>JAVLUZ010000154.1:42722800-42882462 GCA_036768485.1 Mermis nigrescens | reverse complement strand
TAAATCTAGGGGAGCCTTTTTTATTTTTTAAGTAATATATTCAAATTTAGAGCCGGTTCATTGTAAGTTGGAACAAAAATTTTTCCTCCCAGGCGTCGTGGATGATGAATAATTAAAATGTTCTCCGTTAGGTCAGAATAACGAATCTGACCTTTAAACTTTTTATAGTCAGTGTTTCTTGAGGTATGAAGAGGTATAGGTACTTTGAATTATACATCTATTTGCTAAAGCCGATAGATAACTCCGTATTGCATGTGATTTGATCAGATTTTTCTTATTTCAGAGCTTTTTGACTCGTCTTAATAAATAACTATTTTATTATCATAAATGCACTATTCACTCAATTTTCAGTAGAATGATGAATATTTTTCCATATAGTATAATCAAGCTGATATCTTGGCTGCGGGGATTGGAGTTGGTGCAATGGCTGACGTATCCGTTCTCGCATGTGGATTTAAAGAAAGAATAATGGGTTCAAGTCTTCTGAATACTAACTTTTTCATTTTTTTAATTATTTTGGCAAAACCTAGCACTTCATTAGACTTATTCATCTATTTAGGTTCTGCAGATGACACTTTTTTGTTTTTTTGAAATTAGTCGTAGTTCTCGAATGAAAGTGTAAAGAGTGCGAAAATCTGGGGGTGAAAAGACATTTTGGTCGAGTTTCCGACTTGTTTATGTCTGCCTACAACTCCGGTTATGAGTTTTAAGAAATTTTTTCTGACAGAAATGTACTACTGATCAATGGCTATCTTGTGCTTACCGAAGCCAAACTTTTCTACAATCAGTCCGCAGTTATAATCTGTTTCATTTATCCGAGAACTTTTTCAGTAAATGTTTTCGGAGGCTACAGTAACCCCTTCTTTCTTATTTACTGTAGTTCGCTAGATCTCACTGTACTTACGTAGCAGAGAAGGGTTTTTCAGAAACATTTTTGCGCCATAATTTATTCTTGTCCTCCAGCTAATTAATCAACTTACAGATATAAATCGCGCCTTCAGCTTATCTTCAGTTAATACTTTAAACACAATAGACTAAAATGTTAAGAAACGCCGCGAACTCCCTCATAGCTCAGTGGTAAAACGTCTGCTTGTCGTGTCGAAGCAACCGGGTTCGATTCCACCCGACAGCTTTTTATTTAACACACTTACTGTAGTATGTCCCAGTACTGATTAAATGCCTAAATTAAATTTATAGAGGCGGATTAGTGCATTAAAAATAGAAGAATTTCAGCCGCTCGCCCTCACTGAACTGATCTGCCGAATTACAGTAATTCGTCTTGTTTCGCATACTGTAGCCCTTAAAAGAATTGACTAAAAAGCTCTCGAATAAATGAAACAGACAATAGTACCAGGGGTTTAAACTTCACACTCTAGTGGATGAGTAAAAAGACGGATTTTGTCTAAGATTTCTCTGCCAAGTTTTTCGGTTATGAGTTAAGATGAATTGAATAAAATAGAAATAAAGTAACTTATATGGGCTACACGTCGAAGCAAGCTGCGTTCAAAAAACGTTATATTGAGTTGTTCATGGGGGTGTAAAGTTAGAAATCTGTTTATAAAATTGCCGAAAAAATAGCTTTTTTTCGTATTTTGATTGGTAAATCTTATCAAATATTTAGCGGAACATAAGTTTGGCACATACAAACGTACTACAATCAAAGGGCTACGAGCTGGCCCGACCCGAATTTATTTACACTCAATGGAGCGGGCTTAGGTTCAAATGTTTAAAGTTTACAATGTGGTGGACAGTGAAAAATACGTGTTTGTCCATTTTTTTGTTCGCAACTTTCTCTGTTCAGAAGTCGGGCGAGGTCGAATAGAATAAAAATAAAGTTCTAAGAGGTACGCGTCACAGCAAATTGCGTTTGTTTACATCAATATTTAGCTTTTTCGGGAGGTGTAAATTCAAAAAATGGGGGAGTTAAACGTGTTTCTGTCTTGTTTTTTTCTGCCAAGTTATGTGTTATGAGTCTGGACATAATCTCAAGTCTAAAAATTAACCGGAAACCAAATGTGATACGCCAGTTTGTTTGTACTCAACAGTGGTGTAAAGTGGTTTACATCTGATATTTATTTGTCCTCGAGCCATTGTGGAAACCTAATTTTTTTAATAAATGTTGATCGTAATATCAGAATAATATCAGGATTACGAATCCGACTGAAATTTTCTTTACACTCTGTGGTTGTGTAAAGTTTACACTGCATATTAACTTTAGTTCTAGAGCCGTGCGGAAGCTTAATTTTTTCAAAATGTTCTATAAAAAATCAGAATTGGGAATCTGACTGTTAGTTTTCTCTACACCTAGTAGCTGTGTAAAGTTTGCACTATTCATTTGTTGTTAAAAAACTTTGATCTGTTCAAATAATTTAAGGTTGTCTTGTTTAAAAAAGATAATGCTGATGTTAAGAACAATATTGTTCTCCGCGTTCTTGGACTGCTGTGATTATTAAAGCATTTTATTGTATGTGTTTACAGACTGATGCACTCAGATCATGCTAATTAAAAGTAGGGTACTAGCAAAGAAAAATGCTCCGATGGAACAAAAAAGACGAATATACTTGGAATTGTGGATTGTTAAGGATGTAAAAGGAGGAGACTAGGAAAAAGCAACCTAAAGTCGCAAAATCTGATAAAAATCACGCTTTCTCTAAGCAACGCAAAAATCGAGTATATTCTGCGGTCAACAGATTAAAATAAATATTTAACCATAAAAATGATTGAAAAAGCAGCACGTTAGCTATACAGTAGCTATGGGAAATGATATTGAGTAAACTAACAGTCTTTCTAAGCCAATTGAATGAAATAGCAAACATCGATGCATCCAAGTCAATTGAAGAAATTATTGGTTTAAAACAGTAGGAAACGCGTAAGTTGACTTGAAACAGACAAAATATGGGTACACTAGCATGCCCGTAACGATTGTGTGCTCTAATCAATCGGCCCCTGCTTTGCTTGCTATAATACTCATAACAAAATAAAACAACTTTAAATACAATACCACTTAGTTTTCTATCAATCAGGATACGAAGCTAGTCAGCGTTGCTACTTGCCAGCAATTTAAAAAAGTAAGCATTATAGATTTTGTTTATATACTCTTATATGAAACTTTGAAAATTATTTGAAAAAGACACTTTTTTCAGAGGCCGCAGAATATACTTCGATTTTTGCGTTGCTTAGATAAAGTGTGATTTTCATCTGATTTTGCGACTTTATTTAGCGTTCTCCTTGTCCCCTCCTTTTACATCCTTAACAATCCGCAATTCCAAGTATATTCATCTTTTTGTTCCATCGGAGCATTTTTCTTTGCTAGTAATATACATATGTGGGTACCCCAACATATATCCTCCATACAGCAACACTGGGACACTTCTGTATTGCGCGTTCGTTTAAAGACAGATAATAGAAAATTAAATGTAGATATTTTTTACACTTCTACCCGGTGTGTAAAGAGTGAGTGAAGTTTTATTGTAACGTTATAACATTTTTTAAATTTTGGTCGGTTACCAAACTTTCCTAACTCAGTTTCGCAACATGTTTCATCTGGTTTTTTAAAATGTATACAACTGAGTGAGCTCAAGACATCTTCTTTATTTTTATGAAAAGTAACGAATTTTCAGAGTGGCAGTGTACAGAGTAAAAAGAAACAGGGGTGAAAAAACCCATTGTGGTATATTTTTTGTCTGCGAACGGCTCCTATTATGAGTCCCAAGAAATTTATTCGAGTAGAAATGTACTACGGCTTATGGGCTACTTTTGGCATACCAGCAAACTTTTCTACACTCAATACGGACGGACTTAGATCTATAGTTTTAAACTTTGCACTCTAGTTGATAGTCTGAAAAAGAGGTTTTGTCTGAGATTTCTCCACCAATATCTACAGTTATAAGTCTGGATAAATCGAATAAAACAGAAATAAAATACTTTCTTAGGGCTACACGTCGCATGCAAACCACGTTTAAAAAAGCAATGTTGAGGTATTTTTGGGGTGCAAAGTTAAAAATGATCCGCAAAAAAATTGTCTTAAAAATGATGGTATATGACAAAAAAACATTTTTCAACGTTCCCCATCGAGCACTATCCATTGGTATCAAAAAATTGCGAAAAAAAACAAAAAAATTTCAAAAATTGAATTTTTTGAGTATTTTGTTTTCTGGGGGGTATTTGGCCTTCTGGACATCCCCCTCCCCCACGCCCACATGTGATTCTCAGTCATTCGCTGTAATAAGTGTACTTAGAGTACGTATGTGTAGGCACACGGTAATAGGTGCGACGATTGTGTTAGACAGCGAGCAACGAGCAGCAGGTAAAATATGCTACACAATGTTACACTAAAACAAGCCTTCTGGCATTGTAAACCCAAAAATACAAGAAATTCCTAGCGCCGAATACGCCTGGGTCAATCCGCTACTTATGTAAGTTAATGAGAGATTAGTGCATATAGGTGCTTATTAATCACGGGCATAAATCATGTGCAAAATCATCTCTGAACGCATGCCGTTACAGTACTTTTACATGTTGCTAAAGTACGTATCTATACACGTTGTGTTGAATGTCATGTGGGTACTTTACACCCGTCGGATCCCAATATTTACATAGTTTTGTTAACATTTAGGCAGATCTTAAGAGTTTTGCGACTTGTAATAATATTCTGCAGACTTTATTCTATTTACTCACATCTTATCAAAATGGTTCGTGTTTTACTCTTTTGCATAAAATTTTTAATTTTTGTGATTGCACTCGTTATTACGGCCTTATCTGTGATACCTGCTGATCTGACGATAGACTCCACGGTATTAACAGTTGGTTTACCTCCGAAAGTCAGCCTGACGCCATATAACTTAATGTGCAGCATCGATAAAATACCTCAAGGATTGGAGCCGAATATTTCAATGGTGTTTCCTATTCCGAAATCTAGCAAGACCTCAATTAGTCTTTCGGTTGGAATGCTCATGGTACGTACATATGTGCGGCAGCTTTAACGCAATGTTTTTTTCGTGTCACTAAAATGTTAAGCAAGGTTCAGAACAATACTGAAAAAATGACCGTTTCCACTCGAGCAGAATAATGAGACGACCTCGAACATGTGTGCATAATGCTATGTGTACATACATTTGGAAACTAAAGTTAGAACACACATGTAATTATGTGCATTCCGTCTTAAAATTTTCTTTCTTTTCCATCATGCTCCACTCCGAAATCCTATAACTTCGCTGTCTTCTTTTAAAAATTTCCGCAACCGTCAGCCGGTAAATATGGATCAATTCATCGCATTTTTAGGAATTGTCACAGCCGAAAATCGTTAATTGGAAAATCAGAAGCTTATTTGAAACAGCGTACAAGAATTCAATTGATCGCTCAATGCCATCTTACGAGAAATGTTCCGAAAAACTGATCTTTAAGTACCAACTTCAATATTTGCCGAAGATAAATTTCGCAAAAAATTTGACGATTTCGAGAAATAAGACACTTTTAAGCTTTTCTTTGTCACTTTCTCAGCATTAACGCTCTGTCAAAATCTAATGGAATTTGTCACGTCCCCGGGAAAGTTCCCCAAAAGATTCATTACTATGCAAGATAATGTTTTTTTCAGGCTGGCTCATGTTACTTGATCAAAAAAGAACATTTTCCAATGGGCACAGACGATTGTTTTTGCCTTAACTTGCCGTATATTTCTGTAGGGTTGATGAGTTCGATCGGTCTTGTGGCACAATATGCTGCCACCATGGCCCTACTTTGCAAAATGCGCATGAGTCATAAGCTGACCGTCTGTTCAATCGCAATTTTAGCTTTAGTGGCAGCGTTTAACGCTGCTCTCTTTCTTGGACATGGTATTGTACATTGGTCGTATACGAAAAGCAAGTAAGCACGATAAGTTCAGTCAGAATTTATGCGTAAATAATTTTTATGAGTCGGTCATGACTTTTCAAAAGTTTTTACTGACAGTAACAGACAGATTAAAACAGTTAGTACAACTGTCACTATTTCGAGAAATATTGTGCCTGCAAAGTGAGCAAAACGTTTGAATTCATGCCCAACATGATATAACATAATTCGAATTCGTGGTTTTATAAAAGTACAGGCCATTGATTTTTTGGCTTATGGAGCATACATACATACTTCGTAACATTAACAATTATTATTATTCTCATGTAGACTATTTAAATGCTGAAATTCAATTTCTTAAATTGTTTACTTTCTCACTATCTCGTACAGATGGATTCTTGATCAGAAAACTTAAAAATTAGACTTCGCCATCAACTGATCTATTTATCTTGGGACTTTGGGACTCCTCTCAGATCATTCTAAATTCCAAGCGTGTCCATCGTACACGTCCTATTTGAATAAATATGCTTGCTAATTTCTATATTTAATTTTTATTAATTTTTATATTTACCTATTCATTGTATGAGTAAATAGTTCGCTTGTGCATAGTGTTTGATAACATCGGTCAATCATACATTTTCTGTTGTAAGTTATAATTTGCATTATTATGTATATACTGTATTATTCAGAATATGCTCTGTGAAACATTTTAAAACTTGATTGAAAAAGCTTGCGACAATAGAAATTATTTGACGCGGATATTCACATCGGGCTAATATTGAGAACGTAGTGACCTGCTAGAAATTAACTTTGCCTGGTTGATTTGATCTGATTGAGGGTCAAGGAATTCAAATCTGAAAGAATTAGGTGGCGGTAGGCATTATTGACCGAATTACAGGCTGTTGAAGTTCATTTTTTAAGGATAGGCGAAACAGCCTTTGGGAATGTTTCGGATTAGTCTCCGAAGCCTCGGGGGACTGTGGACTGAGCGGGGTTACCAATGTCTTAGGCTTAGGCTTAGTTATGTGCATTCTCATTGATGCCAGCGCATGGGCCAAGCCCGAGATAAATGGAGCGAAAATTGCGGAGCGAGCGAAGCGAGCGAAGCAATTTTTGCTCCATTTATGCCTTAGGCTTAGCCCATGTCTGGCATCAATCTGAATCCGCAAGCAATTGCCGTCGCCACAAATTGAAAACTGAAAAAGGAATTTTTTTAAAACACGCAAGAAAAACCCGTATTCCGATCGATAAAACCACTTTTTTTTGATTCAGCAATGTCGAAAACCCGGGAAAGTAGCATTTTTGACAAAAAATACGAAGGTCACCATGTTCTCAAAAAATTCCTTCATATCGTTCTGGAGGGTAGATTTTTTGTAACATTAAACGATTTTTACTTGACCTGGGCGAACCTCGATAATCAGGTTTCTCCCAAATTTTTCGCGACGCATTTGTTTACATTTGCATCGCATTCACTTTTTGATCATTTTGATTTTACTTTTTCAGTCCAATTAAAATCCGGTTCACAAGTAAAAAACCTAATTTCTTCATAATTTGCGTGTGAGTGTACGATCAACTCATTTTGATTGGAAATAATTGAAAGTTTTTATTTTTTATAACCTGCGTTGCGCAAGTGGCCTTTCAACTACGTTGTGACCAATGCAGATTCAACATGGACAATGCTGCATCCATATTATTCGTTGCCATTAAATTGGTGGATTGGTATGATGCTATGTTTCGCTGGATCTTTTTTCTGCACCGCAGAATTAGTGATGTGGTTCTTCATAAATTTTGGACTATAGTGCTGCACGCTAAGTCTGATCTTTATGAAGTTATAAGTACAGTTCTATTAATCAATGTATTACTAATCAGCTAGGAGCTCCGTGTTAATGTGTTGTACATGTTTCATTAATCTTACGCCGGGACATTTGATTAAATTTGAATCATCTTGCATGTTAAAACAATAGTCCACGTGTTTTAATTCGATCACGATTCTAAGCCGAGCACGGGCTAAATACGTACTATGTACATAAGTATACAGCAAAGAAAAATGCTCCGATGGAACAAAAAAGGTAAGTATACTTGAATTTCTTCATTATTAAGGATGTAAAAGGAGGGGAATAGGGAAAATTTCCCTATATGCGCAGAAGCTATAGGAATGTGCTAAACAGTCAGACTTCCCCTAAACAACGCAAAAATCGAAGTATATTCTCCGGCCTATACACGTTTCTGCAGATTTTCCGTAGTAATTTCGATTACGATGGCGATTATTTTTATTACTTTATTTTGGAAAATTTAAAGACATTTTTAGTGGTTTTTCATGCAAACTATTGAGTTGGTCATGTAGATTTAAAGTTTACACTATTATCTTTTGCGCCAGAGCATTGTAGAAGGTCAAGATTTCATGAAATTAATAATACATTGATTATTTAATAGTCATGAAAGTTTCATCAATGCTCTTTCGCGAAACACTTAAAGAGGTTTTGTGACTTCATCAACCTCATTTTTCACAGGCCGCTGAATATACTTTGATTTTTTGCGTTGTTTAGGGAAAGTCTAACTGTGTAGCACATTCCTATGGCTTCTGCACATATAGGGAAATTTTCCGCAGTCTCCTCCTTTTACATCCTTAACAATGAAGAAATTCAAGTTTATTTACCTTTTTTGTTACATTGGAGCATTTTTCTTTGCTAGTTACCTTCTTTTATTTAAAACTTCAGGCCATATATCCATAGGTGGGCAGCGTCGAGAGACGCCGAGTGGTAAACACTTTAACCTACGGATCAGGAGGTCCCAGGTTCGATGCCGCCTCGATGCATTTCTTTTCGGCAGGCCAACCCAGCCTTTCATCCCTCCGGGTTCGATAAATGGGAATCTGCACTTGTGAGGCGGAGGTTAAAACCCTTGGGACTTGCGCCCCCTTGCGGTATCTAGCTGAAAGCATCTTCGGATGCATGGGTAAATTCCACTTTGGGTGTAAAGCCCGGCCTTTAACCTTTAACTTTTTAAGGTGGGCAGCGAGAAAATTGCTGAGGGGTGTAAGTAGCTGAAGAAATTTCTTTTTTCGTCTCGAACCCTTTACACTAAAATGATCACAGATCAAGAAACATTGCGTTAAAAGAGAAAAAATTTTACGTTTTGTCAGGTTCGTGATGCAACGCTTTCCTCTTATTTATTGATATACGCCTAATCTAAGGGCCCTGGACGTTGGGGTGATCCCTTCTATGCGATGAATCGATAAGTTAACGCTTTAACTTCTACTTACAGTATGTACAAGTTCGAAAATTGTACAAAAAAGGATATTCATGCAAAAATTGAAATAATGAACAAATAAGTTGATAAGCACTATAAACGAGAGAGGTTAGACGTTGCTAAAATCTATGACAACGACAATAGAGATACTGAGCCTCCTGATAGAAAATCAGGGTATCAGCTTAAGAATTTGAGCGGCGATATGTAATCACAGTGTCAGCTTAAGAAAGCTGAACTAACACACTCAGGGCATCAGCAATAAAGGCTGAGCCCCATGGCATCAGCATTGAAGGCTGAAGCACGCACTTTGGCGTCAACACATCACAAGCTGAGCCCCACACTCGGCATCAGCACATCACAAGCTGAGCAATTTTTCTTAGATCTTTCCGGTCTTATACTGCGCTGCGTATAGCGTTTTGGCAAGAGGCTCGTAAAACGTACCTCCTTTGTCTTGAGCGCTTAATTCGGACAATTCTGCTATCCTTTACATGCGTGTATAGCTTGCCAAGCATACATTTTATTTGAATTGCTGACCCTTTGACCGCGCCGCTTTCTGTCATCGTGAACTTACATGGTCTTTACGCTACCTTGTGTTACCTTTCTCACCTTTTGCCCTTTTTGAGCTTATATGCATGTTGACGTGTATTAATCCGGAAAAATCCGGTTCTTATTGCCCTTGGATCTTCCGAAAATCCCCGAACTTCTGGGCGCGTGTCAATTTAATCGGTCTTAACTTTTTATTGGGAAAAAGTATAAATTGGTCGTTATTTTCATGACCTTTTTGCGGCAAAGGTAGCATTCAACTTTAGCTCATGCTGCGGTAAATTTTATCTTGTATGTATAAGAATAAAGGAATAAAATGCTCATGCACGTATCTATTTGATATCTCAGTATCACTCTCATACATTCTTTGCATCACCCATTTGATATTTACATATGAAACATTCGCGCTATAATATTAAATTTTACCTAATCTACCTAAACATTTAAATCGTATCATTAAGCATAATGAATTCAAAGTTATTTCGTATTCGGTTTACACGTAAAAGGAAAAGAATGTGTACAGTTTTGGTTCCAACTTGACAGTTTTGAGATGTTGTAGCCCTCTACATTGTAAAACCAATTGCACTGCACAGAAACCAAAATTGAGTTAGATAAGTTTTGGAACGCTTACAGTAAAAACCCCGTATACTTTACACTTTTGTGCAACAACCATAAAGTGTAAAGAACTTTTAGGGTAAGATTCGTAATCTACAACTTAGGGGCAACATTTTTGAAAAAATTGGCTCTCCGCAAATTGTTTGATACCCAATACTCTGGGCGGAAAAGTGCTTCCCAGTGTAAACTTTACACTTGTGTTAATAACGCAATATTGGGTGTATAGAAACAAAATAAACTAGGATCTGTAACGCTAAGGTCAGGGCACATTTTAAGCATAATTAGCGTGTTCCGCCTACTTAGCGGAGTAGCTTGAGAAATTTAGGTTTTCGTCTCTAACCCTTTACACTAAAACGATCACAGATCAAGAAATATTGCGTTAAAAGAGAAAAAATCGGTCCTTGAGATATTGTAACCCTCTACATTATAAAACCAATTGGACTGCACAGAAACCGAAATTGAGTTAGATAAGCTGAAAACACGCAAAGAGTAAAAAAACCCGTATACTATACATTTTTGTGCAACAACCATTGAGTGTAAAGATATTTTAAGGTCAGATTCGTAATCTACAGCTCAGGGGCTACATTTAAAAAAATTGGCCCTCCGCAAATTATTTGATTTTCCGGTTTACACTTTACACACTCATTGCTAACTCGGTATTGAGTGTGAACAAATGAAAAAATGGTACATCAAGTTTTTTAATTATCTATCGTTAAAAAAACCGCACCTCCTAGGTGTGTGCCGTTGTTGTCTGTGAGTAGGGGGACACAAAATTCGCACTCGCTGTGATAAACATATAAGAAAAAATGTGGCCAAGTATATTATACAGCAAAGAAAAATGCTCCGATGGAACCAAAAAGATGAATATACATGGAATTGCGGATTGTTAAGGATGTAGAAGGAGGGGACTAGGAAAAAGCTGCCTAAAGTCGCAAAATCTGATGAAAATCACACTTTCTCTAAGCAACGTTAAAATCGAAGTATATTCTGCGGCCTCTAAAAAAGTGTCTTTTTTAAATAATTTTCAGTTTCAGATAAGAGTGTATAAACGAAACCTATAATGTTTACTTTTTAAATTGCTGGCAAGTAGCAACGCTGATTAGCTTCGTTTCCTGATTGATAGAAAACTAAGTGGTAATGTATTTAGAGTTGTTTTATTTTGGTATGAGCATTATAGCAAGCAAAGCAGAGGCCGATTGATTAGTGCACACAATCGTTACGGGCATGCTAGTGTACCCACATTTAGTCTGTTTCAAGTCAACTTATGCGTTTCCTACTGTTTTAAACCAACAATTTCTTCAATTGTCTTGGATGAATCGATGTTTGCTATTTCATTCAATTGGCTTAGAAAGACTGTTAGTTTACTCAATATCATTTCCCATAGCTACTGCATAGCTATCGTGTGCTTTTTCAATCATTTTTATGGTTAAATATTTATTTTAATCTGTTGGCCGCAATACGTACTTCGATTTTTGCGTTGCTTAGAGAAAGTGTGATTTTTATCAGATTTTGCGACTTTAGGTAGCTTTTTCCTAGTCCCCTCCTTTTACTTCCTTAACAATCCACAATTCCAAGTATATTCATCTTTTTTGTTCCATCGGAGCATTTTTCTTTGCTAGTACCCTACTTTTAATTAGCATGATTTGCGTACATCAGTTAGTAAACACACAGTAACATGCTACAATAATGACAGCAGTCCACGAACGTGGAAAACAATATTGTTCTTAACATCAGCATTATCCATTTTAAACAAGACAACCTTACATTATTTAAACTGATCAAAGTTTTTCAGCATAAACTTTACGCAAATATTAAGTGTAAGGAAAACTAACGCTCAGATTCGGAAGTAAAATAAATTTGTAGTATAAACTACATATTAACAACAAATGAATAGTGTAAACTTTACACAACTACTAAATGTAGAGAAAACTGACAGTCAGATTCCCAATTCTGATTTTAGGTAGAATATTTTGAGAAAAATTAAGCTTCCGCAAGGCTCTAGAACTGAAGTTAATATGCAGTGTAAACTTCACACAATACCAGAGTGTAAAGAAAATTTCAGTCGGATTCGTAATTCTGATATTACTCTGATATTACGATCAACATTTATTAAAAAATTAAGTCTCCACAATGGCCCGAGGGCAAATAAATATCAGATGTAAATCTCTTTACACCACTGTTGTGTGCAAACAAACTGGGGTATCACATTTGATTTCTGGTTCATTTTTAGACCTGAGAGTATGTCCAAACTCATAACCCAAAACTTGGCAGAAAAAAACAAGACAGAAACACGTTTAACTCCCCCATTTTTTGACTTTACACCTCCCGAAAAAGCTAAATATTGATGTAAACAAACGCACATCGCTGTGACGCGTACCCCTTAGAAAGTACTTTATTTTTATCCTATTTGACCTCGCCCGACTTCTGAACAGAGCAAGTGGCGAACAAAAAATGGACAAACACGTATTTTCCACTGTCCACCACATTGTAAACTTCAAAAATCTGAACCTAACGCCCCATTGAGTGTAAATAAATTCGGTTCGGGCCAGTTTGTAGCCCTTCGATTGTAGTACGTTTGTATGTGCCGAACTTATGCTCCGCAAAATATTTGATATGATTTACCAATCAAAATACGAAAAAAACCTGTTTTTTCGGCCATTTTACACCTCAGATTTCGAACTTTACACCCCCATAAACAACTCAATATTACGTTAATTTTGAACGCGGCTTGCTTCGACCTGTAGCCATTAAAATTTATTTTATTTCTATTTTATTCAATTCATCCCAACTCATAATCGAAAAAGTTGGCAGAGAAATCTCGGACAAAATCTATTTTTCTACTCATCCACTAGAGTGTAAAGTTTAAATCCCTGGTACTTATTGCGGATGATTGTAGAAAAGTTTGCTTGTAAGCACAAGATAGCCCTTGATCCGTAGTACATTTCTGTCAGAAAAAATTTCTTAAAACTCATAACCGGAGTTGTTGGCAGACATAAACAAGTCGAGAACTCGACCAAAATGTGTCTTTTCACCCCCAGATTTTCGCACTCTTTACACTCCCATTCGAGAACCGAGGCGAAATTCAGAAAACTAAAAACTGTGTGATCTGCAGAACCTAAATAGATGAATAAGTCAAATGAAGTGCATGGTTTTGCCAAAAGAATTAAAAATGAAAAAAGTTAGTATTCAGATTATTCTTTTTTTCAAATCCACATGCGAGAACGGATACGGCAGCCATTGCACTAACTCAACTCGCAGCCAAGATTTCAGCTTGATGATACTATATTGAAAAGTATTCATCATTCTACTGAAGTTTAAGAATAGTGCATTTATGATAATAAAAATAATTATTTATTAAAGACGAGTCAAAAATCTCTGAAATAAGAAAAATCTGATCAAATGACATGCAATACGGAGTTATCTATCGGCATTAGCAAATAGATGTATAACTAGCAAAGAAAAATGCTCCGATGGAACAAAAAGAGATGAATATACTTGGAATTGTGGATTATTAAGCATGTAAAAGGAGGAGGAGAAGGGACTAGGAGAAAGCTAAATAAAGTCGCAAAATCAGATAAAAATCACACTTTATCTAAGCAACGCAAAAATCGAAGTATATTCTGCGGCCTCTAAAGAAAGTGTCTTTTTTAAATAATTTTCAAAGTTTCATATAAGAGTATATAAACAAAATCTATAATGCTTACTTTTTTAAATTGCTGGCAAGTAGCAACGCTGACTAGCTTCGTATCCTGATTGATAGAAAACTAAGCGGTATTGTATTTAAAGTTGTTTTATTTTGTTAAGAACATTATAGCAAGCAAAGCAGGGGCCGATTAATTAGTGCACACAATCGTTACGGGAATGCTACTGTACTTACATTTAGTCTGTTTTGAGTCAACTTACGCGTTTCCTACTGTTTTAAACCAATAATTTCTTCAGTTGTCTTGGATGCATCGATGTTCGCTATTTCATTCATTTGGCTCAGAAAGACTGTTAGTTTACTCAATATCATTTCCCATAGCTACTGCATAGCTAACGTGCTGCTTTTTCAATCATTTTTATGGTTAAAGATTTATTTTAATCTGTTGGCCGCAGAATATACTACGATTTTTTGCGTTGCTTAGAGAAAGTGTAATTTTTAGCAGATTTTGCGACTTTAGATAGATTTTTCCTAGTCCCCTCCTTTTACACCCTTAATAATCCACAATTCCAGGTATATTCATCTTTTTTGTTCCATCGAGCATTTTTCTTTGCTAGAACTCTACTTTTAACTAGCATGATTTCAGTACATCAGTCAGTAAACACATACAGTAACATACCACAATAATGACAGCAGTCCAAGAACGCGGAAAACAATATTGTTCTTAACATCAGCATTATCATTTTTAAACAAGACAACCTTACATTATTTAAACAGATCAAAGTTTTCAAGCATAAACTTTACGCAAATATCAAGTGTAAGGAACACTAACGCTCAAATTTGGAAGTAAAATAAATTTGTAGTATAAACTACATATTGACAACAAATGAATAGTGCAAACTTTACACAACTACTAGGTGTATAGAAAACTAACAGTCAGATTCCCAATTCTGATTTTACGTAGGTCATTTTGAAAAAATTAAACTTCCGCAAGGCTCTAGAACTAAAGTTAAGACGCAGTGTAAACTTAACACAACCACAGAGTGTAAAGAAAATTTCAGTCGGATTCGTAATTCTGATATTACTGTGATATTACGATCAACATTTATAAAAAGATTAATACTCCACAATGGACCGAGGACGAATAAATATCAGATGTAAACCACTTTACACCACTGTTGAGTACAAACAATCTGGCGTATCACATTTAGTTTCCGGTTAATTTTTAGACTTGAGATTATGTCCAGACTCATAACCTAGAACTTGGCAGAAAAAACGAGACAGAAACACGCTTAACTCCCCCATTTTCTTTGAATTTACACCTCCCGAAAAAGCTAAATATTGATGTAAACAAACGCAATTTTCTGTGACGCGAACCCCTTAGAAAGTACTTCACATTTATCCTATTCGACCTCGCCCGACTTCTGAACAGAGAAAGTGGCGAACAAAAAATGGACAAACACGTATTTTTCACTGTCCACCACATTGTAAACTTTAAAAATCTTAACCTAATGCCCCATTGAGTGTGAATAAATTCGGTTCAGACCAGTTTGTAGCCCTTTGATTGTAGTACGTTTGAATGTGCGAAACTTATGTTCCGCAAAACATTTGATATGATTTGCCAATCAAAATACGAAATAAACCTGTTTTTTCGCCCATTTTACACCTCAGATTTCAAACTTTACACCCCAATAAACAACGCAATATTACGTTAATTTTGAACGTGGCTTGCTTCGACCTGTAGCCCGTAAAATTTATTTTATTTCTGTTTTATGCATTTCATCCCAACTCATAATCGAAAATGTTGGCAGAGAAATCTCGGCAAAATCTATTTTTCTACTCATCCACTAGAGTGTAAAGTTTAAATCCCTGGTACTAATTGCGTATTGATTGTAGAAAAGTTTGCTGGTAAATACAATATAGCCCTTGATCCATAGTACATTTCTGTCTGAAAAAAATTTCTTAAATCTCATAACCGGAGTTGTTGGAAGACATCAAGTCGAAAGTGCATGGTTTTGCCGGAAGAATTGAAAAAAATGAAAAAAGTCAGTACGTAGAAGATTTGAACCTATTAGTCTTTTTTGAACCCGCACGCGAGAACGGAAGCGTCAGCCTCTGCACCAACTCGACAAATCGGCGGATTTTGATACTTAGTCAATTATTAAGAATTATTCATCGTTCTACTGAAGTTTAAGAATAGTGCATTTATGATAATAAAAATAATTATTTATTAAAGACGAGTAAAAAACCTCTGAAATAAGAAGAATCTGATTAAACAATATGCAATACGGTGTTATCTATCAACATTAGAAAATAGATGTAGGTATAATTCAAAGATCACCTCTTCATACCTCAACAAACACTGGCTGTAGAAAAGTTTAGAGGTCAGATTCGTTATTCTGACCTTACGCAGAACATTTTTTAAACAAATTTATCATCCACGACGCTCTAGACGGAAAAAATTTTTCAGTGTAAAGCTTACACCTGCACTAATAACGCAATATTGATTGTAAAGAAACAAAATAAATTTTGACGTGTAGCGCTTAGGACGATGCACATTTTAAAGGTACTTACCACGTTCTGTCTACTAAGTGGAGAATATGGCAGGAAAAAATATTTTTTTTGTCCCAGAGTGTTTACAATAAACCGCCTCTAAATTTAAAGAATATTGTTTAAAAAAGACCCCTAGATTTTATAACCGTCTACCGTTTGAAATCAAACAGACTGCATAGAATGTAAAACTGAGTTAAATATGCTCTTGCACATGAAAACAGTAAAAAAACCGTCTAATTTACACTCCTGTGCAACAACTAATGAGTGTAAAGAAATTTTAAGACCAGATTAGTAAGTTATTAATTAGGAAAAGATTTTAAAAAAATTGGCTCACTGCAAATCATTTGAATTTTTGGTGTAAACTTTACACACTGACAGCGCGCTCGGTATTTAGTGTAAACAAAAAAAATAGGTCCTCAGTTTTTTTATTATCTACCTTAAAAAAACCGCACCCCTCAGATGTGTGCCGTAATAGCTGTGAGGGGGGACATATGTTGGGGGTACCCAAGTATATTATAGGAAGGCGCTAACGCGCTACCTATGAATTCAAAGTTCAACTCTTCATACCTCAACAAGCAAAGGCTGTAGAAAAGTTTAAAGGTCAGATTAATTATTCTTACCTTACGGAGAACATTTTTTGAAAATTCATAATCCACGACGCTTTGGGTGGAAAAAAGTCTACCTTTTGAAACCAATCAGACTGCGTAGAATAAAAAATTGAGTTAGATATGCTCTTGCACATGAAAACAGTAAAAAAACCGTCTAATTTACACTCCTGTGCAACAACCAATGAGTGTAAAGAAATTTTAAGACCAGATTCGTAACCTACTAATTAGGGAAAACATTTTTTTTAAATTGGCTCTCCGCAAATCATTTGAATTTGTGGTGTAAACTTTACACACTGACGGCGCGCTCGGTATTGAGTGTAAACAAGAAAAAATGGGGGTCCTAAGTTTTTTTGGCTAAACTTTACTATATGGTGTGAACGGAAAACTTGCAGATGTACGTGGAAAGGAACGATATTGATTGAAATGAGGAGGACATGCATAAAGAAAGTGCGGAAAAAAATTTTATGAAAAACGGACCAATATTGGTGAAGATAGAGTTACTCAGGATATAGCTACATTAAAGTGAGGTATTTTACAGTTTACCAAAAATGTTCCGAATTCAGGCTGAAAACATATGTATCTGACATTTTCGAGGTCGCTGATTACGAAAAAATAACTTTTATTTTACGGAAAAAAAATTTGTTTGAAAATTTTTAAATTTGAAAAAACAATTTTTTGCATGTTCTTTCTGTCTAGATAATGTGAAAATTCAAGTTTATGCTTAAATGACGCTTAGGCTTAGGCTTAGTTTATATGAGAAGGTGTTTTCGGCTGCTTAGGTCGAGGTCGCTCCCGCTTAGGTCGAGGTATAGATGCTTAGGTCAATGTATAGATGCTTAGGTCGATGTATAGATGCTCAGGTCGATGTATAGATGCTAAGGTCGACCTAAGTTGGGTACATGTTATTCTGCATTCCACTGTTTGAATCTTCAAATGGTTGGAACTTTAAGATAATCCAAAAATGCTGTTTGAATCGTATTTAAGTAGAAATCTTTAACTGGATGTAAACAATGCTAAAAATAGTGAAATTAAAAAAAATTTCTTGAAATTTGTGCAAAAAATTACAAAAAAATTTTTCTTCAATCTTGGTTTCCGCGCAGTATAACTTAATTTTTTGTAATCTGCGACCTTGAAAATGGTAGAAAAATATTAATTAGTAAAAATTGGAAACCTTTGATAAACTGCTAAAATTCCTTAAAGTGGCTCAAAATGGTGAAAATGTCGAAGTATGATGTTTGAAGAACCGTAACTCTGTGACTTTTGTATGGATTTGGTTTATTATTTTTTTCCGCGTCTTTTAGTGACACAAAGTATCGTTTTTGCGCAATTGTATGGCAGTTCTGCCGGAATGGCGCAAAATCGGTTCACACCATATTCTTCAAAAACTCCGTTTTTTTATTATCCACCTTTTAAAAAAACCGCACCTCTCAGATGTGTGCCGTTATAGCTGTGAGGGGGGACATATGTTGGGGGTACCCAAGTATATTATAGGTACGCGCTAACGCGCTACCTATGATTCAAAGTTCACCTCTTCATACCTCAAGAAACACTGACTGTAGAAAAGTTCAAAGGTCAGATTCGTTATTCTGACCTTACGGAGAACATTTTTTAAAATTCATCATCCACGACGCCCTGAGCGGAAAAAATTTTTGTCCCAGACTCTTTACAATGAACCGCCTCTAAATTTGAGATTACTTTGAAAAAAAAATAAAAAAGTTTCACCTAGATTTTATAACCGTCTACGTTTCAAACCAATCAGATTGCATAGAATGCAAAACTGAGTTAGATGTGCTTGTGCACATGAAAACAGTAAAAAACCGTCTAATTTACACTGCTGTGGAACAACTAATGAGTGTAAAGAAAATTTAAGACCAGATTCGTAACCTACTAATTAGGGAAAACATTTTTTTTAAGTTGGCCTTCCGCCGATCATTTTAATTTTTGGTGTAAACTCTACACACTCACGACTAGCTCGGTATTGAGTGTAAACAAAAAAAGAAGGGTATCTAAGTTTTTTGTTATTTACCTTTAAAAAACCGCACCTCCCAGGTGTGTGTTGTTGTTGCTGTGAGGGGGAACACCAATTTCGCACTCGCTGTGATAAACATATAGGAAAGAAGGATGGCCAAGCATATTATAGGTAGTGCTAACGCGCTACCTATGATGTATGTAGCGCTATCGCGCTACCTATGATCAAGACTTTGTAGACCTGCGCAAACATGCACATGAATGGTACCTAATAGTCTGTTTCATTTATCCGAGAGCTTTTTAAGTAAATATTCTCGGAGGTTACAGTAACCCCTTCTTTCTTATTTACTGTAAGTCGCTAGATCTCACTTCAGCTACGTAGCAAAGAAGGGTTTTTCAATAACATTTTTGTGGCATAATTTATTTTCGTCTACAGCAGATCGATTAACTTATTGATAAAAATCGCGCATTCAGCTTATCCTGAGTCGACATTTTAAACACAATGGACTAAGATGTTAAGAAACGTCGCGAACCCCCGCATAGCTCAGTGGTGAAATCTCTGCTTGTAGTCGAAGCAACCCGGGTTCGATTGCACACGATAGCTTTTTGTTTAGCACAATACTGTAGTATGTCCCAGCACTTATTAAACGCCTAAATTAAATACATATGGGCGGATTAGTGCATAAAAAATGGAAGAATTCCAGCCATTCACCTTCACTGAGCTGATCTGCCGAAGCACAGTAATTCGTCTTCTTTCGCTTACTGTATCCCTTAAAAGAATTGACTAAAAAGCTCTCGAATAAATGAAACAGACTATAGGTACACGCTATCGCGCTACCTATGATTATTGTTAAAAATGTTTCTATATAACGTTATTGACATTGTTTAAACGCTACGAGAGCATTATTGAAGAACCGACTGATCATGATCATGAAGGAACAGTTTTGAAAAATGAGCTTGCTAAGCGAGAGTTGTAAACTAAGAGGAGCTTAAAGTTTAAACCTACCATTAAATTATAAAGATAATAATAAAAGATTTAAAGCTTTAAGAAAAAGAAAAATGTGGTAAATTAAAACAAATTTAAAGGATATGATGAAACATTATTGTTGAGAATAGGACGATCACGTGCTATGTATAATGACTCCTTGATTAAAAGATCAAAAGAGTTGGATGCTCGACTGATAACCTTGAAGCAATCTGATGTAATTGGATGATTGCTATTTGAGATATGTTTGTGAATAGCAGATAAACTATCACCCTGAATTGGCTTTCCTGTAGCAAATGAGATGCCAGTATGCTCTGCCATTCTACTCCCAAAATGTCGGCGAGTTTCACTGATGTAACTAGCCATACAGCTAGAACACGTATACTTATATACTAAATTTGAGAGTAGCTTAGCAGGAACAGCATCCTTGTTCTTGAAAAACCGGCTGATACACATAACAGGTTTGTAAACAAACCTTACTCTAATCTGAGGGTAAAATGCAGATATAACCTTTAGAATTCTGCTGCGTACATTGTAGCCATGCACACCAGTGTAAGGCAAAACAAGAGAATAGCATAGTTTATCACACCCGAATTTTATGTCATCACTCTTACTATAAACTTTTGTCATAAAGTCTGATATGACCTTATCAATCAAGCTAAGCGGATACTCATTTTGCAGTAGAGTCTGCTTCAGCTTGTCAATATCAGAGACAAAAGTCTGATATGAGTTACAAATCATGTGAATACGACTCACAAGTGTCTTTATTAAACCAACTTTATAGGCAAAAGGAATGAAGCTAGACAATTTGGCATAAAGGCCAGAAAATGTGGGTTTCTGATATGATGATGTGACAATATCATCGGACTTCCTTTCAACAAGCACATCAAGGAAATTTAATTTCTTGTCACATTCAGTTTCAAATGTGAAATTCATATTAGGATGTTGCTGATTCATGTAATCACAGAACTTTCTAGGCTGATTTCTGTCAGAAAACACTACAAATGTGTCATCAACATAACGTACATAAAACTTGGGTCTAATCTTTATACTACAGTCTCTGAGCCACTTTGTCTCATGATGGCTCAAGAAAATGTTGGCAAGAACTGGGCCAAGCGGATTACCCATAGCAACACCATCTATCTGTTGATAGATTTTACCATTACACGTAAAGTAACACTCTTTAACTGCAAGTTCTAGAAGCAGTTTGAATTGATGACAATTCATATTATTTACTAACACGACATTCTGATCATCAAATAGTTTCCTAATACATATGTCAATGGTCTCATTGAGTGGAATATTAGTGAACAAGCTTTGAACATCAAGACTAGCCATAAAATGATGGCTTTTGAATGTAAAAGCCTTGAGTCTTGTCAGGAAACTACCAGTGTCACATAAAGTGTATTCATTAGTACTTATGTCTTGTAGGATCGGCACAAAATACTTAGCCAACTTATAAGTTGGAGTGTTGATGGCTGACAAGATTGGTCTTAAAGGAACATCTCTCTTATGAGTCTTAGGCAAGCCATATAGCCTGCCATTACTGCATCCTACAGGATTTATACTTTTATAGACATCAGCAGATAGTCCATTCTGTTTATGAACCTTCAGTATATGGGCTGATATGCGTTTCTCAACTGAGCGTATAAACTGACAAGGATTACAGTCAATGACTTTGAACTTTGAGATATCATTCAAGACATCATTCAACTTCCTAATGTAGTCATCTTTGTTCAGAATTACTACTTGATTACCCTTATCTGCCTTTAGAACAATGATATTCTTGTCTTTTGACAGATTGCTGAGGATTTCATAGTCACGCTTTGATAAATTATCGCAATGCTTCTTATCATAATTAAAATATGAGCTAAGAGCAATGTCTCGCAATTGATTCTTGATCATTTGCATTTTTACATCGTCACAGTTAAAGGCAGTTTGTTTCTTGAGGAAACCCATCAGTTTCTCAAAAGGTAGCAGATAATCACCATACTCGATCTTCCTAGGTGTAATAGAGTACTTCATACCATAAGACAACACAAGCTTCTCATGAGCTGTCAAAACTCGGTTACTTAAATTAACTACAACCTTTTCAGGATCGATACTATTGACACTTTTATGCTTAAGCAAGTTTTTTACCTTCTTGCTATGCAACTGTCTAACATGGTTGAGAGATTTAGACACAATGCGTCTAATGTATGTTAATGCTACCTGAGAATCCAGCCAGGATACTCGTGAATTAAACAAAGTAATCTGCGCCTTCAAATCTCTTAGGACTCTTTCAACCTCTTTGATTTTAACTTTCAATTCCTCATTTAGCAGAAGCCTCTGGCATGTTATGTAACATTTAGAACGCTTAAGCATCCTATTAGAAACCTTGAAAGCCAGAAATTTAGGAAGCAAATCATTATCAACGCATTCTCTAAGAAATGCAACATCCAACTGAAGCTTATCATAGCGAAGTTGAAGCTTCTCAACTTTTCTCAAAAGTAACACAACTCCATGATCATACTTATTCTTCAAATTTGTGAATATATTTAGCTTTAAACGAATCTTGAAAAGAAAAGCAATAATAAAGAAAAACTTTTCAAGTCTAAAAACTCACCAGGCCCTCCAACCACACCTGGGCGTGGGGGGGTTTTGGGGGGTATGCACCCTACAGAAACCAAAATACCCCCCCCCCCAGAAATGAAAATACCACCCCCCAGAATTCAATTTTTGAAAATTTTTTCGTTTTTTTTCGCAAATTTTTTGATGCCAATGGATAGTGCTTGATGAGAAACGTCGAAAAATGGTGTTTTTATCGCCATACCACCATTTTAAGGCCATTTTTCGACCTTCAAAAAAATCTTGCACCCCCCCCAGAATTTCCTTGCTGCCCACGTATGCCTCCAACCCGCCCTTACCTCCACCCATCCTAGATGTCGTAGCAGTAGTGGAAGTAATCTGACTAGCTGAAGTTGTTGTATGATTGACAGGCGATTTTCTCCCATTATGCCTTAATTGACTAAAAATATTCGGAAAATTGACTTCAGTAGCAGAGGGGGAAGCAATCTGACCAACCAATGCTGCTGGAGTAGGGTGTGGTTCGCTCCCATTGTCCTTCCATTGTTTATCGACTCTAACGAATGTAGCTGACGTTTCGACCAAGACTTTGGCCATCTTCAGAGCAAATTGTAGAACCGACTGATCATGAAGGAATAGTTTTGAAAAATGAGCTTGCTAAGCGAGAGTTGTAAACTAAGAGGAGCTTAAAGTTTAAACCTACCATTAAATTATAAAGATAATAATAAAAGATTTAAAGCTTTAAGAAAAAGAAAAATGTGGTAAATTAAAACAAATTTAAAGGATATGATGAAACATTATTGTTGAGAATAGGACGATCACGTGCTATGTATAATGACTCCTTGATTAAAAGATCAAAAGAGTTGGATGCTCGACTGATAACCTTGAAGCAATCTGATGTAATTGGATGATTGCTATTTGAGATATGTTTGAGAATAGCAGATAAACTATCACCCTGAATTGCCTTTCCTGTAGCAAATGAGATGCCAGTATGCTCTGCCATTCTACTCCCAAAATGTCGGCGAGTTTCACCGATGTAACTAGCCATACAGCTAGAACACGTATACTTATATACTAAATTTGAGAGTAGCTTAGCAGGAACAGCATCCTTGTTCTTGAAAAACCGGCTGATACACATAACAGGTTTGTAAACAAACCTTACTCTAATCTGAGGGTAAAATGCAGATATAACCTTTAGAATTCTGCTGCGTACATTATAGCCATGCACACCAGTGTAAGGCAAAACAAGAGAATAGCATAGTTTATCACACCCGAATTTTATGTCATCACTCTTACTATAAACTTTTGTCCCATACGTGGGCAGCAAGAAATTTCTGGGGGGGGTGCAAGATTTTTTTGAAGGTCAAAAAATGGCCTTAAAAACGATGGTATGGTGATAAAAACACCATTTTTCGACGTTTCTCATCAAGCACTATCCATTGGCATAAAAAAATTGCGAAAAAAGCGAAAAAAATTTTCAAAAATTGAATTCTGGGGGGGGGGTATTTTGATTTCTGGGGGGGGGTATTTTGGTTTCTGGCGGGGGTGCATACCCCCCAAACCCCCACGCCCAGGTGTGGATATGACCTTATCAATCAAGCTAAGCGGATACTCATTTTGCAGTAGAGTCTGCTTCAGCTTGTCAATATCAGAGACAAAAGTCTGATATGAGTTACAAATCATGTGAATACGACTCACAAGTGTCTTTATTAAACCAACCTTTATAGGCAAAAGGAATGAAGCTAGACAATTTGGCATAAAGGCCAGAAAATGTGGGTTTCTGATATGATGATGTATTCACATGATTTGTAACTCATATCAGACTTTTGTCTCTGATATTGACAAGCTGAAGCAGACTCTACTGCAAAATGAGTATCCGCTTAGCTTGATTGATAAGGTCATATCAGACTTTATGACAAAAGTTTTTAGTAAGAGTGATGACATAAAATTCGGGTGTGATAAACTATGCTATTCTCTTGTTTTGCCTTACACTGGTGTGCATGGCTACAATGTACGCAGCAGAATTCTAAAAGTTATATCTGCATTTTACCCTCAGATTAGAGTAAGGTTTGTTTACAAACCTGTTATGTGTATCAGCCACACCTGGGCGTGGGGAGGGTTTGGGGGTATGCAGTATGCACCCCCAGAAACCAAAATACCCCCCCAGAAATCAAAATACCCCTCCCCCAGAATTCAATTATTGAAATTTTTTTCGGTTTTTTCGCAATTTTTTGATGCCAATGGATAGTGCTTGATGAGAAACGTCGAAAAATGGTGTTTTTATCGCCCTACCACCATTAAAGGCCATTTTTTGACCTTCAAAAAAATCTTGCACCCCCCAGAATTTTCTTGCTGCCCACGTATGGTATCAGCCGGTTTTCAAGAACAAGGATGCTGTTCCTGCTAAGCTACTCTCAAATTTAGTATATAAGTATACGTGTTCTAGCTGTATGGCTAATTACATCGGTGAAACTTGCCGACATTTTGGGAGTAGAATGGCAGAGCATACTGGCATCTCATTTGCTACAGGAAAGCCAATTCAGGGTGATAGTTTATCTGCTATTCACAAACATATCTCAAATAGCAATCATCCGATTACATCAGATTGCTTCAAGGTTATCAGTCGAGCATCCAACTCTTTTGATCTTTTAATCAAGGAGTCATTATACATAACACGTGATCGTCCTATTCTCAACAATAATGTTTCATCATATCCTTTAAATTTGTTTTAATTTACCACATTTTTCTTTTTCTTAAAGCTTTAAATCTTTTATTATTATCTTTATAATTTAATGGTAGGTTTAAACTTTAAGCTCCTCTTAGTTTACAACTCTCGCTTAGCAAGCTCATTTTTCAAAATTATTGAAGAAATTATTCGTGCGGTGAAAAACTAAAAGGTATTGTCATAAGGCTTTGCGAAAATAGGCCGTCTAGACTGGAATTAAACATGGGTACGTATAAGTAGGTTACTTGAAATATTTTTCGTAGGCACTTTCTGTGTCAATGGCGCTGCAAGATCCGAAGTTTCCACCTTCAAAAACGGCCAAGCCCTTGGCGGTTACTTATGTATAAAAGCTAAAACAAATCGATAAAATATTGTTATTGTATAGCTCACGGAAAAGCATAAACTCAAATAAATAGAGTGTAGACTTCAGATGTAGGCACATGAAATAAAATCGAAACATTATTCTGACTAGTCATAAGTGATCTGTGATTTTTAAAGATTGGAAAAAATGGGACAGTATTTTCGTCAATTACGTACCGTATATATTCTAATAAACAGCGTGCTGTCTATAACTTTTTCAGCTTGAAGGTGCACTGTCTATTAGAGAGCGCGTACTATTAGAGGGCGCTGTCTATAACTTTTTTCATTTGATTTACCCAAAAAGCATCAAATTTTTTCATTACTGGACAAAATAAAGAAATATTTTTCAATTATAATCTCAATTGCTTCATCAATTGTCTTATTTTTGGCATTTTATCTATAAAAATAATATTCCATGTTCTAATATTGAGTTTGGACTGCTTTTCGGCCAAGAAATTGTATTCAAGGGACACTTTAAACTAAGGACAGAATTCATATAATAGCAGGTGCGCTTACTATTGGAGGGCGCTGGCCGCTGTCTATAACTTTTTCGCTTGCAGGTACGCTGTCTATTAGAGGGCGCTTACTATTAGAGAGCGCGCTTTGTTAGAATAAATACGGTATTTGACACCCATAAAATTTTACTGATTAACCTGATTAGTCCGCTGAATGCTTTCTATCTACTCACATTAATGTTTTACCGCCTTAATGTTTATTATGATCTGGAAATATGCAATCTGTTCCTTAAGCTATTCTAATTCAGTCATTAAAGACCAGTTTTTTCTTTACTGTGCTTTTTCTACGAGTCAGCACTCAGCGACGGCTCGGCTTGTGTCCGCCAGGTTGTCACTTGTCAGTTTTCCTTCCACTTTGGGAGTTTCTTGATTTTTTGGAAGTTTTTCATTCCTATGCTTAACAAAAGGGTGATAGCTTTTTGAGGGGCCTGTGGCACTTTTTCTTGGGCCGCTTCCATATACTTTGTACAGGTATGGCAGCTTTTCTCAGGAATTCTGGCAGTTTTTTAAAGTTCTGACCTGACAACAACTGCGGCCAGGTTAGCACCATTTCTTACTAGCGAAGCGATTTTCGGTTCACCTGTGAACCATACCCAAAATCTATTCCACATTTCAAATTTTGGTTCAAATTTTGGGGGTCTAGAATAGTGATTGACCGGGGCGACTTTTTCGGCCGGGGCGGTACCGGGGCTGAAAAAAATCCCCGGCCGGGGCCGGGAGTCCGGGAGCTGGGGGCCGGGGCTGGCCGGGGTCAGACAAGGAAAATATTATTGCATGACACATACTTGGGGTGGGCATAGGAAAAGAAATAATGAGCGACTGCTCCATTCAGTAGTAAATGGCAAGCGCAAACTTAGGTGCGCCTTTTCATATAAAGTTTTATTACTATTTACGTCACAAGAAACAAATATAGTCCAGTGTTTCATTGTCTGAATCATCAATAAAGTCTATGTCGCTGCTATTAGCACACTCTATATCATTTGAATCTTCGCTACTGCTACTGCTGCTGTAGCGATTGGATGCAATAGGTATTGTGTGTAATAAATGAGAGATCACACATTCCCATAAGGGGGAGGGGTACTACCCCAGGGTCCAAGACACAAGTCACTGTCAGACGATTTTTGGTGAAAACCTTTTGAATTTTTTGAACTTAATGTTTTAGTATGGCAAAAGTGTATCTAACTATTAGAATTTCACGAAGTGATACATTATTTTAGAATGTGAGCTAGAGTAAATAGATAAACTATCACTATAAAACATGCATTTAATCACTTAAAATTTTATGAGGGTAAATCAGTATATATACATGTTACGGCTGAAAATCTAGGGTAGTGGGTCCCTCGCCATTTTTAGAAGGAGGGTTAGCGACAGTGATCAATCGGGTACCCGGGCCCGGACCGGGCCCGGCCGGTCAAGCATGGCTCGGGCCCGGGCCCGGCTGAAAACCACCGGGCCTCAACCGGGCCTCAAATAATTATCGTTAATATTTCAGACGTTTACTATTTTCAGCTGTTGTCCGTATTTCTTATGAATTTGCTAGCCTCTGATTCTATTTAAATCCATTTGCCTTACTTCTGCCCTCCTGCTCATTATCATATACTTGCCAACTTCATATGTGCATTCATCTTCTGTACAACGCTTCAATCAGAGACGTAGCCAGAATTTCGGTTCGGGGGGCATACACAAAAAAATTTTTTAAGACTAATTTTGCATTGAATGTTAGTAACGTTATGTATGTACTAGTGATCGACCGGGGCGACTTTTTTGGCCGGGGCCGGGGCGGTACCGGGGCTGGAAACAAATCCCCGGCCCCGGCCCGGGGCCGGGGCTGGGGCCGGGGCCGGGGCTGGCCGGGGTCAGACAAGGAAAATATTATTGCATGACACATACTTGGGGTGGGGGGCATAGGAAAGAAATAATGAGCGATTGCTCCATTCAGTAGTAAATGGCTTTTCATATCAAGTTTTATTACTATTTATGTCACAAGAAACAAATTTAGTCTAGTGTTTCATTGTCTGAATCATCAATAAGGTCTATGTCGCTGCTATTAGCACACTCTGTATCATTCGAATCTTAGCTACGGCTACTGCTGCTGTAGCAATTGGATGCAATAGGTATTGGATGTAATAAATGAGACATCACACATTCCCATATGGGGAGGGGTATTACCCCCTCAGGGTCCAAGACACAAGTCACTGTCAGACGATTTTTGGTGAAAACCTTTTGAATTTTTTGAACTTAATTTTTTAGTATGGCAAAAGTGTACCTAACTATTAGAATTTCACGAAGTGATACATTATTTTATTATGTGAGCTAGAGTAAATAGATAAACTATCACTATAAAACATGCATGTAATCGCTTAAAATTTTATGAGGTTCCCTCAGTATACCTACATGTAACGGCTGGAAATCTAGGGTAGGGGTCCCGCGCCATTTTTAGAAGGAGGGGGTTAGCGACTAGATCAAAAATGGTAAAAACACATAAAAATAGCCAAAAAAGCACAGGCTTTCGCCAAAAAATGGGGGAGGGTGGTTAAATAATTTCTGACTTTCAAGGAAGTTCGGGGCTTCAAAGCGGAGATGGGGGATGGCCCAAATCCTCTGTCACATGTATATTCCTCGGCTATTTTCAGGGGAAGGGGGTAAGCGGCTCCATTTTTGCAGCCGCTTACCCCCCTTTGAAAATCTTTAAAATGGTAGAATTTTCAATAAGGAATTCTACACCTTTTTACAGTTTTTGTTCTTCAAAAATCTTTGTACATGTACAAAGACGGTCCTGAAACGTCTATGTACATCAGCAAAAATCTTCCCGAATACAAAAAGACCGTGCTTCTAAATGTGATAATTCGGCCTGAATTTAGTTGATAGTTCGGCGCGAAGTGCCGAAATTTTTATGAGCTTCTGATGGAATTCACACATAAAACTCGACTGAGAAAGCTAAAACAACTTGTACTACAAAAATGAGAAATATTACAAAAATTGTAATATGCGAATTAAATCTTGTAATAAGCAACACTGCGCTTAGAATGGAAAAATGGAAAAATGTCAAATATTCAGGAACCCAAAAATTAGCCAAATACACTACTAAAGGTCGAAAAACTATGTTCTACTACCACACTGAAATCGTTACTGTACCATATTAAAGTATACAAAAATTTGCATATACAAAAGAGTGTTTTTTGTATTCGCCAAAGATTTTTCCCGATGTACAAAGACCAGGACTATCTTTGTACATGTACAAAGATTTTTGGGAAGATAAAAACTGTAAAAAGGTATAAAATTCCAAAAATTTTTCGGCATTCCCCTCCGATATGAAAAATTGTCTGTCCTATACATCTTTTAAATGGCAAAATTTAAATTTAGAATGCAGAAATGCCAAATTTTTAGGCGCTTCGCGCCGTTTTGAGACAATTTTAGTAATTCTTGGCGTTAGAAACTCAGAAATTAGCTAAAATATACAATTAAAAGTCAAAAGACCCTGTTTTGCCACTAATTTTCTGGTCCTCCAATTTGGGATTTCACCCCTCCCTCAACTCTGGACCCTAGGAAACTATTTGAGACATATTTAGTTTATCGGATCGGACGCAATTCTGCAGCGTAGTTTATATTCGCCTATAATTAACCTCGGTCCTAATAACTATTACACAGGAAACGCGTTTTAAAGCACACGGTTCCCATTCAAATGAATGTAAAAGTGTTTTTTGTAGAAATAGTTTGTTAAAAACGTACAATTTCTAACTAGAAATAGAACGTATTTGTCAACTCTAAATCTTTTAGCCATAGCTATGAATGAATGAGTTAAAAGTAGCATTTAGTTTAAATAAGTTAAGTGGAGGAATCGAAAATATGCAGATTTTCCTGAACATTCATTCATTAAAAGCTCATTTATACACAGTAGAAAACTTATGACAAGGACTAAGTAAGTATACATATGGTCTAATCAGTACAGTTCTCAAAATTAACACTTGCTCATTGATAAATAAGTGCCAGTATCACAGCCTGTACAAAATACGAATTACACTAAATTTTTCCCGGCCCCGGCCATTTTTTGACCTTGCCCCGGCCGGGGCCGGGATGCTGAAAAATGGCCGGGGATTGCCGGGCGGGGCCGGGGCCCCGGTCGATCACTAGTATGTACCTATAATAAAACTGAGTTTTTCGACCTTTAGTAGTGTAGCCTAGCTAATTTATGGGTTTCTGACAATCAGAAATACAAAAATGTTAATCAGCGCGAAACGCTGGAATTTTTTGAAATTTTCACCGTTTTCATAGTAATCTTTTTTGTCCTTATTAGCATTTTGTAGCCTGTGAATACTAATATTCTGTGATATTTTGCCTGATTTAGGCTATTAAACGCAATGCTGAAGCTTTACAAAAAGAAAGAACAATAACCAGCAGCGCCCTTCGCCATGCGCTGGGAAATTTTGACTTTTAGCTCTTTAAACACTATTTATACCGCTTAAATCATACAGAAGAGACAAATTAATTTCGGCGAACTCTTTTTCCTTTTCGTCCTCCCCAATAATCTCGCTGCACATGTACAACGAGATTTTACGGCGGGGGGCTGCGGTGGCGCGCTCAATCGCCCTCTAAAAATTTTGTAAAAAAGCACTTTATTGTTAAATACTATCGCTAAAATTTTCGCAAAATCGGCCAAATCTCGGTTCTAAATTAAGCCCAAATACACTTAAATTGATGAAGTCCTACATTGTACAAGATTTCTGAGCTGAAATGCGCTTTTCGACCTCTGCTAAGTATAAAGCGCAGCAAAGGGTGCTGCCAATAAGATATAAAAAAGATGTATCAATGACAATTTTGTTTTTATCGTTTACAGGCCCATTTGTGGCCTTCTTATTAACAATTTAAAATGAGATTATGTGTCCTGTCCTTGTAAAGAAAGACAAACAAAGCAAAGAATAGACAAACTGGTACACAATCATTTTCGCACATTTACTGTTATGCTCAACAAGCATGCGCAGTTTCATTTAACGAACAAATAGAGCAATAAATCACTAAAGTGATGTGAATTGATCGATTATTTTAGCTAACTTGAGCTTTTGAACTCATTGGATCTATATAACAATAAATATAATAAAGATTCGGCGCGAAGCACCGGAAAATTTTTGACGTTTTTGCCTTTTTGAACTCAATTTTCTGGACACAATTATTACACTCGAAAAATCAACAAAATTTCTCAAGAATTTCGGGGGGGGCATGTGCCCGCCATGCCCCCTGGCTACGCCTATGGCTTCAATACGTACACTACACAATTTCAATTGACGTCAATGTACGCTATAGTTTGAGTTCTAAAATCCAAACAGCGTATCTTCTATCCAACCATATCATAGTCGCTGTTATGTCTGAATGCATAAATTTAATGCTCAATTTCCTTTAAATATCTACATGAAACCTTGTGCTTTTTCAAACCGTGTTTAGTTGCACGTGCATTTTAATACTGGAATTGCGCGCTATTGTATTAAAAACTTTGTTCTTGCTTGAATAATGCTACCAAAATCCTTGATAACTACTTAATTTATTTTTAGAAAGATTGAATAATTAACAGCTTAGAATTCAAAAATCTACTTGCTACAGCAGTAAGCCTTGCGTTTGACCAATAACAAATGTAAAATCGGTCTAAATATGTATCTTATGCATAACATTATATTGGAAGCAAGGCATGTTGTCAGTATATAAGCCCGGGCCCGGGCCCGGTACCAAGCCCGGCAGCAAAGCTCGGGCCCGGGCCCGGGTCCGGGCCCGGTATTTTTTGAGCCCGGTCGAGCACTGGTTAGCGACTAGATCAAAAATGGTAAAAACACATAAAAATAGCAAAAAAGTGCAGGTTTTCGCCAAAAAATGGGGGAGGGTGGTAAAACATATTCTGACTTTCAAAGAAGTTAGGGGCTTCAAAGCGTGGATGGGGGATGGCCCAAACCCCCTGTCACATGAATATTTCTCGGCCATTTTCAGTGGATGGGGGTTAAGCGGTTCCATTTTTGCAGCCGCTTACCCCCTTGAAAATCTTTAAAATGGTAGAATTTGCAATAAGGAATTCTACACCTTTTTACAGATTTTGTTCTTCAAAAATCTTTGTACATGTACAAAGACGGTCCTGAAACGTCTTTGTACATCAGCAAAAATCTTCGCCGAATACAAAAAGACCGTGCTTCTAAATGTGATAATTTTGCCTGAATTTAGTTGATAATATTAGTTTCGCGCGAAGTGCCGAAATTTTTATGAGCTTTTGATAGAATTCACACATAGAGGGGCGACCAATTCTGGTTGGAAGTCCTATCAAGGCAGGTGATCCAATTTATTCCTGAATCGCGTTAAGAACTTTTTCTCTTCTTTAAGGAACTAAAAGTCACTCTTCCCTCAGAATTTTCGATTTCAAAAACACCCTAAAAATGCTCAATTTTCAAATGAAATTTTACGAAATCATACTTATACAAACTTACTGATAGAATTTGTTGCTTTCGCCGTTCGAAAAGAAAGAGCGTCATTGTATAAGACAGCAAATTGTGTTTTTGAAGCGTATTCATCGATTTCGAGCCCAAAAACGCACTAAAAATGTTTTCGTTTCACCCGAGAATTTTTATGCTAAGCATCAAGCATCTATTTGTGCAACTGTTTATGAATCCAAAGACACATTCGAGATTTCGACTATATTTCATCATCAAAACTAATATTTAGGCAATGGATAAACTAATAGAGACGGTTTATTTTTCGGCGCTCGATGTGCCAAATTTGCGGCTCAAACGACCCGGTTGGCTGCACGCTCCTTCGGCCATGACTATTTTTGGGCTAGTTCTGTTGTCCTATTTTTTGGTAACGGGCGGCGTTATCTATGACGTCATCGTCGAACCGCCCAGCATCGGTTCGACGACCGACGAACGGGGCAACTCGCGTCCGGTGGCTTTCATGCCCTACCGGGTCAACGGTCAGTACATCATGGAGGGCCTGGCGGCCAGCTTTATGTTCACGTTGGGGGGACTGGGTTTCATCGTCCTCGAGTACAGCAACTCTGCGCCTTTATCGAAGCTCAACCGCACTCTTATGATCGGAATTGGTTTCGTGTGCTCTGTGCTGCCATTTTTCGTGTGCCGCATGTTTATGCGTATGAAATTGCCCGGGTACCTTTCGAGTTGATTTTTTCGCCATACCTATATATGGTATATTTATTGATGATAATGGTGGCTTATTTTCGATTAAGTACGGTGGTTGATATACATGTAACGGCTCGAAATCGGGGGGGGGGTGTCCTGGCCATTTTTAGGGGGGGTAGTAAATGACCTCCGATTTTTGGTCAAAAACGGCCAAAAAACGCATAACAACAGATTTTTTCAATAAATTGGAGGGGAGATCAAACATTTTCTGGCTGGGGTGGGGGGACATCCGACTTTGGGTGGGGGATTCTCCATCCCCCTGTTACATGTATGGTGGTTGATGTTGTTCCAATGCGTTTTTTTAATTTTCTAGTTACAATCGAGTTGACTTTGAATTGGACCTAGTACTTTGACTTCAAAATAAGAAGTAGGTAATCAGGCATGCACAGCGTAGGAATTCTGGGGAGGCAGGGGTGAAATTTAAAGTGCCTTTATTGGGTGCAAAAAACGGTGGATATGCGTCAAAAACATTATTTTTTGGCGTTTCTGACAATGTTATATTGATCTAGGACGTCAAAATATGAAAAGTTTTTGAAAAAATCGAAAAAGTATAAATAAATTAAACAAAATATAGTCAAAAAATGAATGAAAATTTGACCTTCGAGCAAGCAGATAGCCAAAAACGTTTAAAAAAGTACCTTTTTCAAGAATTTTTTGGAAAATCGCAAATTCTGGGGCAAGGGGTATTTTTTACTTAAAGCTGACCTTGCATTTACACAATTTTTGACTGACAGTATTGAAGGTTTATAATTGGAAGAAAAAAGTTATAAAAAAGAGCGTTTGGGCTTAAAGCAAAGATGAAAGCCGGTCTGGGTTGTTTTCATTGGAGTTTTTGGGATTAATTTTTGTGTTTACGCTCACATGCCTGTCATAAATAGCATGAAGTAATGCGAATATAATTATTTGATTTTGACTAATCCATTTTGCGGGCTTGCTTGTTCGATCTTGTTTGGTGTTTATTGTTTTGTGGTCAGGCTTATGTTACAGTTCCGAATCGTTTTCAATAAAATATTTACCAAACATTTGCGTTTAACGGCGATAAGTAAAAAATTAACGATATGCAAGTCTATGGAGATTCATCAGATTTGTGCATAACCAATGGCGGATTTTGGATTTTCCTAAGGGGGGCTGTACCCCAGCTTTTCCAAAAACAGTCAAAAATAAGTCCAACAATTTACCCTTTACGTGCGAAATAGCATTTTTTCACCTTTTTTACGTTGTCTACTATTATTTAAAATCCCTTTCGACGCAACATTTCGAAAAATTTAGAAATTTTTGACGATTTTGTGCGAACAAATCAATAAATTTCTTTGACTTTAGCGGGAATCCGACGCGGAACGCCAGAAAATTTGTAAAATTTAGGCTGAAGGACATTTAGAAGCTTAATCTACTGCTATTTTTCCTGTATTTGTAGCATTTGACGCCGAACATAGAAATTTTTTTAAAAATATGCTCAAAAATAGACGAAATCTATGCTGAAATAGCTGTTTCTGCTCTTGAAAGTCTTGGAAGCTGTTCCATTAGCAAAAAATGGCTTCCAAGTCGTAAAGGAAGTAAATAAATGTCATTCATAGGCATTATCCGGCGTCAAGCGCCGGAATAACTTGAGAAATTATTATCACTACGGCCAAAAATGATTGCAAATCACATAATCCATTCGTTATCTCGCCAAATATTTTTGGCCAATGGGTGGCGGCCACCCCCTTTAAATCCGCCCTGTGTGTACCTACATGGTCTTCGGGTAGAGCTTGGAAGGCTCAGTTTGACCCTTCGCGAGAACAGCTGCTGATCCCCACCCCACCCACCCGAAAGAACGTAGGAAACGTGCTTTTTAAGCATCAGCGATCTTTTGACTCAAACTAACTTGTCGGTTTTTTTGGCGCTACAACTAGCCAAATAACCATTATTCGCCCAAATTTTTTTAATTTTATGAAATCTGTACGAAAATTTGAAAATTCTCACCTTTATCTGCGATAAAGGGAGTATAGTCAGAAACGCTAACGGATTTTGTTTCTGCTCTTACCTGTTTTAAGCCCACAAGATATATTTTAGAAAAAGACCTCGATAACTGAGACTCCTCAGAACTTTCATACTATATATCTGTTTTGATAGTAAAATGATACTTACTTGATTGTTGATACCAGGTTCGCCCTTATCCAAGATCCAGCCGAGGGGTTGGAGGACCTAGATGCTATGATAAGAGTCATTTTTTGTCTGTGCTGAAGATAAAATCAAGGAAAATAGTTCACATGCCGAAAATTTAAAGGTTTCATGACGAAGAGATGAGATTATTCGATCCTTTTGTGCATTATCTTAGCAAAAATGTTATCTTCGCCCAAGAGGGGCGGCCTCCCAAAATAAAACTCCGCTTGTTGCAGTCGGAGGACGGAAATATATGTGCCCGTGCTATTAAACATGTGGTGGTTGTTCTTTGCGATATAAGATTTATTTTTCGAAAAAGTTATTTTGCAAAAAGTCGAATTCTAACGTCAACAATTGAAACTATTTTTGCACAAATGTTTTGCACGTCCTAAAATCCTCAATTTTTTGCATAAGGCTAAAAATTTTGTGTACTATAAAAAACCAAACCGAGACTATTACGATAAAATGCATTCATTGTAACCACACCTGGACAACAGCTAATTCCAACCCTTCAATGGAACGGGCTGACACAAAAGTTGGACGGGCTGAAGGGTGTATTTACATGAGATGATTTTGAAAAAAATGAGAACAGTGTAAATAAAAAATACTTTTTTAACCCACTTTCAGCCCAACTGTGGAGATCAAACAATCCTTGATAGCCCATACATAGTTGAACGGTCTGATGCTCTGATCATTGCCCATAGATGCTCGTAACAAAATGACAAAAATTATTAAGTATTGACTCGAATTTGTACCTGTCTCACGCCATCTTGTTATTTTTATGATTCAAAATCACTCGACTTCTTGAAATTGTAATTCCAACTAATAAATAAATATGCTTTGCAAATTTTGATTTTAAGTATTTTCCCCTTGAAATCATTTTAAAATTTAGTCAGAGACATCTCTATTGTAAGCAGCTAGTTAAATTTCTAAGAGGTCTTTACGACCAGAAGGGCATTAACGTTTCCATCTAAGAGATAGCCTAAAATCAGAAACGTAGCTAGGATATTGGTTCGGGGGGCATAAACAAAATTTTTGTCAAGACTACTTTTGCATTGAATGCCAGTAACGTTATGTATAGTGAAACTCAGTTTTTCGACCTTTAGTAGTGTAGCCTAGCTAATTTATGTGTTTCTGACGATCAAAAATACAAAAAGCGTTACGCGGCGCGAAGTGTCGAAAATTTTTTAAATTTCTACCGTTTTCATGTAGAATTTACGGCCTTTCTATTAACAAACAGTTCGGAATTCATAAGTGGCGCAAAGCTGCCAAGAAATTTAGTCGTTTTTTATCGCCCTTAACATTTTGTTGCTCTGTGAATACTAATAGTCTGACAGAGCAGAAAATAATCAAATTTGTACAAAATAATTTCGACAGTTCAAGCTTCTAACAAGAAAACTGCGAATTACTAACTGAAGATATTTTTAGTGATTCAGGCTCCTAAACGCAAGCTTTACAAAAAGAAAGATTAGTAACTGGCGGCGATATGTGCCTGAAAATTTTGAAGTGTTTGCACTATGAACTCAAATTTATACCGCATGAATCATACAAAACAGACAAATTATTGCCTGCGCGAAACGCCGGGAATATTTAGAAATTCCTAACCCTTTTACCTGGCTTGTTCTCTCATAAATCTCGTTGCACATGTACAACGAGATTTTACGGCTGCGGGGGTCTGGGGTGGCGCGCTCAAGCGTTCCCAGGGGGTCCGGGCAGAGTCTCGGAACATTTTGTAAAAAAAGCATTTTAATGTTAAATAGTACCTAACGTTAAAATTTTCGCAAAATCGACCAAATCTCGGTTCTGAATCGAGCCCAAAAAATTTGAAAATTGATGAACTCCTACATTGCACAAAACTTCTTAGCTGAAATGTGTTTTTCGACCTCTGCTAATTACATAGCGCAGCAACGGGTCGCTGCCAATAAGATAAAGAAAAATGTATCAATGAAAACTTTGTTCTTACCGTTTTCGGACCCATTTGTGGCCTTATTATTAACAAGATGTAGTTCAGAAAACAGGAAATGCGCAAAAACAAGAAAATTCGGCCATTCCTTTCATTTAAAATAGGATTATGTGTCCTTGTAAAGAAAGACTAACAAAGCAAAGAATAGACAAACTGGTACACAATCATTTTCGCACTTTTACTATTATGCTCAACAAGCGTGCGCAGTTTCATTCAACGAGCAAATAGTGCATTAAATTACTAAAGTGGTGTGAAGTGCTGGATTATTTTAGCTGATTCATGCTTTTAAATTCATTGGATCTATATAACAATAAATAATAATGACTCGGCGGGAAGCGCCGGAAAATTTTGATGTTTTTGTCTTTTTGAACTCAGTTTTCTGGACACACATTATTGCAACACAAAAATCAACAATATTTCAGAAAAATTTGGGGGGGGCATGTGCCCCCAATGCCAACTCTGGCTACACGGCTACACCTATGCCTAAAATTAGCGAACATGACTAAGTTCTTGAAAAATGTTTATTGAATCTCTTCCAGAAGCACGAGTTTTGCGTGTTTGTGTACATTTGCAAATGCATTTATAGCTTGTTACGCTTTTCTTTACTCCATTTTCGTACCTTATTAAATAAAATACTATTCTTTTAGTTATCGTTTGATTACGCCGCTTTCTTCCTGTGAGCGCTTAAAGGCGTTAATATGTGCATGGCTTCTATTTAGGGAATATTACCATGATCTGTTCGATTTATAAAATTCTCATAGTGTTATTGTCTTTCGTTCGATCGTTTGCAAGTGTCTTTGAAGAGTCAATTGATGTTGAGCATAATCCCGAAGCAAGCTCTACGGCTGTAAACTTGTTTAAAATAGAAGGAAAAGTAACCATTCCTAAAGAATTGTCAGCTCTTGTACCCGAAAATTGGATTAGCAATGTGAAGATTCTCCTCAATTATGGGGAGTACAGAGGATTTCTCAAGTTAGCTTATTTTAATTCCAAATCAATTCTACTGTACTAAGCAAGTTAGGCAGGGGTGAACAACTAACCGCAGGGCATTATTTCATATACCAAAATTTAAATCAAGAAACTTTCTGAATAGTGGCTAAAAGATCTACTTTCTGTCACTTATAGCAATATTTTGAATTGTTTATTATTTTTTAAAATGCCTTTTTTTGACCGAAGGAAGGTTTTTGAGTTCGGTTTCCTATAAAAGGCACGCTTTCAGCCAATCCTTGATGCGCATAGATGCATAAGGTCAGGGCGGCCAGGGAAGGTTGAAATCTGGGATTCGTTCTAAAGCTGTTGTGTTTATTAGGTAAATTAGATAGAAGTTGCTTGGAAGTAAACTGCTTTGGGTCAAAATCGTCCGACAGTGCCTATCTTTTGGACCCTTCAGCGGGAGGTGGTAATACCCTCTCTCACCCTCCCATATGTTCGTGTATATATGTTGTTGTGGTTAGTCAAGAAACTTAATTGTGCTATCTCTAATATTAAAAAAGTTTATATTTTACACATAACTGGGCAACGTTCACTCAATGTTTGGATGAATTAGCTTCCGTTTCTACTAAAAATTTAAATTTTTTTGTAGACGTTACGTAATATGTTTTCGAAGTCAGCCCCCAATCCCGGTTCCTCATTCTCATGCTTAGTTATCATTATTGTGCCATTAGGTCAGTCAGTACCAATTGTTCGAATAGTCATATGTGCGCGAATATTTAAATGAAGCAGCTTCCGAACCGAAGCTACGACTTTTCAGATAGTCTCCGTCTCGATCGGAGCTCTAAGTGCATGAGGCGCTAATGCACCAACAGTGCAGAGTGAGAAGTTCTCGCCTGTTTTTTACGAAGGTCATATGTATAGGTGCGCAAGGTGAAACTTTCAGGAAGATGTGAAAATCGAAAATTTCTAGAGCTAAGTGCTTTGTAAAAAAAGATTCTACAGTGAAAAACGATGGTCTCGTTTTAAAACCGTAGTATTCGAGCATTTACGGTAAATATGTAGCTTTTATGAACTCACAAGCATAGCTATACAGCCTTTCTGGACTAAAACTAGCTATTTAGCCCTTTTAAAGACAAGAATATAGCTACAAATCCTTTTGAGACTCAGAAAACACGACTGTATAACATTTCTGAACTCACGCGGTTTGTTTCTAAGTCCAAAAATGGCTATATAGCTAGCTTTATAAGCCCAAAAATTTGATATGTAGCAATGTTTTTTAGCGCCCTTGTATGGTCATACGTATATTCCATTTTTTAAATAAAATTTCGCTTTTTTAATGATTGTCTAATTCATGATGGAAAAAATGTTTGATGTCGAAGCGAAAACGAAGGGAAATTTCAAAATGACTTAATTATTACTTAAAGCCAAAAATATTGAGGAGCCTAACATAATTGATCTAAAATTATTAATAATTTATATTATATGTGAATGAGCGGTAAATCTGTTCATGCCAGTATATACTGCTTTAGCATTGTCTTATATAAGCTAACATTGCGATTCCAACCTCTGTGTACTTACAAACCGATTCTATTTGCATCATCTACAGCCTTTGCTAGGCCTATGCATGCCCCTAGCGGGAATCTATGCATTTAATTGTCATATTTTTCACCATAGATTATTTTTTAGAACTTAGTCTCAGTTTTCAAAAATTCGTAATAGGAAGTGCGCTGCTGTTGACAATGTTTTAGTGATGTACTAGCCTCTGATATGAATTTATATCGTTGACGCTTTTTTGAACAAAGCGTAGAATATTTAATCAGTATACTTATTTGTGAATAGTCAGCAATGAAACTTGCATAAAATAGCGAAAAGGTATGTAAGCTGCTGATAAAATTCTGAGTTTTCTGGTCAGGCTGGTACAAATCAGGTTAATCGATGACTGGATCCTTCCAACAACTTATTTTTTGGGCAGCGTTTTTTTGTGCAAGGTCGGTTTGTACATGTAGAAAGATGGTCCCTACAAGTCTTTGTACATTTTGTACATGCAAATTTTTGTGTACTCTAATATAGTACAGTAGCGATTTTAGTGTGGTAAAACAGGGTTTCCGATCTTTGGTAGCGTATTTTAGCTAATTTCTGGGTTCCTGATGCAAAAAATTACTAAAAATTGTCTCAGAACGCGCCGAAAAATTTGACATTTTTCCATTCTAAACGCAAATTCGCCATTTTGAAGTTATATAGGACAAATAATACTCATTTCGGCGCGAAGCGCCGAAATTTTTAGGAATTTTACACCTTTTTACAGTTTTTGTCCTCCCAAAAATCTTTGTACATGTTGTACACACAAATTTTGGAGTACTTTAATATGGTACAGCCGCGATTTTAGTGTGGTAAAAACAGAGTTGTTCGACTTTTGGTAGTGTATTTTAGCTAATTTTTAGGTCTTATAAAGGGCAAAAATCACTAAGAATCTCCTTAAAACGGCGCCAAGCGCCGAAAAATTAGGCATTTTTCCTTTTGGAACGCAATTTCTGCCATTATAAAGATATATTATTGAATACAAAATTACTCATTTCGGCACGAAGAGCCGCGAATTTCACACCTTTTTTTGCAATTTTTGTCTTACCAAAAATCTTTGTACATGTACAAAGACGGTCCCGAAAAGTCTTTGTACATCGAGAAAAATCTTTGCCGAATACAAAAAAATTGTGATCTTGGGATCTGTCAGGTTAGCTGAAACAACTGATCTGTCGTCCAGTGAGAATTGATAAGCTTTCCAGTTTTTACGAAAAGGCTTAATTTATTGAATAATCAATAGTCAGGTACATACCTGGGCAATGGCTGACGGTCCGCCCCGTCCAACTTCCAGCCAAAAGGGTGGGTGGGTCCCTAGGCTCTGAAAAAGGTGGTTCTGTCCCTGAAAAAAGGTGGGTCTTTGCCTGAAAAAGGTGGGTCGTTCAGCTTAATCAGTGGGTCAGTCACTGGGAAAAGGTGGGTTTATCCATGGAAAAGGTGTCGAACAGTGTAATGAGATGGTTCCTGTGCCTGTTTTGGAAACTGATCATGATATACCGTATCTAGCATTTCCTTAAATTATCTCCAAAAATTTTCTCCCTGTACAAAACATAGCCCCATCCAAGTTACCCCTTCGCCCCGTCCAACTTTTGATTCGGCCTGTCCTGGTGATGGGCCGATATGGGGCATTGCCCAGGTGTGGTCAGGTATTTAGTTCGGGAAGCCTACGAATCATAGGTGCACAAGGTCAGCGTCGGCAGGGGAGATCCCAAAAGTCCAAAACAGTAAAATTAACGTTCACGATTTTTTGCTGTACGACTTTTTTGCCGTTCAAACGATCAAAATGGTCAAAATAGCTTATAAAACCTTTTTCGTGGTAATATCGCATTTTAAAAGCATTTTCAGTCCATTTTGACTGCATTATATCACCTTTAACTCTTTTGAGCAAAAGTAGTAATAGCAATACCTATCCCACGCGAAGCGCCGGAAAAATTTTGAGATTTTTACTGCTTTTGACCTCAAAAATGATGCAAAAAACGTTCCATAAGCTCAAAAGCGCCGGACAGTACTTGTCCGGCTGACTCTTCAGCGGGGGGGGTAGTGATCGGACCGAGGGTACTTTTTGGACTCCTCGGCCTCGGCCGAGGCCGAGGCGACTTAAAATCCTTGCCTCGGCCGAGGGTAATGCCGAGGGTCAAGCTTATATACCTTTACCCATAAATAGTACTCTTAGAATATTTTTTGTGCACATGAGCGAGAGAATAATCGTAATATTAAACACTTTATCGAATGTCAAACAATTCATTTTTATTTTCAATAATAGTTGATTAAATGTGTGAAGGATTTATTGAATAAAGTCAGCAGCATGAAAACATACTTAATTTAACAAGTTGCCTTTGATGAAGACTTGGAAAGTTTATAAAAAATATGGCTGAACAAGCACTTAAAAACTTTTATTACTATAAATAATAAAACAGTGTCGAAGACATAAACGAACAAACGAAATAAGAGAAGTAAAGACAGAACTGTAGCCATTGTTGTGCTCGCTTTTGCAGTAATGCATATTTAAACACGTTTTTTCAGTCATCCAATTCTGGTGTGGCAGGTAATATGACGGAAACTGCACTGTACTTTCCGGTCATAGTTTCCCAAGGTCCAGAGATGAGGGAAGGGTGAAATCCCAAAATGGGGGACCAGTAAATTAAGTAGTGTCTTTGTATGAGCGAACAAATTTTTGTAGATATTTTATGTAAATATATTTTTAAACATACACATTTTTACATACTGCCAGTGTGTGACCTGCAACTGGCATGCAGTCCTAAACAGTGTTTTTCTGTGCAAGATACCTTTTCACGTGTGCAAAGATGGTATCCAAAAGTCTTTGAACATTTTGTAAATGCAAATTTTTGTGTACTATTATAGTATTGTACAGTAGCGATTTAGTGTGGTAAAACAGGGGTTTTCGACCTCTGGTAGTGTATCTTAGCTAATTCCTGGTTTCTGAATATTTGACATTTTTCCATTCTTAAATGCAAATTCTACTATTTTAAAGATATATAGTTACTGATGCGCCGAAAATTTTCGGAAATTTTGAACCTTTTTACAGTTTTTGTCTCTCCAAAAATCTTTGTGTATGTAGATGGTCCTGAAAAGATTCTGCACATTATGAAAAATCTTTGCCGAATACAAAAAAACGTGGCCCTAAATGTGATAACTCGGCTTGAATTAGGTTGATAATATTAGTTCGGCGCGAAGCGCCGAAATTTTTATCAGCTTTTGATGAAATTTACACATAAAATTCGACTGAGAAAGCTAAAACAACTTGTACTACAAAATCAGAAATATTACAGATATTGTAATATGCCAATTAAATCTTGTAATAAGCGCTACTGTGCGTAGAAATCCAATGCAACATCAGGATGAATTAGTCAATTTTTTCTTTGAACGGAAAAAAAGTGCAAAGTTATTAAATAGTACTTATTTTGCATAAAATTTTCAAAAACAGTATAAATAGATACAAAACATTTTTAAATCTGCATAAAGATGCCTAGATTACACAAAAATTGATTTTGGAGTGTTTATTTCCCTGCTTCAATCTAAATACAGTATATTAGCGATGTTTTGCAGGAAAGCGCCGAAAATTTTTTGAAATTTCCTATAATATACTGAAAAACGATATAATAAATATCACTTTGTCCAAGAAAGTATTTTAACATTGTATAAAAACGGCTCCAAAAAATGCACGAGCCGAAATTGATTTTTGGCAAAACCTGCATTTATTGGCCTTTTTTAAGGTGCATTTTTGCGATTTTCGGCCGAAAATTCGTGATCATTTACTCCCTCTCCCATAAAAATGGCCGAAAACCATACGTGTAACAGGGGGTTCGGGGAATTCCCCATTTACCCAGGGTTGGACATCTTCCCCACACCCTTCCCTCCAACGTCAACCCACCCTCCCCACTTTCGGCGAAAATTTGCGCTTTGTTGGCTATTTTTAGGTGCTTTTGCCATTTTTGACATAAGATTAGAGTCGCTAATCCCCCCTCCTTCTAAAAATGGCCAGGACCCCTACCCGAAATTTCAAGCCGTTACATGTATGCCGAGGAGCCCCTTACGAAAATTTTGAGCTGTTGCATGCATGCTTCATAGTGATAGTTTGTCTATTTACTCTTGCTCACATTCAAAAATGCTGTATCACTTCGTGAAATTCTAATAGTTAGCTGCACTTTTGCCATAGTAAAAATTAACTTCAAAAATTATTCAAAAGGTTTGCACCAAAAATCGTCTGACAGTGGCTTGAGTCTTGTACCTTGAGAGGAGGGTTATAACTCTCCCTCACCCCCTCCCTTGGGAATGTGTGTTTCCGATCCATGTAGCGAGCATGAGAATTAAAACTAAGTCATCACATGAATAATAAATTGGCACTTTGCTGTATGTAACTTGGTGTAAGTGGGTACGCGAGTAAAACCATAAGAAAAGTCTATAGGTAAAAAATAGCCTGTGTACTGCAGATGTATTCTAAATAGTTAATATTCAACGGATATATTAAACTTATTCAAATTTGATGTTAACCCTCGGCGCCTCGGCACTTTTCAGCTTCGCCCTCGGCGCCGAGGCCGAGGCTCCAAAACGCCGAGGCCTCGGTCCGATCACTGGGGGTAATACTCCCTTACTCCCCTGTGTGCATGTATACTACGAATTTTCCGCTAAAAAATTGAAAAAGCTGCTCAGAAAAGTTGATTATAGTGGAATTTCTGTATATGGCTCGAGATTTTGTGTGTGGCTCGAGGAAAACTAAATGCGAGACAAAATTGGATAAACCGATTATCCATAAAACTGTAAATAACGCATCAAAGCAGAGCTTTCGATTATGATGTTTGGGGAGTGTTTATGTTCCAGTATCGTGATCCTTTTCTCTGAATGGAATCCATTAACTCGTGTGATCTTCTGTATTGGCCAATTGATATGCATGTAATGGGAATTTGTTTTTCAAAATGTTAGAATTATCACCTTTGGTCTATGTTATTTGTTATTTCGTTAGCTATGAGTATTACAAGAAAAGTATTTGCAAATTCAAGGAAGATTTTACGTTCACCGTTAACAACATCCCTCCTGGTTCGTATGTCGTTGAAGTTGCGAACAATGACCTCATTTTTGAACATTTTCGGGTGGATATAACGAGTAAGGGAAAAATCCGGTGCCGAAAGCTAAATTTATTGCAACCTTCTCAAGTGACCACGGTCCACTATCCGATAAAATTTGTAGCCAAAGCTCCAGCGCGTTATTTTAGGTAAGTCTCATTTATCATTCTGCAAAAGATTTGAATAAAGCCCGATGACATTAAAGACAAGTAAAAATGAGCTTTTTAAAATTTGTCTGCGTAAAATTTTACTTTGAATCATTTATATTTTTTAAACTTACTTTACTTTAATCCCAACTTTATTCCTTGTTAATCCGCACGCGCAACAGCTCAAATTGAATTATCAATCATTGTTGCGTTAATGATTCTAATTGTCGTAAGAAGTGAGGACGTTGCCTTCATCCTATTTCTAATCGGAATGAGCCTTTATTTTTCAGCAAACTGAATTAATGCGCAATTCCATGAATTGAAAATATGGGAAATCCGATTCATTAATTGTAAATCCAAAGAAGCTGGAGTTGAAAAGTACATTTTTGTAAACTGAGATGGACTAGAAGAACTCTTCTTACTTTGAGCGTCAACCTTAAATGAGTCAGTATCTTATTCCATTGTTCAGTATGCATTCCGATTGCGATCATACATGCACGTGAGGGAGGGGGTTGGAAGTCTCTATGCAATAGATGCATAGCAGCATGGCCGTTTTCGGAGGGGGATCAGCGGTTCTGGGGGGTCAGCCGGTCTGGGGGTGGTCGAAAATTGAGTTTTTTGGCCAAAATGAGCTTAGAAACCTGTATAAGCGCTAAAATAGCATTAAAACTACGTTAGGTATTACACAGTTTCTGGTCAATGTAAAGCACATTCGGAGAAAGTTCCCAATTTTCATCCACTTTAGCTCTTCAGTTTGCCCCATTTTACCATGAACGTTTTTTATCTTTCCATTTGGGGGGGACTAGGCCTCCAAAAGCTCACATGCACGTGTACCCCAAGAATGGAAAAATGGAAAATTTACTCGGGAAAATGAGGTAAAATAGAGGCCGGAAATGGGTCAAATTTGAAAGTTTTCTTCAAAAGGGCTTTAAATTGATTAGAAACTGGTAATAACGTAGGCAGTTTTAACGCTAACGCTATTTTAGCAATTACACCAGTTTTTTGAGGTCATTTTGGCCCAAAAAAGCTCAATTTTTGACTTCCCTAGACTGGATGACCCCTGCCTCTCCTAGATCAGTCATGCTGCGCATTTATGATTGCAACTGAGCATTAGTATTCCCCGAGAAAGATACAATTGCACAGGTTATTTGAGTTACTACTAGTCCAGTGAAACAAAGCTTTGTAGCCAAAGTGCGCATTTTATTGTCTTGGTTTCGCTTGTATGTTCAAGCCATGCTCACACATTCACAGCATGGAAATTTCGTGGAATTTCGGGTGCTGGGAAAAATTTAAAAACGTTGTTTTTTGAATCAATAAATATTTTTTAAATCGTTTTTATTATTACCTACTAAAAAGATCATATTACAAGAAAAATTCAATAAAATTCTTTGAAATAGTCAAAAATGACTGTATAGTGCGACGCATAGATGTATAAGGTCAGGTTGGCCAGGTAGGGGTAAAATCAATCTTTGGGGTCAGGGAGGGAGGGGTAAGATTCGAGATTTTTACTATAGTAAATTGAGTTTTTGGCAATTTTTATGTCAAAATCGCTTGAGAATACACTATTTTTTGGCTCAAATTGCTCGACAATACCTAACTTTTGGCCCCTTCAGCGGGGGGGGTGAAAACCTCCTCTCACTCCTCCCTATGTACTGTGCATGTATGATGCGATGCGTCCGATAAATTGGCACTTTGGAACTGAACGATGACTAAGAGCGCTTAACACGGGACGTTTTATACATATTTTTGGGAAATGAAAAATTCTGGAGGGTAAATTTTTTTTGCCAAGCTCTTGATTATGTTTTGCCATATTTAATAATTAAATTACTTTAGAAGTCTGTGGATGAATAAATCGAAGGAATGTTTCATTTTTTCTTGTTTTCAAGCTTAAATTGCTTCACATATCGTTTCATCGCTGGAACAGCTCCAAAAATTTAATTCATGTTTTCATTCGATGGTAACTTCAATCTGTGCTTTTGACTTTTTTAGCCTCAAATCGTTTATTTTAGTTCTTTTTATTGCTTCAAATTTCATTTTTTTCCATTTGATTTTGCTTAACTTTTCCTATAAAGTTTACTTACGAGGAATTGAAATTTGTGTTGCTTAAGTTATTTAATATTCTTATGAAACGTCTCAGTTGAGTTTTAATCAAACCTTAAAGGTTTACCCTGAGCTATTGTTGACGACATAATACATTTCAGACATTTAATTCAAGATGGTTACCTTCAATTTAATTTGTAAAATTTGTTATTTGTTACACGTTCATGGCGATTGTCGCACATTTATAGCTTACGACTTAGCTATACATGTAACGGCTTAAACTTTTGGATGGGGGTAAATGACCTCCGATTTTTGGCTAAAAACGGCCAAAAAACACATAAAAACGGCCAATGATTCAGTTTTCTCGAAAATTGAGGGGGTCGAAAATTTTCTGGCTCTAGGAAAATGGGGGACGACCAACTTTGCGTGAGCTGATACCCCATGCCCCCTGTTACATGTATGGACTTTGCCTTTCTTCACCCTTAACGCTTTAACTTGCGATCAAGTAAATTAAAAGCTGATATGGAAACCAATGCTTTTCCGGCTTATTATTATTTATTATTAAATATAAACGTCATTTATCTGACGATTATTTTAGGCAGAGGGAAGTGTGGCGAGTCACAGACTTTCTGTTCAACCCGATGGTTTTAGTGATGGTCGTGCCGTGTTTATTGCTGATGGTGTTTCCTAAGTTAATTAACGCGTCGGATCCCGAAATGCAAAGGGTAATAAGAGAGATTAAATATGTACATAATATACTTATATAGGTAGGTACAGGCCCGTATTTAGGGTTTATTTTGGGGTGGGCCGAAAATTTCAAGGTCAAGCATCTCGAGATCGGCGAGCTCTGTACAATTTTAAGAATTAAAAAATTATATTCGATATGTTCTAAATATCTGACTCAAATTTGAACGATCTTCAGCGGCCGAGAAGACAGAAACTGTATAAAAACAATAAATACGGCGTGATGCGCCGGCAAAAATTGACATGCTCTGCATGGCTAACTCGAATTTGAGCTATTTTGAGAGATTTAGAAGGCAAAACTTTACATAAGCAATATAGTCCGCGCGAAGCGCCGGAAAATGTTGCTTTACCTAGCTCATAAAAATTCAAAAAAATATTTTTCTACATTGCCGGCATACGTGCACATAACCACACCTGGGCGTGGGGGTTTGGGGGGTATGCATCCCCCGAGACACCAAAATATCCCTACCCAGAAACCATAATACCCCCTCCCCAGAATTCAATTTTTGAAATTTTTTTCTCTCAATTTTTTGATGCCAATAGATAGTGCTCGACGAGAAACGTTGAAAAATGGTGTTTTTGTCGCCATACCATTATTTTAAGGCCATTTTTTTACCTTTGAAAAATCTTGCACACCCCCCCAGAATTTTGGTGCTGCCCACGTATGGCATTAAGTAGGGATCGGACGAGGCCTCGGTCTCGGTAATCCTCGGTCTTTTTTCAGACCCCTCGGCCGAGGGTCAGGTGAAAAATGGCCGAGGGACCGAGGGTTTTTTAATTTCGTATTTTTTGAGTGATACCGAAATAGTAGCACAAATATACAGCAAAAAAACGCATGTGCTACAAAAGGCCCATTGCCTCAAATGTTATACCAAGTCAATGTGTAATATGCGAGCCCATAGTTTCCCAAGGTCAAACGTTCAGGGGGGTGAAATCCCAAAATTTAGGACCACTAAATTTAGAGTCTAATATTTTTTGCAAGTCAAATATGAAAAATAGCTTAAACGTCCTATATAGCATGTTTTAATGTGAACAAACTGCATTTTAATTACTTTTTATACCATTCCGACTAGTTTTGCCACTCTTGTAAGTAAAAAATATGAGAATTCATATAAAATTTCGACTTTTCAGATCATTTTAAGTTCATTTTATGTATTTTATGGATAAACAAAACAGAAATGTATTAGTCGGCGCGAAGCGCCGAAAAAATTTTAGTATCTTCTCAGCTTTTATACCTAAAAATCGTGCAGAAAATGTTTGATAGCTCGAAATCGTCCGACAGTGATTCAAGTCTCGGACCCTGAGGTGGGGGTAACACCCCCCTTATGGGAATGTATGTGCGAGCCTATAGACGGCAGAGAAAAGACGCGTATGCTGATTAAAGGATTGTGTCTCAACAGCCCCACCAGTCCCAACAGCTCCACCAGTCCCAACAGCCCCACCGTCCCAACAGCCACACCAAAAATCCTAACAGCCCCACCCGTCCCAACAGCCCCACCGTCCCAACAGCCCCACCAATAATCCCAACGGCCCCACCAGTCCCAAGAGCCCCACCAGTCCCAGTAGTTCCACCGTTCCAGCAGTCCTACCGTACCAGCAGTCCTACCGTTCCAGCAGTCCTACCGTTCCAACAGTCCTACCGTTCCAACAGTCGCAATGTCCCAACTACACATAAGCGTGGGGGAGGGGATGTTTAGAGTTAAGCCCCCAACCCGAAATTCAGAAATCCCCCAAATTATGGTAGAACCCCAGAATTCTATTTTTAGCACATTTCTCGGTTACTTCACCCCACCAGACACACAGAATTTGTTCGCTGCCAATGTTGGTTTCAACTGCCCCACTGTTATAATCATAGATGCACAGCACGATCGGTCTGGAGAAGGAGTTTTGAGCCAAAAATGACCTCATAACTAGTATGAATGTTAAAATAGCGTAAAAACTACGCTAATCCACATTTTCTGGCCTATTTTGGAGCAGATTAGCGTGAAAGTTTTTATTTTCATTTAATTTTAACACTTATCTTTCCTTTTTTCACTAGAACATTTTTCATTTTTTTCTGGCAGTCTAGACTAGGCCATCATGAGCAGGAATCTAATCTTGCAAGATGACTCGAATGAGGCAAAATCACGGATTGCGCAAAAATGCTGAAGCTTCAATTCTGGCGGGTTTACCAGTTTCTCAGGTAGAGTTATTCTGAAAATGTAAACCTGCACGCTCGTGTATGGTCTTGATGAAATATACGAAGTCGTAAAATATTCAAAAAAATATCTTGATCAAACGGAGCCTGTATAAGTTCCATGTTTCAAAAGTGCATTCGTCAAACGCATTTCTCGTATAATAGCGATTGCTGTAATGGTGGGGCTGCTGGGATTACTGGTGAGGCTGTTGGGACGATGGGGCTGTTGGGAAGGTGGGGCTGTTGGGACGGTATAGCTGTTGGGACTAATGGGGCTGTTGAGACATCACCGAATAAAGTAGGTACATTATGTGGGCGTTTTCCGTGTCCATGCGTGCAAAACCTACTTAATGCATAAGCCAAAGTGGGCATGGGTAGAAAATTCAAACGTTTTTCGCGATCGCGTTTTCGTTCCTTTTTTGTGAGCTGCATAGTGTATTATGCACATTGCATTTTGCTTCTCTTGCTCAGTGGAGCAGCCGAAAGTATGAGCATATTTATATAGAATTTATCTCAGACAAAAACAAGACGGATTCTGCATTATGAAGTCGATTAGAAATTTGTCACTACTGTGCCTGTCATTTGCGTACCTATGTACCTTTGAATAAAGTTTGAATAATAGCTTGTGAGCTTTGAACTATATTATACTAATCAATCCTATTGCTACTGTACCCAAATCACATGGAGCATAGAAGTCCTATATTATTTGTACTCATATACGCATATTATAAGTATAACAAATCTTCGGGCCCTCGGCCTCGGCCGAGGCGAGGATTTCAAAGTTCCTCGGCCTCGGCCGAGGGAATAAAAGACCCTCGTCCGATTTCTAGCATTAACCTCCCGCTGAAGAGTTCAAAAGTTTGGTATCTCTCGAACAGTTTGAGTCAAAAATACTGTATATTAAGACGATTTTAGTGTAAAAATAGCCAAAAACGCAATTTGCTGTAGTAAAAATCCTGAATTTTACTCCTTCTGACCCCGAAATCACGTTACTACCCCTCCCTGGCCAACCTAAGCTTTGCATTCCCGGGGATGCCCTGCCTGCCCTCCCCTTCGCTTCCCTTTGAACACGGGCCAGGATACCTGTTTGTAAATTTGCTGCTGAGGTTCAATTGTTTCATTGTTACTGCCAACGGATCTTCTAAATCAATTATAGGCTAACTTGGTCATTCAACGCTCTTTGGTCAGAGAATGATCCTCCTGGTACATAAATGACTTATTCCATACCTGTAACGGCTCCAAATTTGGAGGTCTCGACACACCTGGGCGTAGGGGAAGGGGTTTGGGATATGCACTCTCCCCAAAAGGCCGAATAGCCCCCAAACTGAAATACCCCCTAGAATTCAATTTTTAAATTTTTTTGTTATTTTCGCGATTTTTTGATGCCAATGGATAGTGCTCGTTGAGAAACGTTAAAAAATGGCTTTTTTCGCCAAACCACCATTTTTAAGACCATTTTTGACCGTTATAAAATCTTCCGCCGCCTCTTCCCTAAAATTTCGGTGCTGCCCACCCATGGTCCCCGGCCTTTTTTAGGGGGTGAATAAAATTCAATTTTGGCCAAAAATACGGAAAAAAAACTTGAAAATTGCCAGAAAATACAACTTTTTTTCAAAAATAGGGGGTCAGAAATTTCCTGACTTTGGGTGATGGGGGATACGTGGGCAGCATCTAAATTCTGTGGGGGTGCAAGATTTTTTAAAGGTCAAAAAATGGTCTTAAAATGGTGGTATGCACACTTGGGCGTAGGGGGAGCTTGCGGGGGTATGAACCCCCCCCGAGAAACCAAAATACCCCCCAGAATTTAGTTTTTTAAATTTTTTTCGTTTTTCCGCAATTTTTTGATGCCAATAGATAGTGCTCAATGAGAAACGTCGAAAAATGGTGTTTTTTCGCCCTACCACCACTTTTAAGGCCGTTTTCTGACCTTTGAAAAATCTTGCACCCTAAGAATTTTCTTGCTCCCCACGTATGGTGGTATGGCGAAAAAACACCATTTTTAAACGTTTCCCATGAAGCACTATTATTGGCATCAAAAAATTGTAAAAAAAGTTTTCAAAAATTGAATTTTTTGGGGGGGGGGTATTTTGGTTTCTGGGGAGTGTTCGGCCTTCTGGGGGTCGCATGACCGGGGGTCGCATGACCCTCCCAATCCCCCACTCGCAGGCATGGATGGGGGACTTCCGACTTTGGATGGGGGGATCTATCCAAACCCCTCTTACATGTATGTTTCATTCCATGCATGTAACAGTGGGGATGGGGGGATCCCCCACCCAAGGTTGGCCGTCCCCATCCCCTAAGCCGGAAAATTTTTGACCCCCCACCCGATTTAAAAAAATTGAATTTGTTAACCGTGTATACGTGTTTCTTGGCCGTTTTTGGCGAAAAATCGGAGATCATTTAAGCCCTTTCCCCAAAAAATGACTGAACCCCCTACCCGAAATTTGGAGCCGTTACATGTATTATTCATTCAAAAATATGCGAAAAAATGTGCAAATGATTATCACGTATTTATATGATTAATTATTATTATTATGATTATTATTATTATTATTATTTATTATTATTATTATTATTATCATATTATTATCACTATCACGCATATGATTCCGGTGCATTCATTTTATTTTCTACAATGTATAATCTTCTTGGCTTCATGTACAAATATATATGTACATGTAGTCAGGCTTTAGTGAAAAACGAATGCCAGTCGGAATTAGTACTGCACACCAGTGAACGACCGAAGCTCCAAATTTTTGCTTCGGCCGAAGCCGAAGCTTCGGCCAGCTCTTGCTTCGGCTTCGGCCGAAGCTTCGGCCGAAGGCCGAATCTATAAATTCTCTAGTCTAATTCTGACTAGTGCGAAGAATGAATTGCGAATTGAGCCATAACTATGACAGTTAAGCTTGATTATGTTTCAGGAGTAAATATGAAGTAACAAAACAGTGTCATTCATTCAGAGGCGTAGCCAGGATTTTGGTTCGGGGGCATACACAAAAAAATTTTTAGACTACTTTTGCATTGAATGCCAGTTCCGTTATGTACCTATAGTAAAACTGAGTTTTTCGACCTTTAATAGTGTATCCTAGCTAATTTATGGGTTTCTGATGATCAAAAAACAAAAGTGTGAAGCGGCGCGAAGCGCCAAAAACTTTTAAAATCTTTACCGTTTTCATGTAGAATTTACGGCCTTTTTATTAAAAACTGTTCGGAAATCATAAGTAACGCAAAGCACCAAGGAATTTACTAATTTTTTTACCGCTTTTAACATTTTGCAGCTCTGTAAATACTAAAATTATCAAATTTGTACAAAACAATATTGACACTCTAAGCTTCTAAACTGCGAGTTACTAGCTTAGTAAGTAGATATTTTGCCTGATCTAGGCTTTTAAACGCAATGCTGGAGCTTTGCAAAAAAAAAGAACAATAACCAGGGGTGCTATGCGCCGGAAAATTTTCACGTTTTTGCTCTTTGAACTCCATTTATACCGCTTAAATTATACAGAATAGACAAACGAATTCCGGAGCGAAGCGCCGGAAAAGTTTTAGAAATTCCTATACCTTTTACCTTTTTGTCTTCCCGAAAATCTCGTTGCACATGTTCTACGAGATTTGACGACTGGAGGGTCTGTGGTGGAGCGCCCAAGCGCCCCCAGCGGGATCAAGGGCAGGACCCCGGAAAATATTGTTAAAAAATACATTAATGGTAAATACAAACGTCGCAAAATTAGCCAAATGTCGCTTCTGAATTAAGCCTAAAAACATTCCTACATTGTAAAAGATTTTTGAGCTGAAATGCGTTTTTCGACCTCTGCTAAGTATATAGCGCAGCAACGGGTGGCTGCCAATAAGATATAGAAAGATGGATCAATGAAAATTTTGTTCTTACCGTTTTCAGGCCCATTTGTGGCCTTCTTATTGTAGTTCAGAGAACAAGAAATGCGCAAAAACATAAGAAAATTTGGTTATTCCATATTATTTATAATAGGATTATGTATCCTTCTAAAGAAAGACTTAAAAAAAGAAAAGAATAGACAAACTGGTATGCAATCATTTTCGCACTTTTACTATATGCTCAACAAGTATGCGCAGTTTCATTCAACGAAAAAATAGAGCATCAAATCTTTAAAGCGATGTGAATTGCTGGATTATTCTAGCTAATTAAATCTCTTTAACTCATTGGATCTATATGACAATAAATATAATAATGACTCGGCGCATAGCGCCTGAAAATTTTGACGTTTTTGCCTTTTAGAACTCAATTTTCTGGACACACTTATTACACTAGAAAAATTAACAAAATTTTAGAAAAATTTCGGGGGGGCATGTGCCCCCAATGCCCCCTGGCTACGCCTATGCATTCATTGCAAAAATTTTATTCAAAAGCACAATTAATTCTCTTCAGTAGCACTGATTTTATTATTATACATTTCTTCTATATCAGCAGCTAGCACGTATTGATCATCACCAGATTTACTATCCTGAATATATAAAAATATAATGTATTATTAGGAATAAAGCCTGGAATTGTTGAGAATTATGAAAACAATTAATTGATTCCTAATTTTCATGCTAATACTTAAATTTGTAGAAGTAAGGTAGACATAAAAGCAAATAGAGATTAGGACGAGAATTGCAAGAAAGGTCTGAAATTCGCAAAAATTTTCGGCGCTACCCGCCGAAATGAGTAATTGTGTGTTCTACATATCTTTATAATGACAGAAATTACATTTCAAAAGGAAACATGCCAAATTTTTCGGCGCTTCGCGCCTTTTAAGCCGATCCTCAATGACTTTTGCCCTTAGAGACCCAGAAATTAGCTAAAATACACTACCAAAAGGCGAACAACTCCGTTTTAACTACACTAAAATTGCTACTGTACCATATTCCAGTACCTACCCAAAAATTTGTGAAAATTTGTGTGTACAAAATGTACAAAGATTTTTGGGAAGACAAAAACTATAAAAAGATGTATCATTCCCAAACAATTTTCGGCGCTTCGCGCCGAAATGAGTGTTTTTTTGTCCTATATATCTTTAAAATAGCAGAATTTGCATTTAAAATGGAAAAATGTCAAATTTTTGGGCGCTTTGAGCCGTTTTGAAACCATTTTTATTAATTTTTGGCGTCAGAAACCCAGACATTAGCTAAAATACACTACCAAAGATCAAAAACCGTGTTTTACCACACTAAAATCGCTACTGTACTATAATATAGTACACAAAAAGTTATATGTACAAAATGTACAAAGACTTTTAGGGATCATCTTTGTACATGTACAAACGAAAATTGTTAAAAAATCACTGGTACACAGTAGACACACGACATACAATAAGTACAAAGATGGCGTTGGAATTTCGAGTAAACAAAGGCATGCCTTCGTTTGTGAGACATGTAATAATAAAGGTGTGGCTTTTCTCTTAAGTGTCTCGTCATTTTAGCGATCGCTAGTGATTCATTTATAGTCGAACTTTTCTAAAAATGGAAACAGATGCGGAGCGGATACAATGCTTAGATGAGTCAGCTTTTGTTCTTATTACATGGTTGCTTGCTGTTTATATAGTTAAAGTTACTGTTGTGAGCATATTTTTAACAAAACTTTAAGGGACTAGAAGATGAATTGAGCTAAATAGCGTCGTCTGTGGTTAGTTATATTGCACATTGTCTAAATTTTAATGCGAATAAAAAACTGCCTTGAAAAAAGCTTCGGCCTTCGGCCTTTTTTCCTTCTTGCTTCGACCTTCGGCCGAAGCAAGAAAACACCCCAGCTTCGGCCGAAGCTTCGGCCGAAGCCGAAGCTTCGGTCGTTCCCTGCTGCACACTTTGCAAACTTTACTACCCGGACCGGGCTATTTCATTATCCGGGTAACCGGGTAATTTGGGTACCCGGCTATACTCGGGTATACCCGGGTAGGACCGTAGATGAGAATGCAGTGAACATCGTTTATTTACGGTTGACAGTGAGATTCAGGGCAAAGTGATATCTAAGCAGTAGAATTATTGAAAAATTAATGCAACATTAAATAGAATCGAGGCTTTAATCTGAAGAATCCGTACGCATTTAATGAAATTTAAGTCATTTTCATAATTCAAAGCGAAAAATTGTGAATTAATCTAGAGATATGGTATACTATATGCAGTAAATTGCCTTTTTGTCATTTTTCTGTATTAATCTAATCAAAAGCCTGAAACGAATGAAGGTGCTTCAATTTCAGTGATAATCCGTAGCAATCAGTAAACGATTTTTTCATCAATGAAGATATATTTGTTTCATCATCTTACATGATATGCATATTGGGCAAAAGAAAGTTTCATATTTCTTATCATCTGAGTCGCTGTCAATGGCGGCCTGTTACATCTTCTTGCAGCATATAAATACGCACGTGAAAAATAATTATAATATACAGGGTGTTTAAAAAACGAAACCCATATCAGACCTTGTAACTTCAAAACGGTTCGCTCAATTTGAATGCAATTTGCTTTAATCAATAGATAAAAACCTTCGTAGAGATGTTGCAAAGTTTCGTATTCGCAGCTATATTTGTTCTTGTACAACGCGCATTTGAGTAAAAGTCGTTTTTTTCATTAAATACAATGTGTCGTAAGAAATGAATCTTGTGTTTGCGACATTGTTGCTTAAGATTGAGTTAAAATTTTAGGATGCGGTCTGCTTTAATCAAAAGTTCATCTATATAGCTGATTGCCTCTAAATTTTCGTGTTATTTTGCTTGTTGGTTCAAGAGCTATTGAGCTTTTGTCTAAGGTCACTCCCTCGGACGTTCAGCCAGCAATGACAAAATAACCAGCGAGTTGCTTGCGCTTGTGCACGACCTAAGGAATGACCTTTGACAAAAGCTCAATAGCTCTCGAACCAAGTAGCGAATTAGTACGAAAATTCACAGGCTAACAGCTAGACAAACAGGCTTTTGAATAAAGCAGACCGTATTCTGAAATAACTCGATAAAAAGCTACAACGTTGCAAACACGTGATTTATTTCTTAACACACATTGTATATATTGAAAAACGACTTTTACACACTTGCGCGTTGTACAATAACAGAGCAAGCTAAGGATACGAAACTTCGCAAGTTTCTTACGAAGGTTTTTGCCTATCGTTTAATGCAATTTGCATTAAAATTGAGCGAGCCGTTGGAAAGTTACAAGGTCGGATATGGGTTTCGTTTTTTGAAGCACCCTGTATAATATATATTATATACATAATAGATCGCTCAACATTGCTGATAAATAAATGATTTAAGAAACTGACTTTGTCCAGACAGGAGCTTTGAATTTTATAAAAAACCCATTAAAAATAAATCTTAGTGACTGATTGATTGAGCAAATGGTTTAAAAGAATTTTCTAAAAAAACAAATTTCATAGTAATCATTTATATGATTCAGGTTTTATATATTCATAGCGTCATCAAAACATTTGAAGCAGGAAAGCACTTTGACGAAAGCAATTTTGAAATCAACAGGAAATGAAAATTTATTTAAAAACAAGTCTATCTGGAGCTGACTGCATTTGGAACATTGATAGGCTTTGAACCAGGTCGAACTAAAACAATTGCGCGCACGATGTGAATAAGTGTTGCAGTTTAAATTTATATAATGGTCACAAAAGTGAATGCATTAGAAAAAAAGCGTCGCTAGGAGATAATTTCTTGTTTGAATTTGTTTACAATGGAGAATAAGACGAATTCGGCAAAAATGAAATAATGTAACTAAAGAGCTGAATAATGGAATTTGCGTAGACCGTATGCGCGATATATTGTGGCAACAGGATAGATTAACAGACTCGCTTATATAACATTTTGCGGTTGATTATATCGAATCACATTTATATTGTGATTCAATCAAACTTTAGAAGCAATATGTTCCTAGGTTCAATTCTTAACACATATTGCATAAGTGCAGTGCTAATTTTCCATTCTGTATTTGGGGATTCGGGTACCCGGGTACACTAGGGTACCCGGGTAGTAAAGTTATTTTCTATCCGGATTGACCTGGGTACCTGGGTACTCGGGTACCCGCGTGCTGCTCTACTCGGAATCGACATTCTGTTAACTTCGTTCAGTTATCTAATGAAATTTCGCTGCACACCTTACATATTTCTGAGTTCCCCTTTCTTTGATAAGTGTTTTTTAAATTTTTTTAATCAAAACACACTCGTTTGAATGAGTATATTCGAGATATACTTAATCGTCTCGAATTTAGTGAGAGGGGCGTAAGATACATTGGTTTATATTCACAGGTACCTGATCTTGCAGGGATGGGAGGCATACATAGACAGCAACAAAGTTGTGAAGGGTCCGATGGGTCCAAATCGCCAAAAATAGCTCCGGTAATTCAATTCTGAGCATTTTTTGGGGGATTAGTAGTCCACCAGACCCCTAGCCGTGTGTGGTGGAAGGTTCGGGCTTCAATTCCATTCACCCTTCTCCTGCAAACAAAAAATTTTCACCCTCTTCCGCCGCAAAATATTTTTCACTTCCTACAGAATTTTCGATTTTCCTAAAAAATCATAGAAAATGTCCCTCTTTGAACACCTTTAATGATTTTGTAGCTCAATAAGGCCAATTTTTTTCGAGTTTTTCTGCCATTTTCTGAGTATTTTTTCTGACTATATTTTGTTAATTTTTTTATGTTCCTATCGTTTAGCAAGGAAAAGCATCGTCAAAAATGTTAAAAGCTGGTGTTTTTGACGCGTATCCGCCGTTTTGGAGTCCTGAAAAGGACGCTTTGTAAACCTAATTCATCCCCACCTCAGAATTCTCACACCGTGCACGTACGTTTACATATCGGAAAATAATTTGGAAGTGCTAGTAAAAACCACCTTTTTCGGCATTTTTCAATATTCTCTATTTATTAAAATAATAAAATTCAAATTTTTCGAGAAAAAATCTCTTTTCTCATATGCTGCGAAACATGTCCTCTTTTGTCGTTTTTTAGGCAAAATTATGGTATCCTTCAAAAATTTTCATTGTCACTCGCTTCATTCATTTATGCTCTCATCTCATCTCAATCGTTTGTAATTTTGTTCAGGAGATGCAGCAATCTTTGCAAATGCCAAAATACGAGCTACCCGATATGTCAGAATATTTAGCCAACTGGAATAGTGGTCGAAAGAGCGCTAGGAAGTGCATCAAGTCGCGAAAATGATCTTGCTCGACGCTTTAAATATACGCATAGCAAGGGGGATGGGGGTCTCTCATCCAAAATTGGTCGTCCTCCATCCTCGAAAATCAGAAAATTTTGAGTCTTCTATTTTCGGCTAACATTTGCGTTTTTTTTTGGCAATTTTTAGATGCTTTTGTACCATTTTAGGTTATTTATATCCTTCCTACCCCCAAGTTCGCCAACTAATTACCCCGACCATACATGGGCAGCACCAAAATTCTGGGGGTGTGCAAGATTTTTCAAAGGTCAAAAATGGTCTTAAAGATGGTGGTATGGCGAAAAAACACCACTTTTCAACGTTTCTCATCGAGCACTATCCATTGGCATCACAAAATTGCGAAAAAACAAAAAATTTCAAAAACTGAATTGGGGGTAATTTGGTTTCTGGGGGGTATTCGGCCTTCTGGGGCGCGCATACCCCCACACCCACGTGTGATTCCCACCCCAACCCCAAATTTTGAGCTGCTTGTACGATTTATACCTATTTATATATTTATAATGTATTCAATGAAACTTGTGCATGAAATGGAATGTTCAATTACGAAGGAATACGCTATTCATGTAATGCACATATAAGATCGTTTAGAAAATCAAATTAAAAGTAAATCAGTCTAAATCATTAAAATTCAGTGTACAGTCGGCGCTCGTTATAGTGGACGCCAGGGAACCTCTAGCGATCGTCCACTATAGACGATCGTTCATTATAACGGGGTTTTTGAACAACTACTTCTTTAACTCATTATGAGCACGTGTGATGCAATGACATTTACTTGTGAGAACGCACTACTTAAATAGGGCAAAAAGAAAACATAAGTGTTCAACAGAGTATTTCTTCATCAAATCAGTGATTTTAGCCTGCGTCAATGAACCTATAAATTTCTCATTTAGACAATTTTGAGCTGCTGACAGCATTTGCAAAACTTCTTCACAATCCTGCTGGCAATGAAAATAGTCTCGAATCACTTTTAGAACCTTTTCTGCTTGTTTCAGCGTAGGGGGAACTACCTCGGTAAATTCATGATCATCCCTATTTTCATTTGTCGTTTTTTACATCTTTAATTAATTTAAGTTTTGGCTTGATTCTTACTACTCAAGACTCAGGCATGCATGATTGTTTTTTTGATGCATTTCTATGCAAAACGATTTTTAAACTCGATCACGGGCCTCTCACGCTTTTAGATTCAACTAATATGGATAATATGATCAGTAGTGATCGACCGGGGCCCCGACAATCCGCGGCCATTTTTAAGCATCCCCGGCCCCGGCCGGGGCAAGGTCAAAAAATAGCCGGGGCCGGGAAAAATTTAGTGTAATTTGTATTTTCTACAGGCTGTGATACTGGCACTTATTTATCAATGAGCAAGTGTTAATTTTGAGAACTGTACTGATTAGACCATATGTATACTTACTTAGTCCTTGTTATAACTTTGCTACTGAGTATAGGTGAGCTTTTACTGAATAAATGTTCAGGAAAATCTGCATGTTTTCGATTCCTCCACTTAACTTATTTGAACTAAATGCTACTTTTAACTCATTCATTCATAGCTATGGCTAACAGATTTAGAGTAGACAAATACGTTCGATTTCTAGTTGGAAATTGTATATACGTTTTCAACAAACTATTCTTACAAAAAACACTTTTACATTTAATTAAATGGGAACCGCGTGCTTTAAAACGCGTTTCTTGTGTAATAGTTATTAGGACGGAGGTTAATTTTAGGCGAATGTAAACTACGCTGCAGAATTGCGTCCGATCCGATAAACTAAATATGTCTCAAATAGTTTCCTAAGGTCCAATGTTGAGAGGGGATGAAATCCCAAATTGGAGGACCAGAAAATTAAGTGGTGGACTATTATTAGCCCACTCTATTTTGTTCTACGAGCTTCTTGTGCTTGTACAAAGATCTCCGAAAAGGTCTTTGTATGAGCTAACAAATTTTTGTAGCTATATTATATAAATATAATTTTAAACATACACATTTTCGCATACTATCAGTATGTGACAGTGTTTTTTGTGCAATGTACCTTTGTATATACATGAACAAAGATGGTACCAAAAGTCTTAGACATTTTGTATCAGTGTTTTTTTTTTGTACACGGTCCGTTCGTGCATGTACAAAGATGATCCCCAAAAGCCTTTGTACATTTTGTACACACAAAGTTTTAGTTACTATAATATGGTACAGTAGCGATTTTAGTTTGGTAAAACAGGGTCTTTTGACTTTTGATTGTATATTTTAGCTAATTTCTGGGCTTCTAACGCCAAAAATTACTAAAATTATCTCAAAACGGCGCGAAGCGCTTAAAAATTTTACATTTTTCCATTCTAAATACAAATTTTGCCATTTTAAAGATATACAAGACAGACAATTTTTCATATCGGAGCGAAGCGCCGAAAAATTTTTGGAATTCTACACCTTTTTACACTTTTTATCATCCCAAAAATCTTTGTTTATGTACAAAGATAGTCTTGAAAAGTCTTTGTACATCGGGAAAAATCTTTGGCGTATATAAAAAAACACTGTTTTGTACATGCAAATTTTTGTATACTTTAATGTGGTACAGTAACGATTTCAGTGTGGTAGATCATAGTTTTTCGACCTTTAGTAGTGTATTTGGCTAATTTTTGGGTTTCTAAATATTTGACATTTTTCCATTTTTCCATTCTAAGCGCAGTGTTGCTTATTACAAGATTTAATTCGCATATTACAATTTTTGTAATATTTCTGATTTTTATAGTACAAGTTGTTTTAGCTTTCTCAGTCGAGTTTTATGTGTGAATTCCATCGAAAGATCATAAAAATTTCGGCACTTCGCGCCAAACTAATATTATCAACTAAATTCAGGCCGAATTATCACATTTCGAAGCACGGTCTTTTTGTATTCGGCGAAGATTTTTGCTGGTGTACAAAGACGTTTCAGGACCGTCTTTGTACATGTACAAAGATTTTTGAAGAACAAGAAGTGTAAAAAGGTGTAGAATTCCTTATTGCAAATTCTATCATTTTAAAGATTTGCAAGGGGTAAGCGGCTGCAGAAATGGAGCCGCTTACCCCTTCCTCTGAAAATGGTCGAGAAATATACATGTGACAGGGGGTTTGAACCATCCGCCATCCACGCCTTGAAGCCCCGAACTTCCTTGAAAGTCAGAAAATATTTGACCACCCTCCACCATTTTCTGGCGAAAACCTGCGCTTTTTTGGCTATTTTTATGTGTTTTTACCATTTTTGATCAAGTCGCTAACCCCTTCCTTCTAAAAATGGCGAGGGACCCCTACCCTAGATTTCCAGCCGTTACATGTACATATACTGAGGGACCCTCAAAATTTTATGCGGTTACATGCATGTTTTATAGTGATAGTTTATCTATTTACTCTAGCTCACGTTCTAAAATAATGTATCATTTCGTGAAATTCTAATAGTTAGGTACACTTTTGCCATACTAAAAAATTAAGTTCAAAAAGTTCAAAAGGTTTCCACCAAAAATCGTCTGACAGTGACTTGTGTCTTGGACCCTGAGGGGGTAATACCCCTCCCCCTTATGGGAATGTGTGATGTCTCATTTATTACATCCAATATCTATTGCATCTAATCGCTACAGAAGCAGTAGCAGTAGCGAAGATTCAAATGATATAGAGTGTGCTAATAGCAGCGGCATACATAGACTTTATTGATGATTCAGAGCAATGAAACACTGGACTAAATTTGTTTCTTGTGACATAAATAGTAATAAAACTTGATATGAAAAAGGCGCACCTAACTTTGTGCTTTCCATTTACTACTGGATGGAGCAGTCGCTCATTATTTCTTTTCCTATGCCCTCCCCGAGTATATGTCATGCAATAATATTTTCCTTGTCTGACCCCGGCCAGCCCCGGCCGGGGCCGGGGATGTTTTTCAGCCCCGGTACCTCTCCGGCCCCGGACAAAAAAGTCGCCCCGGTCGATCACTAATGACCAGGTTAAAAATGCATAAATTACGTACATTTGTTCCTTGTAATGTTGAACAGCCAACAAGATTCAACCGAGATAGCACAGCTCACGGATTCATGCAGCCGTCCACTACAACGGGAGTGGCCGTCCACTATAATGAGCGATTTTTGCATACAAAACGTATGATAGGGACGCATGAGTCGTCCACTATACACAATAATGAGCGTCCACTATAACGGGGTTTTTTTCATATATGCGCTATATCAAATTTGGTCGGGATTAGGGCACACTGTCCACTATAAGCATAAAGTCCACTATAACGGGGTGCACTATAACGAGCGCCGTGTATATAGTTTTTCAGTGGGCGTTTGGGCTTTTGGCTGAATCCCCATAATCCAGAAGATCTCTCAAAATAAATTCAAAAATTTTTCCGTCAGGTTTTGACGATTTTTTTTGCGTATGGAGCTCAATGATAAACCTCGAAAAATGGTGTTTTACCTTCAAATTTTCGGCCGTTTGGCCTTTGAAAATTTTTGAGCCTCCAACCAAACTTCCAGAATTTAGGCGCTGTCCACGCATGGCATTGCCACGTTGCCCGTTCAGTGCCTATTTAGACCTGTTTTGCTAAATTGTGCTTTCAACAAAATTGCGATCAAACTATAAATATCTCGTACAGAGTCTAGAATTCAATATTTGATCAGACTTGCACATGGGCGTGGGTGATTGAGTCTGCGGGACCTACCTTGAGAATCCGGTGACCCTTAAATTCGATTGACCAACAGAACTGAATTTTTAATTCTATTTTTGGCAATGTGCACCATCGGACCCCAGAATTTGATCGCTTCGCTGCCCATGTATGGTCAGTGAGGCTTCGTTTTACAGTTTGATTCATTTTTAATTTATTAATTTGAAACTTTCCGAATATAAATATGTTCAAGTTTTCGTGAAATATCTTCTAAGGTTCCATTTGCTGGAGATTTGACGATGTGTTTACTGTACATACAGCTGCTATGTACGGTGATATATAAGTATTTAAATAAGTGTGAACTGATTCGAACGTCGTTTGAACTTGTATGTATGTATATATCGCGAATCGTTTTTAATACGCAAACATGCCTAAGAGTATCTACTACTTCTGTTTTCTGTAAAATTTCAAGTTTGAAATGCTTTATTTCTCATAGACCAGCGGCAAAACTGTACCTATCAGAATTCCAAGCCGTTTATATGCATAAAAAAGTCTTGTTTTATTTATTAGAGAACTTTTTCATCAAATTTAATCCACACAAATTAGGCTAAAAAATTACTTATATACAAGTGTGAGCCTTGCCGCCGGGCAATTTTAAGGGTCATGCAATTAATTGTTATACTGTAGAATATTCCTGTCGTATCAGTGTAAAACACTCCTGTAGCCAGGTTAAACTTTTTAAACGACCTCTCAAACAGATGAAATGACTATGGCCTACGTATTTCACTGCATTATCTATGCATAGGTGGGCAGCACAAAAATTCTGGTGGGTGCAAGATTCTTCAAAAGCCAAAAAATGGTCTTAAAAATGGTGGTATGGCAAAAAACACCATTTTTCAATGTTTCTCATCGAGCACTATCTATTGGCATCCAAAAATTGCGAAAAAACAAAAAATCGATTTCTGGAGGGTATTTGGCCTTCTGGTGGGGGCGGGTGCATACCCCTCACCCCTCACGTCCACGTATGTATCTAACCCACACCTATCTACATACATTTTTGAGGGTACGGAAGTTTGGGCATAATTGGATAAACTTCAATTTTATTATTCCTAATGTAAGATCACATTTTGAATAGGTAGGTAGAGGCTTGACATTGAAGCCCTGTTGAGTTCATAAGGTCTGTAATTGTAGGTCTATACACAAAAGGCTCGGGTTAGTCGTAAAAAATATCAATAGCCAATCGCACGTATTGTACGTACATTACTTGACGAAGATTGAATAAAGTTGAACATCAAATGTCTTATCTTGTGCTCTACGCTCTGCATTCTGTCAGAGAAGAGTTTTTGTGTATCGATAATTACTAGTAACAACAGGTCATCTATCTTTTACAAAGTGCAATATTTGTTTAATTACTGTGGAAGTTCTGAGTCAATAGCAGGGTTGCCAGGTGCGGGAGAATTCTCCTGAATTCAGGAGAATCTAAAATTTTCAGGAGCAGGAGAATGGGCTTTTCAGGAGAATTTGTAAACATGCAGGAGAATTTTAAAATGTCAGGATAATTCAGGAGAATCCTGAAAATCTAGGAGAATTTAGGAGAATTTTCAAAACTTAAACAGGGCACTGATTATTGGCCAATGTTGGCCCCGAATTTTTCGTTAAAGGCCAATATTGGCCAATAACGCGTGCATTAGAGGCCAATATTTGCAAGATTTAAAATTCTTAAAAAGCTTCGCATCCGCGGGTTTCGAGCCCCATACTTTCGCATTGGTAAACTCACGCGCGCACACTGCGCCATAGCGAAATTGTGATCAGAAATCAGAAGAATAATACTAATGCTATCTCTTATATACAGTATACACCATACGTGGGCAGCAAGAAAATTCTGGGGGGTGCAAGATTTTTTTGAAGGTCGAAAAATGGCCTTAAAAATGGTGGTATGGCGATAAAAACACCATTTTTCGACGTTTCTCATCAAGCACTATCCATTGGCATCAAAAAACTGCGAAAAAAACGAAAAAATTTTCAAAAATTGAATTCTGGGGGGTATTTTGATTTCTGGGGGGGTATTTTGGTTTCTGGGGGGTGCATACCCCCCAAACCCCCCACGCCCAGGTGTGGTATACACAGTTGCTATTTTTTGTTTGAAAGAGATTGCTTATCCTATCTTTTATGCCTATGTAGTTTGAATTGTATGATAGGTATTTCTAATCGTCGTTGGTTTGCCTTACGTATTACAAAATCCTACATATGTACCTACATAAATACATATGTACGTACATGTGTGCATGAATATTCTAATGCCATGTCAGTTTGCGATTTCAAATAGCTAGGTAGAGGTTACCTACCTATGTAGCTGGACAATAGGTACGTATAAAGGTACCTACGCAACTATAGTGTGTTTCATCTGATCGAGGGTTTTTCGAAAAGTTTAAAGTGGCTACAAAAGTGTTTTATACTAATGCTGTAAATTGATTTCCATGCGCAAGGTTTCGCGAAATAGACTATAGATTGTACCTATACATACATGTACATATGTACACCTATCTGTAGTCTGTCTCTACGAGCTTCCGCGCATGAATCACAATCTTAGAGCGAATGTAAATCGATTACAAAAGTGGTCTAAACTGAAGTATAGCGATCTCAATATAGAGCGTAGCATTTGATAAGCATAAAGTTTTACTGTTAAAATTTTATTTCAATAATCTGCTTACAATACATACATACCTACATTTGTAGTTGTTTATTAGATCGCTGAAAATTTTCATGTGAAGGTTTATAGATACATAGGTATAGGTACCTTTATATGTATGTACATATTTTGTGTAATGATTTTGTTTGGAGTTGTATAGGTTGGTATATAGGTAACAATAAATGACAAACCGGGAACTTTTTTGCATCAATTCACTGAGTAAGATGAGCAATCTGTTTCTTACAAAAATAGCAACTGCGTATACTGTATCACTAGTATTATTCTTCTGATTTCTGATCACAATTTCGCTATGGCGCAGTGTGCACGCGTGAGTTTACCAACACGAAAGTTCAGGGTTCGAAACTCACGGATGTGAAGCTTTTTAAGAATTTTAAATCTTGCAAATATTGGCCCCTAATGCACTCGTTATTGGCCAATATTGGCCTTTAACGAAAAATTCGGGGCCAACATTGGCCAATAATCAGTGCCCTTAAACAGCAAGTTATAATGATTATCATACATTAACCTCCTTACTGTACTTACTGTAGTTAGTTAGTTGCTTCACATTAAGACTTTATTTCGTTCGTAGTTTAAGACCTAAGTGTTAAGTTATAACTATGTCCAAATAAGTTTTGTGCTTCCGTAGTAAATCATTCATTCATTCATTTATTTATTCACTTAATATCACGAAGTGCAGAAATACATAGCTTTACACACCGTCTAATTGTATTTATCAGTTTCATAGACGTTTGCTAACACCGTTTTTTTCCACTTTTTGGTCTATTTTTCAACCAAAATTTTGGGGAATGGAAAAAATTTTTGGGCTTGGTTGGCATTTGTGGAAACTTTTGTAATGTTAAAAATGCGTTTTAGAGAGTTAAAACTTCGAAAATTTTTTTCGAAGCTTAGGCCGAATTGGTTAAATTCTTACTTATTAGTAATCCTTAAGCCGCGCGCGCCAATTGCAGCATTTTTATCGAAAATCTGGTCTAGAACTTCACTACGATTGAAAATCCTTATCTTCTGCAAGGATTCGGTTAGTTTTTGTAATGCAAAAATGCGTTTTAGAGAAGTAAAACTACAAAAATTTTTCGGCGCTTCGCGCCGAATTGATCTAAATCTTTTTGGTTATTAATATTTGAGCAGCCTTGTGATGTTCTTAACATTTTTATTGACAATTTGATCTAGAACTTTACTATGACTGAAAATCCTTATTTTCTGCACGGATTCAGTTAGTTTTTTCATGCTCAACTGCAGCATTTTTATCGAAAATTTGATCTAGAACTCTACTACGATTGAAAATCCTTATCTTCTGCACGGATTCAGTTCGCTTTTTATTGCAAAAATGCGTTTTAGAGAAGTGAAACTACAAAAAATTTTCGGCGCTTCAGCGCCGAATTGATTTAATTCTTACTTGTAATTGATGTTTGAGCCGCACGGCGCCAATTGCAGCATTTTTATCGATAATCTGGTCCTAGAACTCCACTACGATTGAAAATCCTTACCTTCTGCACAGTTTTTGGGCTAAAATTTCAAAATTTTCTAGCGCTTCGCGCCATTTGATAAATTATAATTTTAATTGTCAAAAACGACTTCAGAATTGGCTAAAATGCTTTACTGAAGGAAGGAAATTAAGTTTCAACATAAATAACGTTACTGATCGTGATATTCTTGTAGAGCGCGAAATTTTTATACGAAAAGTGCATCAAACACCGCTATTGCTTGTGAACATAAAATTTTCCACGTAAAAACACTGATTTTTCAACACAGGCGCTCTATTTTGAACGTTTTTAGACCTCCCAAAAAATGTGGAAAAAAGTCGGAAAAAGTGGAAAAAAATTTTGGGTTCGGTCTATAATGTCAACCAAATCGTTGGGAAAAAAACGGTGTCTGCAAAGCGCCTATAAACATTTTTTTGATATATTTCAAAACGTAAGGATTTGCTTGCTACTGAAGTACACACAATTAGTAATAAAGTATTATTTATTTTTCAAAAACATTGCGAACAGGGCTCTTTTCAGAAATTTTTGATGATGTAAGTGCAAGTGAAAATTGGCGGTCACTGTTTTAAGCACAGAAACTGTTTTTCGAATAATATGTATCGTAAACAATGCGACCTCTTTAGCTTAGGCCCTTGAGCAGTATATCCTGATGAAGATCAGGAATCTGTTATTGAATGTTTGTCAGCTGTTGATGTTGAATAAAATGTTATACTTTGTGGTGCAGCATTAGTCTTCCATATTTTTGCATCTGCCTGTATAATGCAGATATGCTCCATGAGCTTTTTGTGAGAGAATTAATGTTCATTATTAAGCCTTGAGTGTCCTTAGGATTAACAGGCAAGAGATCAGAATAAAATAAGTTGGGTGAACCAAGGTAAATTGGCCTGAGCATGCTTGATATGCATGTGTACATACAATTGTAGATCTGCTGTACAACCTTCCCTGCAAAATATGAGCCAGGAGAATTTTCAGGAGAATCAAAATATTTTCAGGAGAATTGCAGGAGAATTTTCCCCCAATTTTACATCTGTGCAGGAGAATCTGAATTTTGGGACCTGGCAACACTGGTCAGTGGTGTTGTCAACGTCGAACAATGCAAAAAACGTTCCGTCAGCTCAAAATCGTCAGACAGTTGGTACCTGTCTGGCTGATCCTTCAGCGGGGTTAATACCATCCCTCAGCCCTCTCTATGTGCACGTATGGTTGTAGTCAATTAAATGTCGCGTTCTTCTTAATTCTGGGATAGGTTCTAAATCGTTTGAGTTTTACATACTACAAGCTTTCATGTGATGATGGTGCGCAACTTAGTTTTTATATCATAAAAGGTACTTTTGTAGAGTAGAAATAATAGCTATAAAATCTGTAGTAAAAAGAATAAATTTTTTTACACTGTTAACTTTGCACATGAATAGTGATCGACCGGGGTGACTTAACCGGGGCCGGGGCGGAACCGGAGCTGAAAAAAAATCCCCGGCCCCGGCCGGAGCCGGGGCTGGCCGGGGTCAGACAAGGAAAATATTATTGCATGACACATACTTGGGGTGGGCATAGGAAAAGAAGAAATGAGCGACTGCTCCATTCAGTAGTAAATGGCAAGCGCAAAGTTAGGTGTGCCTTTTCATATCAAGTTTTATTACTATTTATGTCACAAGAAACAAATTTAGTGCAGTGTCTCATTGTCTGAATCATCAATAAAGTCTATTTCGCTGCTATTAGCACACTATATATCATTTGAATCTTCGCTACTGCTAGTGATCGACCAGGGCGACTGCGCAAAGTTAGGTGCGCCTTTTCATATCAAGTTTTATTACTATTTATGTCACAAGAAACAAATTTAGTCCAGTGTTTCATTGTCTGAATCATCAATAAAGTCTATGTTGCTGCTATTAGCACACTCCATATCATTTGAATCTTCGCTACTGCTACTGCTGCTGTAGCGATTGGATGCAATAGGTATTGGATGTAATAAATGAGACATCACACATTCCTATAATGGAGGAGGGGTATTACCCCCTCAGGGTCCAAGACACAAGTCACTGTCAGACGATTTTTGTGAAAATCTTTTGAATTTTTTTAACTTAATTTTTTAGTATGGCAAAAGTGTACCTAACTATTAGAATTTCACGAAGTGATACATTATTTTAGAATGTGAGCTAGAGTAAATAGATAAACTATCACTATAAAAGATGCATGTAATCGCTAAAAACTTTACGAGGGCCCCTCAGTATACATGTAACGGCTGGAAATCTAGGGTAGGGGTCCCTCGCCATTTTTAGAAGGAGGGGTTAGCGACTAGATCGAAAATGGTAAAAACACATAAAAATAGCCAAAAAGCGCAAGTTTTCGCCAAAAAATGGGGAAGGGTGGTCAAATACTTTCTGACTTTCAAGGAAGTTCGGGGCTTCAAAGCGTGGATGAGGGATGGCCCATACCCGTCACATATATTTCTTCGTCATTTTCAGGGGAAGGGGGTAAGCGGCTCCATTTTTGCAGCCGCTTACCCCCCTGAAAATCTTAAACATGGTAGAATTTGCAATAAGGAATTCTACACCTTTTTACAATTTTTGTTCTTCAAAAATCTTTGTACATGTACAAACCCAGTCCTGAAACCTTTTTTTACATCAGCAAAAATCTTCGCTGAATACAAAAAGACCGGTGCTTCTAGATGTGATAATCCGGCCTGAATTTAGTTGATAATATCAGTTCGGCGCGAAGTGCCGAAATTTTTATGAGCTTTTGATGGAATTCACACATAAAACTCGACTGAGAAAGCTAAAACAACTTGTACTACAAAATCAGAAATATTACAAAAATTGTAATATGCGAATTAAATCTTGTAATAAGCAACACTGCGCTTAGAATGGAAAAATGGAAAAATGTCAATTATTCAGAAACCCTAAATTAGCCAAATACACTACTAAAGGTCGAAAAACTATGTTCTACCACACTGAAATCGTTACTGTACCATATTAAAGTATACAAAAATTTACATGTACAAAACGGTGTTTTTTTTTTGTATTTTCCAAAGATTTTCCCGATGTACAAAGACTTTTGAGGACTATCCTTGTACATGTACAAAGATTTTTGGGAAGATAAAAACTCCGATATGAAAAATTGTCTGTCCTATATATCTTTAAATGGGAAAATTTGTATTTAGAATGGAAAAATGTCAAATTTTTAGGCGCTTCGCGCCGTTTTGAGACAATTTCAGTAATTTTTGGCGTTAGAAACCCAGAAATTAGCTGAAATATACAATCAAAAGTCAAAAGACCCTGTTTTACCATACTAAAATCGCTACTGTATTATATTATAGTAACCAAAAATTTGTGTGTACAAAATGTACAAGGACTTTTGGGGACCATCTTTGTACACGCACAAACGGACCGTTTACAAAAAAAAACACTGGTACAAAATATACAAATACTTTTGGGTACCATCTTTGTTCATGTATATACAAAGGTACATTGTACAAAAAAACACTGTCACATACTGATAGTTTGCGAAAATGTGTATGTTTAAAAATATATTTATATAATATAGCTACAAAAATTTGTTAGCTCATACAAAGACCTTTTCTGAGATATTTGTACAAGCACAAGAAGCTCGTACAACAAAATAGAGTCGGCTAATAATAGTCCACCACTTAATTTTCTGGTCCTCCAATTTGGGACTTCGCCCCTCCCTCAACTCTTGACCTTAGGAAACTATTTGAGACATATTTAGTATATCGGATCGGACGCAATTCTGCAGCGTAGTTTACATTCGCCTATAATTAACCTCCGTCCTAATAACTATTACACAAGAAACACGTTTTGAAGCACGCGATTCCCATTCAATTAAATGAAAAGTGTTTTTTGTAAAAATACTTTGTTGAAAACGTATATACATTTTCCAACTAGAAATAGAAGGTATTAGTCAACTCTAAATCTTTTAGCCATAGCTATGAATGACTGATTTAAAAGTAGCATTCAATTTAAATAAGTCAAGTGGAGGAATCGAAAACACGCAGATTTTCCTGAACATTATTTCAGTAAAAGCTCATTTATACACAGAAGCAAAGTTATAACAAAGACTAAGTAAGTATACATGTATTCTAATCAGTACAGTTCTCAAAATTAACACTTGCTCATTGATAAATAAGTTCCAGTATCACAGCCTGTACCAAATACGAATTAAACTAAATTTTTCCCGACCCCGGCCATTTTTTGACCTTGCCCCGGCCAGGGCCGGGGATGCTGAAAAAATGGCCGGTGCTAGTGCCCTCGGTCAATCACTAGCTACTGCTACTGCTGCTGTAGCAATTGGATGTAATAAATGAGACATCACACATTCCCATCAGGGGAGGGGTATTACCCCCTCAGGGTCCAAGACACAAGTCACTGTAAGACGATTTTTGGTGAAAACCTTTTAAATTTTTTGAAGTTAATTTTTTAGTATGGCAAAAGTGTATAAGAATTTCACGAAGTGATACATTATTTTAGAATGTGAGCTAGAGTAAATAGATAAACTATCGGAATTTTTTTCTAATATGGTTTTGTCTCCGATTCTCCTAAAAATACTTTTTTCTGATAGATTCAAGGACGCTGAGTCCAGAAAAAAGCGTTTGGGGCTGACGAATATTTGTGGAGATAGAGCCCTTCAAACTTGCAAAAAACGTGATTATTTCGAATGAATGAATGAATGAAATAATTTATTACTGAAACGCGACAATTACGAAAGATGTAAAAGAGTAATAAAACGTACGGTCACTAGAATAAAAGCGTACAGCAAAAGGCGATGAGCGAGTCATGAAAATGACGATTTAAGCCCGCCCTATAATAAATTTGGATAAGTCGACATCAATTAATCTAGATTTGAATATATTTAAGTTAGGGGAAGAGACTACAAAATCAGGTAGGTGATTCCAAACAGAGATATACTTATAGAAAAAGTCAAATTTTTGTAAATTAGAACGGACAAGAGGAACAACTAGCTTTAAATGATTTGTGCAGCGAGTAATATTTTGATTAAGCACAAAAAAATCTGTCATGGAAAGACAAGATTTTTGACTAATAATTTGATACATCATACATAAGCAAATATGAAGGCGACGTAATTCTAATCGACACAAGTTAAGTTGGTTAAGGCGTTTTTTCTTCAATGTTCTAAGGGCTCTATCTCCACAAATATTCGTCAACCGCCTAAACGCTTTGTTTTTCTTTACTCAGCGTCCTCGAATCTATCAGAAAAAATTGTTTTCAGGAAAAATTATGCTAAACCCAATTTTTAACATTTCTACATTACAGTTCTGACGTTAAAAAAATAGAAGCAGGGTGTAATCGATTCATCACGGTTATTATTTTAGACTTGCTGTGCATATCAAATTGGTGCCAGCTGATGGTCTAAGCCTAAGGCAAATTGGGGCAAAAATTGCTCCGCTCGCTTCGCTCGCTCCACAATTTTTGCCCCAATTGTCTCAGGCTTAGACCATCAGCTGGCACCAATGTGAATACACTTTCTAAGCCTAAGCCTAAGATGTTCGTATAAGCAAGCTGGTGAGTTGTGGGCAAGTATCTATTTGCCAAAAATTTAGCTCGCATGGATCTGATCACCAAATTTTATCTAATAGGGTTTTTTCTCAATTTTCCCGAAAACAGTGTTTTTACGCTTTTTTTAACGTCAGAACTGTAATGTAGAAATGTTAAAAATGGGGTTTAGCATAATTTTTTTTGCTAATTTTTTTTCAAAAAAAATTTTTGTCACCGATTCTCCTAGAAATAATTTTTTCTGATAGATTTGAGAATGCTGAGTCCAGAAAACAAAAGCGTTTAGGAGGCTGACGAATATTTGTGGAGATAGAGCCCTAAGAACATCGAAATAATCACGTTTCTTGCAAGTTTGAAGGGCTCTATCTCCACAAATATTCGTCAGCCCCCTTAACGCTTTTCATTTCTGGTCTCAGCGTCCTCGAATCTATCAGAAAAAATTATTTTTAGGAAAATCGGAGACAAAACCATATTAGAAACTTTAGCCAAACTATCACTATAAATCAAGCATGTAATCGCTTAAAATTTTATGAGGGTCCCTCAGTATACATGTAACGGCTGGAAATCTAGGGTAGGGGTCCCTCGCCATTTTTAGAAGGAGGGGGTTAGCGACTAGATCAAAAATGGTAAAAACACATAAAAATAGCCAAAAAAGCGCAGGTTTTCGCCAAAAAGTGGGGGAGGGTGGTCAAATATTTTCTGACTTTTAAGGAAGTTCGAGGCTTCAAAGCGTGGATGGGGGATAGCCCAATCCCCTGTAACATGTATGTTTCTCAGCCATTTTCAGTGAAAGGGGGTAAGCGGCTCCATTTTGCAACCGCTTACCCCCTGAAAATCTTCAAAATGGTAGAATTTGCAATAAGGAATTCTACACCTTTTTACAGTTTTTGTTCTTCTAAAATCTTTGTACATGTACAAAGACGGTCCTGAAACGTCCTTTGTACATCAGCAAAAATCTTCGCCGAATACAAAAAGACCGTGCTTCTAAATGTGATAATTCGGCCTGAATTTACTTGATAATATTAGTTCGGCACGAAGTGCCATAATGTTTATGAGCTTTTGATGGAATTCACACATAAAACTCGATTGAGAAAGCTAAAACAACTTGTACTACAAAATCAGAAATATTACAAAAATTGTAATATGCTAATTAAATCTTGTAATAAGCAACACTGCGCTTAGAATGGAAAAATTGAAAAATGTTACATATTCAGAAAACCAAAAATTAGCCAAATACACTACTAAAGGTCGAAAAACTATGTTCTACCACACTGAAATCGTTATTGTACCATATTAAAGTATACAAAAATTTGCATGTACAAAACAATGTTTTTTTGTATTCGCCAAAGATTTTTCCCGATGTACAAAGACTTTTCAGGACTATCTTTGTGCATGTACAAAGATTTTTGGAAAAGATAAAAACTGTGAAAAGATGTAAAATTCTAAAAATTTTCGGCACTTCCCTCCGATATGAAAAATTGTCCTATATATCTTTAAAATGGCAAAATTTGTATTTAGAATGGAAAAATGTCAAATTTTTAGGCGCTTCACGCCGTTTTGAGACAATTTTAGTAATTTTTGGCGTTAGAAACCCAGAAATTAGCTAAAATATACAATCAAAAGTCAAAATACCCTGTTTTACCACACTAAAATCGCTACTGTACCATATCATAGTAACGAAAAATTTGCGTGTACAAAATGTACAAATACTTCTGGGGACCATCTTTATACACACACAACGGATTGTGTACAAAAAAACACTGATACAAAATGTACAAAGACTTTTGGGTACCATCTTTGTTCATGTATATACAAAGGTACATTGTACAAAAAACACTGTCACATACTGATAGTATGCGAAAATGTGTATGTTTAAAAATATATTTATATAATATAGCTACAAAAATTTGTTAGCTCAAACAAAGATCTTTTCGGAGATCTTTGTAGAAGCACAAGAAGCTCGTACAACAAAATAGAGTCGGCTAATAATAGTCCACCACTAAATTTTGTGGTCCTCCAATTTGGGATTTCACCCCTCCCTCAACTTTGGACCTTAGGAAAATATTTGAGACATTTAGTTTATCGGATCGGACGCAATTCTGCAGCATACTTTACATTCGCCTATAATTAACCTCCATCCTAATACCTATTACACAGGAAACGCGTTTTGAAGCACGCAGTTCCCATTCAATTAAATGTAAAAGTGTTTTTTGTAAAATAGTTTGTTGAAAACGTACAATTTCCAAGAAGAAATAGAACGTATTTGTCAACTCTAAATCTTTTAAGTAGCATTTACTTTGAATAAGTTAAGTGGGGGAATCGAAAACACGCAGATTTTCCTGAACATTTATTCAGTAAAAGCTCATTTATACACAGTAGCAAAGTTATAACAAGGACTAAGTAAGTATACATATGGTCTAATCAGTACAGTTCTCAAAATTAACACTTGCTCATTGATAAATAAGTGTCAGTATCACAGCCTGTACAAAATACGAATTACACTCAATTTTTCCCGGCCCCGGCCATTTTTTGACCTTGCCCCGGCCGGGGCCGGGGATGCTGAAAAATGGCCGGGGATTGCCGGGGATGGGGCCCCGATCGATCACTACACATGAGGACTGTAAGCTGTTGAGCATAGTGAAGTCTTTTTCTTTGCTGATGATTTGAAGCTCTTTAATTTTTCTCAAAATTATACTTTGTTGCAAAAAGATTTAGATAAGCTGGTTTCCTGGTCTGAAGAAAATCAGTTAAGCATATCTCTCCCTAAATGTTCTGTGTTATATCTAGGGTACGCTAATCCTAAAGTTACATATCACATAAACCATTTTTTGTTATCTGACGCAGGTTCCTCAATTCGAGATTTAGGTGTGTCCTTAACAACAAACTTATCATCTAGTTGTCATTGTACTAATATATCAGCAAAAGCTTTGAAAATGAGTGCTTTGATTTTCAAATTTTTTGAATCACGTGATCTTAAAATGTTGGTTCTTGCTTTTAAGAATTATATCCGGCCTTTGGTAGAGTATGCTCCAACTGTATGGAGCCCTTATTTGCTTTCTGATATCAACAGGGTTGAACGGGTACTGCGAAAATTTACTAAAAGATTAATTGGATATATGGGACTTTCTTATGATGAAAGGTTAAAAGCCTTAAATTTAGAGAGGCTTGAACTCCGTAGAATTTATTTTGATTTAACTGTTGCGTATAATATTATTCACATTAATCTCTTGCCTTCTGAAGATTGTTATAAGTTTTATGGTCATTCGCGTGCTAGAAATGCATTTGCAAATCAGATCCATTAAGAAAAATTTCGACGTGATTATAAAAAGTATTGTTTTGCTACTAGATCAGCTAGAATTTGCAACGATCTTCCACAATATGTTCGAAGTTCTCCAAATGTTAAGATATTTAGGAGAAATTTGAAAAAAGGTTGATTTCGGGAATTTTTTGATGGGGCACACGTGAGCGAAATCTATTTTGCCTGTGTGTCCAGGACATTTCGCATTTTATACTATGCTATTTTATTTTTCTTGCGACTTTGTTTTACCCTTGTGTTTTTTCCGAATAAAGTATTAGTATATTATTTCAGTCATATTTTAAGGGCGTATATGTGTAGTCGATAGCATCTTATGAGACGAGAGAAAGTTGCTGGCAGTCGGATTCGAAACGTGGACCTCTTGCTCTAAAGTCCAGAACCATAACCAATCGACTAACGTTGGTTAATTTCGATAAAGATTGCAAGGTATTCTTATGTTTTGCTGGGTTACCAGCTGATTTGGCTTAGGCTTAGCATCATGGACTGACCAGAATGTTGGTGCCAGCGTTTAAAATAAGCCGGAGTAATGGGATGCGACGAGCGGAGCGAGCAACGCGAGTTGCATCCCATTACTTGGGCTTATTTTAAACGCTGGCACCAACATTTTGGTCAGTCACGTGAATCTACTGAAATAATCCGAAGTCTGCCTTATTTGTTTTCGACTTGACTTAAATCAAACCAATTAGTTGGCAGCTTTCACCGGATACTACTTGCTGTATACGTACTTATAACGTGGCCATCCTAATAAATATGTGAATCAGCTACACCAATGCCACTATTTCGAGGTTCACGGCTTTTTCCGCTAGAGAGCCAGGATTAATTGTAAATGAATGACACAACTTTTGCACCATTGCCCTTGTTTTATTGTTGTAGATTCTATTTCGACCCATTCAATTTCATTACCCAATATGCCTATTTACACCGAAGACGCACCCATACAGGATCGTCGTCCTTGCGCTGGTCTCCGGATTGACTTGAAGAATTGCATACTTGAGAGCGATTGTTGCAAAATTGTGAGAAAATTTATAATTTATTATCCGTTTCATTACGCCTATGTATTCATAAGTTTTTATTTTTTAGGTAATGACACTTCAGATGGCTTACAAAACGCCTTTTTTGCAGTTCTTTAGACAAGTTTCTAAGTTTTGGGCACCCTGTAAACGAACCATCCCAGCTTTCCCACCTGTATCTTATTCTTATTCATTAAGTGGTTGCAAAATGACATGCTTCTGGCTAAAAATTGTCAAAAGGCTACTAAGTTCTTCAAATTTTCACTATCAAATTTTTACTGGGAAAAAAGCTTAGAACAAATTTTCATTTTTGGTGGACCATAATTTTCCAATCAGTTTCATACTTAGTTAATCTACCGATATATGTGTAGGCCCGTAGCCAAGAGGACAGTTCGCCCCCCCCCGAAACAAAAAAAAATTTGTTTCTCGCAAGGGTCCTCCCAAAGGAAGAAATGAAAATTTTTCGAAGTGCAATTAAATGGTCGTCAAAACAGGTTTTTTGTATACTTTCGAGATAGTCAATGCGCGCCGGATTTATTATTTCTGTATAGTTTTTTCTTTGGAATCGTTCAAAGTTGAGTTAGGCATAGAAAACATAATCAATTTTTCCAGCGCTTCGCGCCGAATCACTAATTTTCCGGTTGTTTTTCATTGCAGATGAGCACAAAGATTGAGTCAAAATACGAAAACTTAAGAAATTGTTTATGAACTGGACGATGAGAAATCAGTCCGCAGATAGTTTAAGCCATATATTTTTGGTTATGAGTATGAAATAGACTTGAAAAATAATTTTCTCTATTATTTTGTAGGTGCTCGTTGAGGAACGTTGGAAAATGCCCTTATTTTTCACTACTGGCTAGCAGTGTTTGAGATACTGATTTTTATCATTTTTTGTTCCCCCGAATAAAATACTGGCTACTGACCTGTGTGTATGTCCCTATTCATCTATTGTCGAAGAATTAGTGTACTACGTGTCATGAATTTGTCTATGAAGAGGAGTGTTGTCCTAAATATTAGATATCTGGACTGGGCTAATAAACTTTAGAATCTGATCCATAGACTATGGTCCAAACGGAAACTTCGTATTTAATACAAATGTAATTTAAATTGCTTTTAGGATATAGGGTCTTTCGAATAGAAACGTGGAAAAGAAATTGATCAAAATTGATTAATTACTAGTGGAGCTAAAGGAGCTTAAACTTGTAATCATACATTGCTAATGTGGACAGTTTTTCAATGATCAAATTAATTAGGTGCCGTTTTTATTATTCTTTGGCTTAGGCTTATAGTTTAGATTCTAGATGCTTTAAAGGTGCTTAGGCCGACTTACTCCGTCTAGGTCGATTTATATGCATTTTGAACAAAATTTGCACATTCGCATGCGCTTAAATTACAAAACTTTTTTTCGCAGAATTGTTTCTGTATTGGCGCTCAGCACGCCAGGTATGATCAAAAAAGTTGATTTTTAGCAGAAAATCTTTGTCAGTTTCTTTGTCGCCTGATACTGGAAAACTGCATAAAATGGAACATTTTCAAATGAATCTCGAATATTTCTAGGAATAATGAATGTGTTTTAATCAGAAATTTTATTCGCGGTCTTTTTAAGGCTACTTGTTAGGAAAACTTAATCGGCTTCTGGAAATTTTCGGAAATCTTAGTTTGCATTCTATAAATACTTGAGACAATTGTAATCGACAATCACGCTGATGCCTTTAAACAAAATCTATTCGGTTTAGTGCCAGTTAATAATTTCTTTTAAATTTTTTCGCAGGAGAAAAAAATTCCCGCTGAGTGTCTAAGGACAAAAGACGTTCCGCACAAATGCATTGAGCTTGCTACTCTGTTCTTCGAATGCAAGCATCGACTTGTAAGTTCGTCGGATTACATGAGTCATTACTTCTATTTTTGTGTCAATAATTTCAGTAGTGCAATAATTTACAGCAGACCGGACCATACATACGTCTGGTATGGGGAATCGTTCAATCCGAAGCCGATCGTCCCCTAGCGCCAGTAAATTTTTGACCCCCCCCCGATTTTTTGGAAAAAATTGAATTTTTTTGGAAAAACTGAATTTTTTTTTAGGTGTTTTTTGGCCATTTTAGCCAAAAATTGGAGGCCACTACCATCTCCCCTTCATAAAATGACCGGGGACCCCCAACTGAAAATCTTGAGCCGTTACACGTCTGGACCGGATTATGCATGGACAAACCGTTCAGCTGCATTTAAGTTGGATTAAATAGGGCCCGGGCTGGTATCAACGGGAAGACCTGCCAGTACGAATGTAAATTTTGCAAAATGCGATAAAAATCGTGAAAAACGATGGAAATACACAAATCATTTCAAAACCAACTAATCAGTCAATCAATAAAAAAGGAGACGCATTTAGGGAAATACATAGGAAACGATTCGAGAATCAACTAATCAATCGAACAATCAATCAATGACTAATCAACCAATAATCAATAAGCAATCAAACAACTAATAATTAAGCCAATCAACCACTATGCAACCAATAAACCAACCGAACAACCACTCTGTAAAAGCAACCAACCAAAAAGTTAGGCATCTTTGTTCATGTGTGGACTGGACTCCACGATAATTAATCTGAATCGCAACTTTTACATAATTCTTAATCATGAGTCATCGTTGCATGCATTCGCGTGATACTTGATAGAGTAATACATATTCTTACGACGGACTGAAGTTAAACAAAAGATCGTCAAATTCTTGAAAAGTTACCCTTGAAAAATTTGGCTCACAGGGAATTTCAAAATTTTTTGATTCTCAATCGATGATTGCAATACTTGGGATAATAAAATATTCACAAAGTGGTATTCATTGTTCTCGAAGTCAAACTACGAATTCGAGAATGATTAAAAAAGCGGATATTGGCTTATTCACTAAAGTGATTTGTTTTTTTCAAATCAGTCGTGGTGTGACCATAATATTAAAAGTTTAGACTTGAGGGCGGGATAAAATCCTAAAATTCAAGACCAGCGAATTTGGGGTACGACGGACCTGTTTATCGTAAATCAAGTGCGAAAGCGATCAAAATAGCCCATGTATGTATGTATGTATGTATGTATGTATGTATGTATGTATGTATGTATGTATGTATGTATGTATCTGTATTGTAGATGCTCTTATGGAGTAAGACGGCATTCTCTATTATTTTTCAGCAGATTTAAACTCGTTTCTTCACGTTTATCGATAAAAAATTCAAGAAGTCGTCGAAAGTTTACACTTTTCAGGCCATTTCAACTTTACTTAGGCGTCTTATGGGTAAACGGAGTACAAAGGTGTTATTTTGGCGTTAAGCGCTGGAAACTTTTGACATTTTTATTACCTTTGTCCTTAAAAATAACGCAGGAAGTGTTTGTCAGCGTAAAATCTCTGGACAATGACTCACATGAGGTACATAGGGGTAATACCCAAATATGCACAGTATAGGCACTCTGCAGGGCGTGATATTTAAAGTGCATTTGTTGGGTTTGAAAACGGTGAATGCACCTTAAAAACGCTATTTTTGTTCGTTTCTGCCGATGCTTTTTTAACTTTCGAGAGCGAAAATGGAAAATGTTGAGAATTATAGAAAAATCGAATAAATTGAACAAACTATAGTCAAAAAATAAGCATTTCGGACGAAGCGCTGAAAATTTGACACTTGTGATCAAGCAGATGGCTAAAAACGTTCAAAAATACCTTTTCTACGAATTTTTGTGAAAAATCGCAAATTCTGGAGGGAGTGAAAAATTTTCTCACAAGATCAGGTATATATGGTAATACTCTGCTGATGTATATTGAAGATTTTATTTTTGATTGCCCGAATAGTATCGAATTCTACTGCTAGGGACCGCGTTTTGTATATATGAAATTACATAGCATGGGAATTCTGCCCAAAAATGGTGTATGGATACGTTTCAAAAACATTTTTTTCGGTGTTTCTGACGATGCTCTAATGTTCCATAGCATAGAAACGAAAAATTCTGAAACTAATCAAATAAATTGAACAAAATATACTAAAAAAAGAATAAATGGCGCGTAGCGCTGAAATTTTGACTTTTTGTGCTTAAAAAAATGGCTTAAAAAACCTTAACAAATTGTTTTAATCTTTCGGATAATCGCGAATTCTGGGGGGTTAAAACTCCTTAAGATCACATATGGTAGCGTATATATTTTCTTTTTTAGCTGAACCGACGGAAACAATTCCGCGACAAAGTCGGTTATTGATTGTTCGATTATTTATCAAGCCTTTAATCGTTTATTAATCGTGGTGCGGCTGTTTTAACTCGGAACTCAATATTTTTTGTTACGATTTTCGTCGGCTCGGTAAATTTTTTCAACAAGTATGTCCAAATTAAAAGGCTATAGATTGGACGTCGAAGTGGAAAAATGTCGCGCAGAGGGCAATTTCAAGCGCTTGCAAACGCTATTGCCGCAAATTTGCGCCAAAAATTCCGGCTTGGAAAATTTGTCCAATTTTTTGTCGGGCGAAACTTTATTGGAACAATTTCTCGAAGCGTTCGAAGATTTGCCGCAACCGGACTCCAGCAATAGAGATGCGTTGAAAAAAGCTCGCAAGCACTTGTCAGCCGTTGTCGACGGCGTCAATCAGTTGACAAGCGCCGCTTTTTCGACTAAATTGCCCCAAATCCAATTCGAGGCCCAATTATTGCTCGGCAAACTGTATTACGTATGCGCCCAATTCGACGATTCGATTTCGGCTGTGAACAGGGCAAAAATTGATCAAGTACCTACCAGACATGCACAACATAGGAATAAGGGGGGGGTGGGCTGAAATTTTAAAATGCCTCTTTTTGGGCCCAAAAATGGTGGATACACGTCAAAAACACTGTTTTTTGGCGTTGCTGACGATGCTATGTGTTTCTAGAGCTTAAAAAATTAAAAAAATTTGGAAGAAAATCAAAAAGTCGATCAGTTGAACAATATGTATATAAGTCAAAACATGAGTAAATCGGCGCAAAGCGCCAAAAATTTGACACTTTTGAGCAAATGAGATAGCTAAAATTATTTTAAAAAAAGCACTTTTGTACGAATTTTTAGGAAAATTTTCGAAACTTTCGAAAAATCGTCAATTCTGGGCGTTGAAAATTTTTCCGGTGGAACCCCTCCAGAAACTCTTTCTCATAGATCATGTATGGCATCTACTCAAACATAAACAAACACATATTCTTGCTCGCATTCGGCTCGATAATTAATTGGACCTGGGTTGACAGTGGGATAATTAATTTTACTTTTTGTCCAAAAATCTGAGTCCCACATTTTCGGTTCGAAATTAAAATCTAATCGTAAGAGCCAAATTACTGACTAAAGCTCACAAAATATGCTGAAATAAAAATTTGGCTGAAATTTCGGACGGCTAAATGGTAGGTCTTACAAAACTAAAAGTCCGTTACGTACTAGGTTTCTTGTTTCATATGCATTATCGATAAGACAGCTGGGCTGGATATATGTGCTTCGAAATAAAACTTTCGTACTTATCTGGATAAATAGAAATAATGGAAATATTCTCTTGAAATGAGCTCCACACTCGTACATACATTACATACAAGCATACATGTGTTAAACAAAGCTAAATAATAATGAAAGAATGAAAAAATGAAAACAATAAAAAATGAACTAAGATCTTAGTTCCCGTAAAATACCAAACTTTTAGGCGAAAAGCGTGCAATTCCTAATTCTTCTTTCTAGTGCTTTTGGGCTCTTTTTATTCAAAAATACTTGCGTGAATGTGCTTAAAAGTTATAAGTTGATGTTTTTAATGTATGTTACATGCGAGATCGATCCAACTATATGACGCTTACTATTCGTTTATCAACAAAATCCACATAATATGTAGCATAGCTAGACGGTTAGGGCCACCATCAATTTTATATTGAAATGATACTCGTAGTATGCACATATGTCTTTCAAAAAAATCTATCCGTCAAAAACATTATTACAAAAAGTTAAGGAATCACTAATTTTTGATAGAGAAACGAAAAGTTTTTTAAAAATATGTAATAGCCTAAATTTTCGGTCTAAACTTTAAAAAGTGGGAGCTTTCGCTTAAACGAAAGTGGAAAAATTCGAAAAATTGAAAAAAATGAAGATGATAATAGAAAAACTAACTTACACATCTACTTGTTTCTTATTAACAATAAAAGAGTACATAGGGGCGTAACCAGCCGAGGAGTGGGGCGGGCGGAGGAGGGAACCACCCCCGCCGAAATGAAAAAATATTTTTATTCTTCACAAGGTTCCCCAAAGGAAAAAATCAAAAACTCTTAAAGTCTACTAGAAGGACAGCCAAAATGCGTTTCTAGTACACTTCTGAGCTTCTAAACTCAAACTTTTTCAGCGCTTCGCGCTGGATTCCGCATTTTCTATCTTATGTACTTCTCACATTAGAAGCCCAGATTCGACTTGAAAATAGCGAATATGTCAGAAATTTTTATTATTTTCTGCATTAGGTTTCTTTGCAAAACAGCAAAATTAAATGCAAAGACAAGAATTTCGAAATGTTTTGGAGTCAAGCTTTAACTTAGTATTGAGAAATTAGTCAGACAGGTAGGTTAAAATTTAAAAGATAGATTTTTGATATCCAAGTTTGAAATCAAGCAAGAAAATTTTTGAATTTTTTAAAATTTTTTACTTCACCATGACATAGATCTCGTCGAGAAATGCTCAAAAATGCCATTATTTCCGCATATCTCGTAATGGTTCCCGTGATATAGTACTTCGAAAATTTTGCTCCCCCCGGAATGAAATCCTGGTTACGCCCCTGACATATGTTTATTTTACTGATGCGCGGAAGTCTAGTCTGCTGAACAAAAAATACAAAGAAGAAGCGAGACAGATTTTGACAGTTTGTACGGACATTACAAACTCGTACGATTGAAATTTTAGAGAAATTGCGAAATAGATGATGAAAAAAGATTGACAAAATTGACAAAATTTAAATTCGAGGAATTCAAGAATTCAAGGAATTGAGAAATTGAAAAAATGCGAAAATACCTCATACTTGGGTGAAATACACATGAACTAAATAGGCTTATCGTTATTCTTTAGTTTCTGGTCTATTTCAAGGACTTATGAGGAAAATTTTCAATTTCGACCCATTTTTCGGCATCTTGATTTTGCTTCATTTGCTCCGGGAAATTTTCAAAACTCTTGCGGGGTCGGTCTGGTTTTTTTCTGCGGGGTCGCGGGGTTGCTCAGCCGCCAGGGTCAAGTCACTTGACCCCGTATTGACCCTGTGCCCATGTACGGAATGCATTTCCCAGGAGCCAACTAGCGCTTGGACCTCATATTCGCTGCGCACTTTACGCTTAGTGGCTGAAGCCTTTGCCGTTAGAGGTTTGAGTCTCGAAGCAATCGTGCATCATCGCAGACGGTCGGCCTCTTTTTCGTCCAGGCTCCAAAAACACTCGGACCACCGAGATTTGGTCGCCTCTTTTGAACGCAGCATAGAGATATCGCTTTTGTATGTACGACGCGTTTCAACAGTTGGATTTACAACCTTTAAACCAACGTCAGTTCAGTTTACTAGTTTACACATAGTTTAAAACGTACATCACCTTGGGGGTTTCTCTTAGAAAAGTTTTTGACCCCCCAACATAGAAAATTTTTCACCCCCTATAATTTGTGATTTTCAAAAAAAATCCGAGAGTACATGCTGTTTTTAGCGTTTCTAGCGATTTTATGACTTAGAAGTGTTGAATTTTCGCGCGCTTCGCGCCCTACAATCATACTTGATTATGTTATGTTCAATTTACTCGATTTCTCGTATTATATATTTTTATGTTCTTCTATGTAGAAAGAAAGAATATGATGAGAGACGCAAAAAATTGTGTTTTTGACGCATACCATCGCTTTTGAGTTCAAAAGAGTCAATTAAAAATTTCGCACCATAGTTTCATTCCCAGAATTCATATGCTTTGCATTTCTAGTTTAAAACCGAATACAATTTACGATCAGTCTGCGTTGGAACTAGTTGAAGCAGATCTCTTCAACTTTTACGCCTAAATGTGTCTGCTTTTTCATTCGTTTTATTTTTATTATTTAATACATTTTTCATTTTTGTCTTCAACTCATGCATTTTTGGTAAGATGCTTGCATGATTAAGCGGCTGTCCAGATTTCAGATTTTAGTTTGGACTAACAAAACTAACTTAAGACGTTACAAAGAAAATTTTTCGCAAAAACTAACGAGGAATCCTTCTGGATTGACCGCTCAGATGAAGTTGGAAAATTAAGAGGAAAAATAAGGCAATATCAGTCAAAGATAATCAGTTGACTAGCTTTATTGAGCTAAATTGGCCATAAAATTTAGTTTGAATAGAAGAATAGCGCAAAAAATAGCCTTAATTTACAATTCCGAGTCGATTTTAAGTTCATTTTTGCAATAAAATTTTAATTTACGTTGGGTTTTCACCTCAATATCGCCTCATCTCTCCCAAAACTTGCCCTGTTTGTCGTTTAGAGAATGTAGACTCACAATTTCCTTCCCCAACGCGCACATCGGATTAGAAATGGCAGTAGAGTACGGCCAATTTAATAGCATAGTTCGGAAGCATGCTTAAAACTTTGTTTTAAAAACTTTTTCTTTTTTATTTCTTTCCTTTTTCTATCCTTTTGTTATTGTTTTATAGCATTGTACTTTTTCTTTATTATCTTTTTTCTGTACGTTCTTTTTTGTTTTTGTTTCCGAAATAGCGCTTTCTTATGTCAGTACGTTCAGTTGCTTCGTCGAGTTCTGGCTCCAGCGCTACAGCGGCGGCAACGTCGACGTCGCCACCGCCGCTGTCGTCGGCGCCCTTAGCGACGACGCCGTCCTTCGACGGCGATTTGCTTGGCCCGTTTATTAAAGCCGCTTTTCAACGAGCTCCCGCTGCATTAATCGATCGACACGAAGTGGCAAAAGGTGAATTTTTGATGATTTTTTGGGCGTCGAATAAGAATCCCAAGATTTTTAATCGCGAAAATGAGGCGCGGTACGACATAAAATGATCAAAGTTTGAGATTCCTTTCAAACGCTTAATTTGAATGATCCAGAAGCCGTTATTTAAGCGCACTTTTCGTCACTGTGCTAACGGCCTCTCCTTTGCTTATATAATTTGCCATTTAGCTCCACTCGGCTCTGTCACTATGCATACGCAGTATGGGAATTTTAGTAAAGTTTTTTTCTAAATTTGCTCTTAATACGGTGGGTAGCATATCTGGGAGTGGGGTGGGGGTCACCCATCCCCCGAAAAACCAAAATACCCCCCAGAACTCAATTTTTGAATTTTTTTAATTTTTTTTGCGTTTGATGCCAATGGATAGTGCTGATGAGAAACTTTGAAAAATGGCGTTTTTTCCATCCTAATCATTTTTAAGGCCATTTTTTGACCTTTGAAAAATCTTGCGTCCCTAGAATTTTGGTGCCGCCCACCTATGGTGAGTAGGCAATATATATACATTCAGTTTCTAGCGGGTATGTATGTATGTAGGCGTAGATGTAACGTCTCGAAATTTCGGGTGGGTGGTCTCCGGTCATTTGTGAAGTGGGGTTTAAGGGGTTCAATTTTTGGCCTAAAACGGCAAAATTAAAAATGGCCGAAAATGTAATTTTTTCGCAGAAAAATCGGGGGTCAAAGATTTTCTGGTTTAAGATGGCAAGACCAGCTCTAGCACACCTGGGCAATGCCCCATATCGCCCTCAACCGGCAATGGGCCGGACCAATCCTGCAACGGGGCGAAGGGTCTCTGGGATGGGGGCTATGTTTTGTACATGGGCATAGATACATGCTGAAGGTCGATTGACAGTCTGAATATGACGACTTGAGAAGCAAATGAGCAAACTACTTATGCTACCTATGTACCAAGTAACCCTTTTCCAAATGCATGACAACTCAAGATAACCCTTTTTGAGAAGCAGTCCACGTTTTTTGAGGACCGACTAATCTATTTATAAGAGCAACAACCTTTTTTGGGGACCGAACAACCTTTTTCAGGAACCAGCCAACCTATTTTGGGAGCCAACCAACTTTTTTAAGGAACCAGCCAATCTTTTTCTGGGAACCGACCAACCTTTTTAAGGGATCAGGCAACCTCTTTTGGGAACCAACCAACCTTTTCATGGAAGTAGCCAACCTTTTTTGGGACCCGACAAACCTTTTTAAGGAACCAGCCAACCTTTTTAAGGAACCAGCCAACCTTTCTTGGGAAGCAGCCAACCGTTTAATGGAAGCAGCCAAGCCTTCTTGGGAACCAACTTACCTTTTTAAGGGACCAGCCAACCTTTTTTGGGAATTAACCAACCATTTTAAGGAACCAGCCAACTTTTTTTGGGAACCGACCAACCATTTTAAGAAGCCAGCCAACCTTTCTTGGGAACCAGACAACCTTTTCATGGAAGCAGCCAACCTTTTTTTGGGAATTAACCAACCTTGTTTAGGAACCAGCTTACCTTTTTTGGGAACCGACCAACCTTTTTAAGGGAGCAGGCAACCTTTTTAAGGGACCAGCCAACCTTTTTGGGAATTAACCAACCATTTTAAGAAACCAGCCAACCTTTTTTGGGAACCGACCAACCTTTTTAAGGAGCCAGCCAACCTTTCTTGGGAACCAGCCAACCTTTTCATGGAAGCAGCCAACCTTTTTTGGGAATTAACCAACCTTGTTTAGGAACCAGCCAACCATTCTTGGGAACCGACCAACCTTATTAAGGGAGCAGGCAACCTTTTTGAGGGACCAGCAACCTTTCTTGGGAACCGACCAACCTTTATAAGGGAGCAGGCAACCTTTTTTGGAAACCAGTCAACCTTTTCATGGGAGCAGCCAACCTTTTTGGAAACCGACCAACCTTTTTAAGGGACCAGCCAACCTTTCTTGGGAACCGACCAACCTTATTAAGGGAGCAGGCAGCCTTTTTGAGGGACCAGCCAACCTTTCTTGGGAACCGACCAACCTTATTAAGGGAGCAGGCAACCTTATTTAGAACCAACCAACCTTTTCATGGAAGTAGCCAACCTTTTTGGGAACCGACCAACCTTTTTAAGGAACCAGCCAACTTTTTTCTTGAACCGACCAACCTTTTTAAGGGAGCAGGCAACCTTTTTGGGAACCAACCAACCTTTTCAAGGAACCAGCAGACCTTTTTCACGAGCCAGAAAACCTTTTCTCAAGAACCAGGCAACCTTGTTTAGGAACCAGACAACTTTTTATTCTAAAACCAGGCTATGTACCATTTTTCAGAAAACCAGGGAACCTATTTCAAGAACGAGGCAACTTTAATGAACCGGGCAACCTCATTTCAGAAACCAGAAAACTTTATTTCCAAAAACCAGGCAACTTTTCCTCATAGCCAGACAATATTTTCTTCAAAAACCAGGCAACCTTTTTCAGGGATAAGGCAGCCTTTTTTCAGAAACCAGATAACCTCTCAAAAAACAGGTAACATTTTTTAAAATCCAGGCCTATTCTTGACTGTTTTTGAAATAGATGGGGCGCTGCCATCCTTAGGAAAATCTTACATCCGCCACTGATTCAGAAAGTCGCATAATTTAGTGTAAATGAATAAGTTTGAAAAAATTTCTGGTACTTCATGCTAGATGTAATTACGGCATAGCTTATATTCAGAAACCTGTATAATCGAGGTTAAAAGGATTACAAAATGTTTGTAATCTTCTTGCGCTTTGCGCCTAATCCAATTTCTGTTTTGCTTATCTTCAGAGAGCTTCAGAATTGAGCTTCAAGGGATAAAATTATAAAAGCAGTCAAAAATTCCCATTACTTTGCTGCAAAGTTTTTATAATGTGCACATTGATGCATTGTTTGTCCTAAAAAACTGTAAAATTGAGCTCAAAAGAGTAAAAACGCTTAAAAATTTTTTAAATCACTATTATTTATTTTATCACCACAAGCTAAGGATATGATTCCATGACGCAAAACACGTCAGAAAATGTCGATTTATCGCATAAGCTGGCTTATAAACGTGATATATATACATTTCCAAGATATTAGCAATTCTCTCTCCCTGAAATAAAATCCTGGCCAAGGGGCTGTTTAGATGTGAATCATTATTTTTGAATAGATCCACGATTTCTAGAGGGGATGGGGTGGAGTAGAAATAACTTTTTTCGAAAAATTAGCAAGAAATATTTTCAGCGATGTCAAAAGTTATGCTCAAACCAGCGACGTTCACAGTCTAAGAAGTTTGCCCTACTATAATTTATTTAATAGTCCTTCTGAAACAAACAAGGATCAAAACAAGTAGAATTTTTAACATTTCAAGTCGAAATTCAAAGTTTTTCGTCGCATTTTAAATATTGGCTTCAGAGTAAGTATTTTGAAAACGTTTAAAGTTTAAATGCTTAGAATCTCAATAAAGTAATAGTCCGAACTTAAATGTCAAAAATTTTGAAATTTAAGTCTTAATGGCACCATTTACATCACATATTTTTATTTTTCAAATTATGTTGGGCTATTGGAAAATAACGCCGAATCTGCGTTTATTTTTGAGAGCACTGTTCATTTTGTTTGAAGCTGATTTTTACATGAGTAACCCAGCTGTGTAGCACTAAGCACGGTACACTGCACGTCATCTAATCTCCCGTCTACTGCTCATTTATATGCAGAATTTTGCTTAGTAACATTTACGCGTTAAAATTAAATGAAATTAAATTATAATTACTGCGACCGACGTTTGTTGCCTCAGTTTAAACTACGGTTTTTTTCTACTCGAGCAAAGATTTTTCCTGATGTACATAGACTTTTCGGGACCGTCTTTTGTACATATACAAAGATTTTTGGGAAGACAAAAATTGCAGAAAAGGTCTAAAATTCGCAAAAATTTTCGGTGCTCCGTGCAGAAATGAGTAATATTGTATTCTATATATCTTTATAATGGCAGAAATTGCATTTCAAAAGGAAAAATGTCAAATTTTATCAACGCTTCGCGCCGTTTCAGGACGATTTTCAATGATTTTTGCACTAAGAGATCCAGAAATTAGCTAAAATACACTACCAAAAGTTCGAACAACTCTTTTTACCACACTAAAATCGATACTGTACCATATTATAGTACCCAAAAACTTGTGTGTTCAAAATAAACAAAGACTTTCGGGGACTATCTTTGTACATGTACAAACGGACCTTGTACAAAAATAAACACTGGTTTAACACCTTCGGCCCAGCTTTTTTTAGCACAACTCGCATTAGCATTGTTGCTAACTAATATTTTTTCCATTAGCACAGAATGACTTACATTAGCACACTCTTTTTTACCTGTATAACACATATGGTGTCAGAAGGTGCATGTTCTTTTGTTTTTCAATACAGCTGTTTGAGAATGACGTGATATTCTGCAGATCAATGGTTTGTTTGTGTTATTGTCAGTACAATTAGATTTGAAGCAATCAAAAAATTCACGCTAAGTCACAATTATTGACTTCTTAATGCTCAGTGGACACAAAAAGCTGAGACTTTCGTATCTATTACCACAATCAGAATTGAAAAGGCAGTTGCCCAGGGGCGGATTCAAGGGGGTGGCGGGGGAGGGGCGGCCGCCCCCATCCTCATTGGCCAAAAATATTTGGCGAGATAAAGAATGGATATGCAATTTGCAATGATTTTTGGCCATCAGTGACCATAATTTCTCGAATTTTTCCGGGGCTACGCGCGCGGATGATACCTATTGATGACATTTATTTACTTTCTTGGCGAACTTTTTATGACCGTCTTTGTACATGTATAAAAACTTTTATGAAGACAAAAACTGCAAAAAAGGTCTGAAATTCGCAAAACTTTTCGGCGCTTCGCACCAAAATGAGTAATTGCGTGTCCTATATATCTTTGTAATAGCAGAAATCGCATTTCGAAAAGAAAATGTCAGAATTTCTGGGCGCTTCGCGCCGTTTCAAGACGATTCTTAATGATTTTTGCCCTCATAAAACCAGGAATTAGCCAAAACACACTACCAGAGGTCGAACAACTGTTTTTACCACACGAAGTAGCTACCGTACTATATCATAGTACCCAAAAATTTGTGTAAAAAAATGTACAAAGAGTCTTAGGGACCATCTTTGTGCCTTTACAAACGGACCTTGTACAAAAAAAATACTGCCTGGAATTTTCTGTTCATGTATATAGGTTTCAAAACAATTTTAACAGCAGAAACAGCTATTTTCGCATAGTTTTCTTCTATTTTCAATTAAGATTTTCGATGTTTTGCATCAAATGCTATAAATACAGGAAATCAAGCAGTAAATCACGCTTCTAGATGTCTATCCGCCTCAATTTTACAAATTTTTTGGCGCTTCGCGCCAGATTGTTGTTAAAGTCAAAAACTTCAATGATTTTTTCGCATAAAATTGTCTAAAATTTCAAAAGTTATAGAAAAAATATTGCGCCAAAAGGGATTTTATGTAGAAGTATACAATGTAAAACCATGAAAAAAACGCTATTTCGCGCGCTAAGGGCAAATTTTTGGACCTATTTTCGACTGTTTTTCGAAAAAGTTGGGATACCGCCCCTTACGAAAAATCCCAGATCCGCCACTGCAGTTGCCATATACTAATTTAATCTGACAACAGACGCTACTGCGCTTTCTCTATGAATTGAATGATAAGTAAACAAACATTAGGAAGCTGATTTTGTTTTCAATGAGCAGAAAACAATGCGAAGTTGTCAGAAAGTAAATTATTTTGTGCTAGAAACCTTTAAACAAATGAGACGAGGAAAATGCATAATCATTTAGATTACAAGAAGATTGACTGTGGAGTGTTTAAATCGTGCAGTTGGGGCTAAATAAACAGTAAATATAATACTCAGCGTTGAGCGCCAAAAATTTCTCGGGATTTTTGCTGAAAAATACGTTAAAAAAGCATAAAAATTACTGAACTTTTGCCCAAAACGGACTTTGTATCCGTGTGGTGTTAAAAACCGTGCTCCAACCAATTTTTCGTTTCCCGTTTGCTGGAGGCCAGGAATCGAAAAACAGCAGAATCCAGAGCCAGGACCAGAGCTCCGGTCGATCCCTAATAAACATTGACAAAAATCTACGAATTCATCAGGGTACAGTTTCGGCCTTACGACTCACTGTTGAGAAATCAGCCGTGAAGTTAATTTAATCATAGATTTTTATGTCTGACTACGAAATTGAGCATATAATTTTTATTTATTTGCAATTATTCTGTTTCATTGAAAATTTCTTGCAAAGAAGTGCTGAAAGTGCTTTTATTATTGCGTATACTAATTTTTTTACGATATCCGAGCAGGCCCTTTTCCAAAACAGACCGCCTTCTCTCCAAAATAAAGAATTTTTCTGAATTCACAAGTATCTCCCGAAAGAAAAAATGATAAATTCCTTAATTGCGTCTAAAACATCGCCAAAACAGGTTTTTGAGGTAATTTTGAGCAAGAAATCGCAAATATTTTAGGCGCTTCGCGCTGAATTTATTGTTTATAGTGTATACAATTTTAGTCTTCTAAACCGTTCAAAATCACTCAAATTTGAGTTAGACATTGAGAGCATGTCAATTTTTCCGGCGCTCCGCACAGGATTTGCTGTTCTGGTGTAGTTTATATCTTCTAAATTGCTCAAAACCGATCAATTTTAAGATATGATATGAAAAACATAAAGTTTTTTCCGGCGCCTTGCGCCGGATTTATCGTTTATCTATAGCTTCTGTCTTCTATTCGATCAAAACTGATCAAATTTGATTTATGACATGAATGACATAAATTTTATTGCGGTGCAATTTTTTGTTCATGTATAGTTTCTGTCTTCAAGCCCGCTCAAAACCAATCAAATTTGAGTTAGACATGAAAAAAATAATAAATTTTTTTAGCACTCTGCACCAGTGTTTTTGTTTTGTACAAGGTCCGTTTGTACATGTACAAAGATAGTCCCCGAAAGTCTTTGTACATTTTGAACACACAAATTTTTGGGTACTATAATCTGGTACAGTAGCGATTCTAGTGTGGCAAAACAGAGTTATTCAACCTTTTGTAGTGTGTTTTAGCTCATTTCTGGGTTTCTGAGGGCAAAAATCACTAATAATCGTCTCAAAACGGCGAAATTTGATATTTTTCCATTCAAAATGCAATGTCTGCCATTATAAAGATGAACACACAATTACTCATTATGGCGCGAAGCGCTGAAAATTTTTGCGAATTTTAGACCTATTTTGCATGTCTTCCCAAAAATCTTTGTACGTGTACAAAGACGGTCCCCCAAAAGTCTTTGTACACCGAGAAAAATCTTTACCGAATACAAAAAAACCGTGCAGTCTGCACCGAATTATCCATTTCCTCTTTTGTTTTTCTTAGCAAAACACAAACGTTCAAAAGTTAAGAAATTGTTTGTCGATGGAATGGTAAGAAATCACTTGTACAGATAGTTTAAACGATAGAGATTAGTTTTGTATGAGAATAAAATAAAGTGAAAATTTTTTGAAATTCTTTAAACAGCTTTCCTTTGCCATTGTATAGAGCTCGCCAAGATACGGGAAAAATGCATTTATTTTAGCCCATCTCCAAATAATTCTCGAGATATCTGACTTCGAAAATTTCCGCCTTCCCCCGGAATAAAATCCTGAATATGGTCCAGTATCCGAGTATCCAAAAATTGGGCAACCTTTTTCGAAAAGTGACCAACCAACCTAAAAATTGGATGCCGCAACGGGGCGAAGCTCTGGCCATTGCCCAGATATGAGCTCTAGGTAAGTTGCATGTTGTATGTATACTGTAGGTTTGCGTCAGAAACTTTATTTTTTGACGTTTTCGACGACGCTCTTTTTTTGCGTAGACGAGTATAAAAGAGTTGAATTTTGAAGAAAAATTCAACAAAATTCAACGAAATATATAGCCAAAAGGGCCATTTGGCGCGAAGCGGCGGGAGAATGGGTACTTTTTTATTACAAAAGCTGCTTAAAACACGTAAAGCAGGAAATTTGTAAATGTGTTTCGGTTAATAGAAAATTCATGGGATTGAAAAACGCTCGAACATTTTTTACGTCCGCTCGAACATTTATTTACGTAAATTGTATTTACAAAAAAAAACTGAATTTTTTTCCATTTTTTAGCCGTGCATTGTTTACGCAATATTTTGCTGAACGTGGATCGATCGTTCACGCAGCAGGCGCAGCGATCGGCTTGCCGTCAGCTAGCCGCCGCCCTCATGCGCCACAGCAGCTCGAACGCGTACGAACCGCCGTCCGTCAATAAAAAAACGTCGGGCTCGACGTCGACGTTATCGGCGGCGACTTCAACCGGTGACGTCATCAACGGTCATCGCTGCTCACCGGCTTTGCCTGAAGTCGGCGATATCGGGGCCGCCCGTGCTGATAGGCAAGGGCCGATTCCGCACATAGGCATAGGGGGGTTGGGAGGGGGTGGGGTATTACTCCACACATGGGCATAGGGGAGTGAGGAGAGAGGGTACAACTCCACAAATGGGCGTTGGGGGGTTGAGAGAGGGGTTGGGTATCCCCTACCTAAAGGTTTGAAAAATCAGATACTGCTGTTAAGGCATTTTTGAGCTTGTTGTGGAAAAAATTCTACCTGAAAACGGCAAAAATATCAGATTTTTCCGGCGCTCGCGCCGTACTAATAGATTTTTTGCATTTTTCATCGCTAGAAACTTATAGATCGGCTAAATTTCACTAATAAGAGTAAAAACAAACTCGCTTTACAACACATAACGTGCTGGTGTACCGTACTGTAGTTTTTAAAAATTTACGTCTACTGAATGTACAATAGCTTTTAGGGACCATCTGTGTATTTGTATAAAGAGATCTTGTTTTAAAAACAATGACCACTACTCACTGTATGATTATTCCTGGATTTCAACCCCCTCTGGCCACCTCTACCTTGCCCATTTATGTTTTACTTTTACCTAAGATTTTGGAAAATCAGATGCTGTCAGGCGATTCTGGAAAAAACGACAGGTGCTACAAGACAATTCGACTTTGGGTGGGGATACCCCCGCATAATTGCAGAGACCCCCACCTCAGGATTGTTGATTTTTCGTTAAAATCCAAGCTAGCTTCTTAAAGCCTTTTTAGCTCATTTTCGGCTCAGAAATGTCAAATTGTCGATGCTTCGCGCCATTTACTCGTTTTTTGATTATATTTTGTCAAATTTACTCATTTTTTCCAAATTTTTTAGATATTTCATGGTTTTATTGTAGGAAGAACGAGCATTGTTCAAAACGTCAAAAATGTGTACCTCGTTTTTAGCTTAAAAAAAGCACTTTTTAAAATCTCTTCGGGCCTGACTCCCTAGGTCCTAGGTGTACGTACATACAAGTATTTACTTCGCGGTTAATCTTACACGTATTTTTAAAATGATTTTCCGGTCGTCATGGCGGCCTGGAAGCTACATTTTTTATTGCTCCAAGAATAATTTGTCTGTGATTATCAGATATTTTTATGACTGTTGAAAAGATTTATCTACATATATGTAGCACAAAAATTATTTACGCACAGTTTATAATGCTTTTTAGCGAGAATGCCACTCTTAACGTAAAAAATCAATTAAGTTGAATTGAAAAGGCGTTTTATCGAAAAAATGCTTTTGTTTCATCATATTTTGTATGAATAATCAGGATCGCCATGAAATAGTTTTGAAAAATGAGCTTGCTAAGCGAGAGTTGTAAACTAAGAGGAACTTAAAGTTTAAACCTGACATTACATTATGTAAAGAATTATAAAAGATTTTAAACTTAAAGAAAATGAAAAAGGTGGGATGTTGGTTGATTAAAACAAATTTAAAGGATATGATGAAGCATTATTGCTGAGAATTGGACGATCACGTGCTATGTATAATGACTGCTTCATTAAAAGATCAAAAGAGTCGGATGTCATAAGAATGTATTGTCGTAAAGAAATTCATAAACACGACTATGTAATATAATATTTTGCAATGTAAAATATTATATTACATAGTCGTGTTTATGAATTAATTAATTTAAAAAATTCAATCAATTAAAAAATTTCGATTGGTTTTCTACATCAAAAACGAAAATTTTCCAGTAATGTATTGCATTCTTTCAAAATCGCCTGACAGTACCCAATTTAACAAAATTTTCGGTGAGGGATAAATTATCTCACCCTTTCCTGTGTCAGTGCGTATAGTTAGAGCATGGGCGAGCATGGCTTTTCCCTTCTGCCCATCTTCTGGAAAATAAAGCAAATCCAATAGATCTGCAGGACCATGCACATATGTATGTACACACAGGGTGGCCCAAAAATAATGGCGTCGAACATACATTAAGAGGGGATGGGGATCCCCACCCAAAGTCGGTCGTCTCCCCCATCCTTCCAAAGCCAGAAAATTTTAACCCCTCGATTTCTGGAAAAAATTGAATTTTTTGGTCGTTTTTACGCGTTTTTGGCCAAAAATTGGAGGTAATCTACCTCCCCTCCCCTAAAAATGGCCGGGAACCCCCCATCCGAAATTTTAATCCGTTACATGTATGGTGCCGGATGCTTTAGTCATAACTAGAGCCATGTTTGACATATTGCAAAAAGTAAACGTTGTTTGAAAGTAGAAATATAGTGCAACAAAATTCAGGTTTTGGTTTAACACTTTTGTAAACATAACTTTTTTTATCAATTTACAACGAAAAATATTAATTAGGAGTATTAATTAGTAAATCTCAGCTTGAAACGTCAATATACATTTTTTCTCTTGAAATAGCCACGAAAACATCTTTAAATGATTGTTTAATGTTCTTTAGTGCACAGCTTAAGAATTGACAATTTTATTGCTCATTTAGTTCACTTTTGTGAGTTTTTCATCATGCTACACTTTAATTGCATTTTTTATTGAAAAAAATGTTTATTTCACAAAAATGTGTCCCAGTAAACGAATTCTGGCATTCAGAAACCAGTAGTTAGAGGTTCTGTAGCCAAAAATTTTTTCTATTGAATGATATAAATCACATTGCTCCAAGTTAAACTGAAGAAAAAGTTATAGATTAGGAGTTTATGCACTGTTTTAGGGCTATTTAATAGTTTTTTGTTGTAAGTTACTAAAAAAGTGATGTTTACAAAAGTGTCAACTAAAATCTGATTAACAAAGGTAACTCAATCAAACTTTACAATTTTGTTGCCCTATATTTGTGCCTTTAAAAAATGTTTACAGTTTTGCACTATATTTAATATAGTTATAGTTATAATTAGAACATTCGGCGCCCCTAGTTTTTGGGCCACCCTGTGTAATGTCTTACATACATATATATTTTGGCGCATTCACGATATAACATTTCATTCAATCTCTATGTAAATACATATAATAGAAAGTTATTCCATTTACTACAAACAATTTACGCCACACATGTAACAGCTCGAAATTGGGGGGTAAACCTCCAATTTATTGCCAAAAACGGCCAAAAGACGCCTAAAAAGGGCCACAAATTCGATTTTTTTCAAAAATGGGGGAATCGACCGACTTTGAGTTGGAGGGGGTTTCTCTAACCACCCTCTTGCATGTATGGTTTACACTGTGTTTTTGATATGAGATTTATTTATCGTTTTCTCATCAGTTTTGCTCCGTTTTTTGATCGAATAACATTCTAGATTCTGAATAGTTTGACAGGCCAATTTAAATTCAGGCGTTTTTTAAGGAATGCAATGACGCCTTTCTTGGATTACGCAAACCAACAAGATGGTTATTTTTGTCCCAAAAATGTCATGGAAGAGGCTTATTTGCTGCTAAATATAAGCGAGGCTATCGCTTGTAAGGAAGCGGTGCTTAGCCGAGCCGAAGACCACCGAAATGCTAGGCAGAGGTGCTTTTTATTCTTCCATTGTTCTCCTGGTTCCTAGATTTGTTAAGTCGATTTCGTCGAAAACTCTTGACTTTTCGGCTTTCGCTAAACAAAAATATTTTAGCTCTCATCAGGTTTTGATTCTTCATCGAAAATTTTATGATACAAATGATATGTACATATTAAATATCCAATGATTTTATGCTGTACATTAGCAGAATCAGTCGTAATGCAGGTAGCAGCTCAAAATTTCTAGAGGGATAGTCGGCCATTTTTGAGGGGCTGATTTTCTAATTCTGGTCAAAATTGCAAAAGCACCTAAAAATGGTCAAAACGCAAGGCTTTGCCAAGGGGATAAAAATCGGGGTTGTGGGGACGATTTACTTATTGACCTTTGGTGGAGCATTCTCCCCATCCCCCTGTTTACCCCTAAACAGCGTAGAAAAATAACTAATATGCTGACCTGATACGAACTATTTATTCTAATCATACCATGATCCTGGGGTACATATCACACATTCCCATAGGGGTGAGGGGGGTATTACGCCACCTCAGGGTCCGAGACTTGAATCACTGTCGGGCGATTTTGAGCTATCAAACATTTTCTGCATGATTTTGGGTTTTTTACTCACAAGAGTGACGAAACTAGTCAGAATTGGACAAAAAGTAGTTAAAAATGCAGTTTTTCACATTAAAAGATGCTACATATATAGGATGTTTAAGCCATTTTTTTAATTTGACCTGCAAAAAAGGCTAGAAATCTAAATTAAGTGGTCTCAAATTTTGGAATTTCACCCCTTTGAACTTTCGACCTTGGAAAACTATGGTACACATGCACACTGGGGGTATAGGGGTATCCGCTACCTCATCTTTTGGAAGGCATACCCACCTCAGGCCATTTGCGGGCCAAAACCTATTGTTGGAATAATGAAAGAGCGCAAAACGATGCCCAGCAGTATAATCTGAAGTATTTTTCGAGTAGTACTCCGTCCATTCATTCATTCAGATACTTTTTGTCCATTATTCTGTCCATATTTGATAGTCCAAGTCATTCCATCGTTCTTATTATCATTTGTTTTCATGCAAAGTTAATCGCGAATATTCACGAAGAGTGAAATCCAACGGATTAAATTATTTTTACGGGTTGTGATGGGGGATGGTCAGGACCGACAAAAATATCTCAAAAATTTAACATAAGCTCATCATTTTAGTGCCATAATTAGCCATAAAAATTAATTATTTACCCCTCCCCCTAAGGAACTAAGGAAACTCGGTTTACTCCATCCCAGAACTTTTTACCGTGTGCATGTATGCCTGGGGGAGTTTGAAGGGGTTTTACCCAAAGAAAGGTTTAGACAAGCTTAAATTCGTGGTTTTCCAAAAATTCGTAGAAAATATGCTGTTTTTAGCATTTTTACTATCTCTTTGCTCAAAAGTGACGATTTTTTGGTGCTTCGCGTCATAAACTCATTTTTTCGACTGTATATTGTTCAGATAATTCGAGTTTTTAAAAATATTTTTTAAAATTTTTGTACGTTCTGATGTTCTAGAAAGATGGGGCATCGTCGAAAAGGCAAAAAGGTTTTTGACACGTTACGTGTCAACCGCTTCTAAGTTCAAAAGCAAACTTTTAAGAAAAATTTCTTGGTTCCAACCCCCTCCCCTAGAACTTTCCATGCATAGGTGCACAAGGTCAGGGTCGGCAGGGGGGTTGAAATGCCAAAAATCTAAAACAGTAAATTTAACGTTCACGATTTTTTTGCTGTTTTAATGATTAAAATGGTCAAAATAGCCTATAAAATGTTTGTTCGTGCTAATAACACATTTTAAAAGCATTTTTAGTCCATTTTGACTGTATTATATCACTTTTAACACTAAAAACTGCAAAAATTTATCAATTTTGGGCGCTTTTTGAGTAAAAAGTACTTAAAAGTACTACTCTGGCGCGAAGCGCCGGAAAAATTTTGACATTTTTACTGATTTTGATGTCAAAAATGATGCAGAACAAGACCTGTTTGCTCAAAATCGCCGGACAGTACCGGTCTAGCTGACCCTTCAGGGGAGGTAATACCCCACCTCACCCCCCTATGTGCATGTGTGTTTCCATGCTGGCATGTCCGGTTATAACGTCTGTTTATTCTTGAGGGGTTATTAAGAGAGGTTAGCCTTGAGTTAGCCATGCATGTTTTTAGGTTTAGGTTAGGTTAGATGGGTTAGGTCTATGTGGTATTAAATTTTAGCTTTTTATTGTGAATTATTTAGGTTTTTCATCTAATTTTTAATTTAATCTATTTAATTTTAATTGATTTTTTTATTTTATTTTAATTTAATATTTTCAAATTTGCATAGGTCTCTGAGAGCCGTTGCGTCGGCCCAAAATTTACTGGCCATATTGCTCTCGCGCCTGGGCCAATATGGCCTATTGTGCGAAACGTACGAAAAAGCGGCCAGATTCGCCTACGGCGATATTTTCGTCTGGTTCCAGTTCGCCTTGGCCTTGCTGTGCAACGGTCGATTCGCCAGATCAATGCCCGTCATACGCCAATGTCTGTTCTCTCCGCCGGGCGTGGAAAAATCTTTGACGACCGCTGCGGAACGAAAAGATTTGGCAAGTTTCTAAAGAATGATGTTGTTCGCTTAAAAATCATTAATGAACCTATGAAGCTGAAAAATTAATAGAAGAAAAAATTCTGTTAAAATAAGTAATAATAAATGCGTTTTCAAGTTTAAGAATTAATAAAAAAATTGCATTGCGTAGGTTATGTGTATTATTAGTGTAAAAAGGCTTTTTTAGCTAAGGGCCTGATGCGATAACTTTGCTTTGCATATACGTTTACGTAGAAAAGCGGAGCCGAAATACGGAAGCTTCCACCAAACATTTTCAAACATCTAAAAAGACTAAAAAAGGCTAGAAAATTAGCAAATTACACTATTGCTTGGGTTTTTTAATCAAGCTCGATGAATTGCGCCGAAAATTGCAAAAAATGATAAAATTTTACAAATGTTGAATTTGGAGCATTTACTGTGTTTTTTTGCGATTTCCGAGGTTCAGATGGATTACTTGGCGGATTGGCAAAATTGGAACATAAATAGGTTTGAAAATTCAGTATAAAAAATTATCAACACACGAAAAGCCATATTGAATTTTTTAACGCTTTCTGCGATTCGGTATATTGACGTACGTAGTGAAAAACGCATTTAAGTTATATGAAATCATCTAGAAATATAATCATATTGTTTTTGTGTATACCAAACAAAAAATGATCAAACGGCATGATGCGCCAACAACATGTCCTATCATGAACAAATAATCAGGTTTTTTTACAAACCATATTGATTTGTAGATGAACATACAAACGCCTTCTAATTTGCCATTTCACTGACCCACCGCAAAGTCGCTGCGACCCCCCCCTCAGAATTGTCGATTTTTTTTTAAAAATCGTAGAAAGTTCGTTTTTTAACGTTTTATCTACATAACTTTTAGTTTAAAAAGTTAAAATTTCGGCGCTTCGCACCATATACTATCTTCTTCAATTTATTCGAATCTTTTTAAATTTCTTTTTTAATCTTTTATGTTTTCATGTTCTAGAAAGGAGGAGCATTGTGCGAGGTTGAAAAACGGTATTTTGACGCGCGCCTTTATCTACCCATCCTTTTTAGCCCAGAAAGGCGTTTTTTGAAATTTTTTGGGGCCAACCCCTCTTAGAATTCCAATGTTGTACGCACAGGCCCATAGCCAGAGGGGGCAGTTGCCCCCCCCCGAAACCAAAAAAAATTATTGTCTATCACAAGGGTCCTTCCTCCAAAGGAAGAAATGAAAAATTCTCGAATCGCATTTAAAAGGTCTCAAAAACAGGTTTTTTGCTCACTTTTCAACTAGTAAACATAAAATTTTGGGCCGTTTTGCGCCGGATTGATTGTTTCTATACAGTTTTGCCTTTAAAACTGTTCAAATTTGAGTTAAACATGGAGAAAATGTCAAATTTTTCCGGCGCATCGCGCCGAATCACTAATTTTCTCTTTGCAGAGCACAAAGATTGAGTACAAATGCGGAAAGTTAAGAAATTGTTTACGAACTGGACGATGAGAAATCAGTCGCGCAGATAGTTTTAAGCCATACATATATATTTATATATGAGTATGCAATGAACTGAAAAATTTTTTAAACGTTTTTTTCGGAATTCCGCTTCGCTATTGTGTAGAGCTTGTCGAGAATTGTTTAAAAATACCCTTATTTTTGTGACCCCTAATGGTCCTCGAGATATGTGTCTTTCAAATTTTTAAAAAATAAAATAAAAATAGCATCAAATAAAATAAAAATATAAATAAAACAAAAATAAAATAAAATAAAATAGAAAATGTACAAAATGAAATATTTTATGTTTTGTCCAAGTGAAATAAAAAATAAAATAATAAAATAAAATGTTTTAAAATAAAATCAAAAATAACAATAAAAAATGGAATAAAAAAATAAAAGAAAATATTTTTATAGAATAAAAAATAAAAAAGAATAAAAAAACGCCGAAATATAATCCTGGCTACGAACCAGTGTACTCATATGCACTTGATCTAAATATTTTATGTTTTGTTCAGGTGAAATACTTGCTCGCCTCGCAAACTTGCATTGAACAGTTGGGTTTATACGACGACGGTATAGCATTTGCGAAAACTGCTTTAGGCATTGCGCAGAAATTTCGTGATAGCTTGACCATGAATCGGGCGCATCTGATGATTGGGTCGGGACTCAGCTTGAAGGCTAGTTGCTACATTTTCATTGCATTTGCTTTTGCCCGTATGCTTATTTATTTTCAATAGCTCTAAACTTTGGAAAATGACTGGTCTGGTGGGCCATTTTAGGGTTAGGTGGGGCCGGGGGGGTTAATGACGTCCAATTTTCAGTTAACAATGGCAAAAATACCTGGAAATGGTCGAAAAACAAGTTTATTTTTCTACAAATAGAGGGGATCAAAATTTCTGACTGTAGGGGAAGTAAAAGACCGACTTTGGATGGATATTTCCGTCCCCCTTGAAGGCACGTAGCTCTAGGGGAAGGGGGGTCCAGACCACACCTGGGCGTGGGGGGTTTGGGGGTGCACCCCGGAGAAACCAAAATACCCCCAGAAATGAAAATACCCCCCCATAGAATTCAATTTTTGAAAATTTTTCGTTTTTTTCGCAATTTTTTGATATCAATGGATAGTGCTCGATGAGAAACGTCGAAAAGTGGTGTTTTTTCGCCATACTACCATTTTTGAGGCCATTTTTTGACCTCCAAAAAATTTTGCACCCCCCCCCCCAGAATTTTCTTGCTGCCCACGTATGGTCCGGACCCCCTCAAAATTCAGAAAAATCGGAAAAATAGGACTTTTTTAAACGTTATTTTGTGCTATTTTTGGCCTTTTTGGGCTTAATCACCCAAAATTGGTGTTGGTTGGTCCCCCAAAATAGAACGGCCAGCTACGTGCCTGCTCCCTTGTTACATATCAATCGATAGATCTTCCCATGAGTACTTACACGGCTTCCGTTGGTAACGGGTTCAATCAAGTGTTTATATGTACGTATCATTTGTCCAGGTTTGGCTCTACTTAATGGTTGTTTTTATATATGTATGTACATATACTTAATGCTAACTTAGTTATTGTACATTTATGAGCTAAAAAATACAAGGAATTCAATTTAAATTTCGAAATATTATTTTTGAATGAATTTTTCAAGCCGGTATAGGAAGAAATAGAATCACAAACGTAAAAATGGTGTTTTTGACGAATGCATACCAATTGTTTTCAAGCCCAAAAAAGGCAGTTGAGAATATTTTCCGTTGCTGAAACCCTCTTCAATTCCCGTACTGTATATACATACATGTCTGGTGCCGATCACGCATTGGCGTGCGAGATATGGGGGCATATACTCGTATACATGTAATGGCCTGAAATTTCGGTTGGCGGGTCCCCGCCCCGGCCATTTTTAGAGGGAAGGGTAAATGACCTCAATTTTTGGCCAAAAACGGACAAAAACATGTCAAAACGGCTAATAAATTCAATTTTTTCTTAAATTTCGGGGGTCAAGAATTTTCGTGGCTTTGGGGGTTGTGGGTGGACAACCAACTTAAAGTGGGGATCCATCATCCTCTTGTCACATGTCTGGTTGGGGATCATTGAACCCGCTGAGAATCCGAAAGACCCACCTAATCGTTAGAGCCCTACTTTAAAGTGCCTTTTTCGGGCTCAAAAATGATGGATGCGCGCTCAAAACATAGTTTTTCTGCGTTTCTGACGATGCTCTGTCGTTCTAGAGCATAAAATCATAAGATAATTTGAAAAAAATTAGGACAAATTGGACAAAATATAGTCAAAAACTAAGTATATGGCGTGAAGCGCCAAATAATTGACACTTCCGAGCTAATAGATAGTTAAAAACGTGTATAAAAGCATATTATCTACGACATTTAAGGAAACTTTTGGAAAATCGCAAATGTGGGAGGGAGAGTGGAATAATCGGAGAAGGGTGAAAACTTCTTTCGAGGGGGAGGTTGAAACCCCCACCTCCCGCCCGAGACAATGTTTGACCCTCATAATTGGATTTTTGGCAATTTTTTGCGATTTGGCCCAGCCAGACCCCCCAGCTTTGATTGCTGTAGATGTCTGACGCCGATCTTACATATTTCGCGTTATTCAGGCCCAATGCAGTGCCGTACACAATGAACGCCAGCGTTTAAACGGCGAAGCTTTGCGCGCCTATCGATTAGCGTCTGACGCGGATCCGCGCGATCACGTGGCCGACTTTTTTTCGGCGCTGCAATCGGCTCAAATCGGCCGACTGGACGACGCGGCTCGACTTTGTCGCGTCGCTTTGGCCAAGCGAGCCGAACAACCCGCCGCCGTGATGCTTTTGGCATTAATTTTAACCGCCGATGGTCAATACGCCGAAGCCTTGCGATTAGGTCCGCGCTTAGAACAACTGGGAATTTCCGGGGCTGGGAGCAGTGTTTTTTTGTATTCGGCAGAGATTTTCCCTGATGTACAAAGACTTTTGGGGACCATCTTTGTACATGTACAAAGATTTTTTGGAAAACAAAAATTTCAAAAAAGGTCTAAAATTCGCAAAATTTTTCTGCGCTGCGCGCCGAAATGAGTAAATTGTGTATTCTGTATATCTTTATAATGACAGAAATTGCATTTCAAAAAGAAAAATGCCAAATTTGTTGGCGCTTCGCGCCGTTTTAAGACGATGCTTAGTGATTTTTGGCCTTAGAGACCAGAAATTAGCTAAAATGCACTACCAAAAGTCGAACAACTGTTTTTAACACACCAAACTCGCTACTGTACCATATTATAGTACCTAAAAATTTGTGTTTACAAAATGTACAAAGACTTTTGGGGACTATCTTTGTATATGTACAAACGGACCTTGTACATACACTGGTTGTGAGGCATACTCGGATTAAGGCCAGTAGTTTTCCCAGTGGTGCTAACCAGATATGCATGTGGGGGTTTAGCGTGGTCTAAACCTCGAAGAATAAAAAATGGGAAATTTTCTCGGGAAAATGAGGCAAAATGAAGGCGAAACATGGACAACGTTTTAAAATTATCTTTAAAACTCGATATTCATCAGAAACTGTGTAAAAACGTAGTTTTAACATTATTTAGCGCTTATAAGAGGTTTTGAGGTCATGTTGGCCCAACAATTTCAATTTCTCCCTGACCGGATGACCCCGCCTCCCAGATTAGTCATGCCATGCATCTGTGTATGGTACCAACTGCCCAGTTTTTTGGTTGATTGTCCTTGAACAGGTTGATTGATTGGTTGCTTAGTGTTTGATTAGTTAATTATTGGTTGTTTGATTGATTATGGATAATCGTTTGGTTATCCGTCAGTTAATTGGTTGATTGATTAGTTGATTTTTGAATCGTTTACACGTATTTTTCTTCATTCGTCTTTTTTCTACTAATTGACTGACTGGGTTATTAGTTTTAAAATCATTCTTGTGTATTTCCATCAGTTGTCTCGATTTGTGTGACATTTCGGAAATTTTTCCTTTGTAACTGACAGGTCTTTCTATTGATACCGACCATACCTGGGTGTGGGGAGTATGTAACCCCCAGAAACCAAAATACCCCCCCCCGAATTCAATTTTTGAAATTCGTTTTCTGTTTTTTCGCAATTTTTTGATGTCAATGGATAGTGCTCGATGAGAAACTTTTAAAATGGTGTTTTTTCGCCGCACTACCATTTTTAAGGCCATTTTTTGACCTTTGAAAAATTTCGCACCGACCCGGCCCCCATTGATACCTGGTTGAGTGAAGTTATACGCTTTGTGCATGCATGGCGGGAGGGGGAATCCGGCACACATAGCCGTGGGAATGGGGGTCGTATCAGTAGGTGACAGACCAGACACGTATCTCTGGGAGGAATGGGGGATCCGGATCCCCCAAAATTCAGAGAAATCGGAAAAATGGACTTTTAAACGTTATTTTCTGCTGTTTTTGGCCTTTTTTGGCTTAGTCCTCCCAAAAATTCGTGTTAGTCCCCCAAAATAGGACGGCCAGCTACGTGCCTGTGCCAGACCACCAGAATGATTAAAAAACTGCTGACATTGCTTCTATTAAAAATGTTGACATTCCTACTGCTTTTGCCCTCAAAATGATGCAGAAATCATTCCGCCAATCGATAATCATCTAAGAATACACGTCTGACTGACCCTTCGATTAAGTAATGCCCCTCACTCATCCCCTGGGTTCATGACATATATGCGACGGCTTGAAATTTCGGGTGGGGTCCTTGGCCATATTTAGGTGGAGGGGGATAAGTGACTTCCAATTTTTGGCCAAAAACTGTCAAAAAACGCAAATTTTTCCTTAAAATCGGAAGGGGTCAAAAATGTTCTGGCTTTGGGGAACGGGGGACGATAATTCACTTTTAGTAGGGGGTTAACAGTACATGCGTGGTTCATGTATAATATTTAACGATTTAATCGTCTGGCATGTTTAATCAAATTTTTAAATTACTTATTCGTCAATTAATTTACATATTTCTTTTTTTATCAGTGGAGCAGGCTCTCGACGACTATCCGTCGCATTACGGTCTGCTCGTTTTTCGTCTTAAATTGGAAATGAAGCTGCAGAAAGCAAGCGGCGCTTTACTGACGGCCAAGGACTTGCTGCTCTTTTGGAGATTGCCATCGTAAGCTGAAACTTATCAATTTTTAGATTTTATTTCAGATTATTTTTAGCTTAAATAAATGACGTTTATATGTATAATATGTACTTCGACTCTCCAGAATAGACGCTTTATGGTATTTGTTTTTTTGAATGTTTTTATATGTAGTTTTTTTCTTTCTACGCTTTAATACATGCGTATTTTTTCGACGACAGGCTTTAAAATTGAGAACAAAGACAAAATGTTGTAATTTTCCAGTCTCGTTTTTGTCGTACTACAAATCTACTATATATATAAACAGGTGTTTGGAAAAAAGGACATATTTTTATTTTTTCAATAACTTTTTTATAACAAAAGCAAAGTTAATAAAACTTTATACAAAGGTCAAAGTACAACTTCCTGATTTGCATATTTGATCAACAGATAGCGTATGATGCATTGCGAAAACGGAAAATTTGCAGAAGTAAATTTGTGAGTGACTTTAATTAATAAGGTTCCAAGCAAGTAGCACCGAGTATCGTAATGTAATTTTTTGCACGCATATTCGAAGATATGTAGCCGAGCTATGAATTGGCAGAAAATCTTTTTTCATTCTTCCAATGTTCGTAAAGTTGCAGCTAAAAATAAAATGTGCCTTTTTTCCGATATGTTGAAAAAATAATAATGCAGATACAGTTCTCAGAATGAAATTTGACCACTCAACAATCCTTTTCGGCCAGAAATATATGTTTTGCATTGCCGTGTTGAAACATATGACGGCGGTCCTATGCTTTAACGTGGGCAAAACTTAGCGAAACGTAAGGACTGTTAGTATTCGTATTTCGTGTCGAGAACTGTGTATACCATACATGTAACGGACAGGCACGTAGCTGGCTGTCCTATTTTGGGGGGACCAACACCAATTTAGGGGCTAAGCCCAAAAAGGCCAAAAATAGCACAAAATAACGTTTAGAAAGTTTTCCGAATTTTGGGGGGTTCCGGACCAACGCATTCCCTGCAGAGCTACGTGCCTGGTAACAGAAGAAGATGGTGGATCCCCCACCCAAACTTGGTCGCTCCCTCTCATTCCCCAAAGCCAGAAAATTTTCGAACCCCCGCCCCCCCAATTTTCGGAAAAATTGCATTTTTGGCCTTTTTAGGTTTTTTGACCTTTTTGGGCCAAATAATTGAAAGGTGTCATTTAGCTCCCCCCGCCCTACTAAAAATGGCTGGGACCCTACCCTAAATTTCGAGCCGTTATATTTCTAGTATTTTATATTTTTATCATTTCATTATATTTCTTATTTTTATTTGCTTTATTCTTCTATTTTTCTAAGCTCAACGTCGCCCGATCGCATAACGGTACGTATGGCGGCGGAAGGCCTTACTTCTACCGCTCACGACGGCTGTTCCGTGACGGGCGGCGCCGGCGGCAACGTTGCTGTCGCAGAGTCGGTGGCGTCGAACGCCGCCGCCGGAACCGCTGATGCTGGCGGCAGCGTTTTGGGCGTCGGCGCTGGCGTCGACCTGATCGATAGCGAATCGTTACTTGGTTCCGTCAAACCGTTAACAGAATACGGCGGTGCCGTTAGCACTATATCGGATAGTTTAGGTACGGCTTTAAATAGACATAAAATAGGGGTGGGGATCACACCTGGAAATGGGGGTTGAGGGGTTTGCACACCCCTCCGAGAAACCAATATACCCCCCCCCCCCGAGAAACCAAAATACCCCCAGAATTTAATTTAAAAAACTTTTTTGTTTTTTTTTCGCAATTTTTTGATGCCAATGGATAGTGCTTAATGAGAAACGTTGAAAAATGGCGTTTTTTCGCTATACCACCATTTTAAGGCCATTTTTTTACCTTTGAAAAATCTTGCACCCCATAGAATTTGGTGCTGCTCACGTATGCTGGGAATCCCTCACTTAAAGTTAGTCGTTCCCTCCCACTTCCTCTCCAAAGCCAGAAAATTTTAAGACCCCCTCCCCGTTTTTTTTTAAATGAAATTTTTGGTAGTTTTTAGGCTGTTATTAGCCGTTTTTAGCCAAAAATTGGAAGTCTTTCCCCCTTTCCCCCGCCCCTAAGAATAATCAGTGACCCTTCCATCCGAAACTTAGATATGGGGATCCCTCACCACAAATCGGCTGCCTCTCCCCCAACTTTTGGGGAGAATTTTGCTTTGCTTAGGCCAATTTTAGTTCCTTTGCTAGTTTCTAATAAAAGCCACCCCCTCCCCCTCCGCCCCTCCAACAGGTGCTCAGGGCCAGGATCGGCAGGAAGAGGGTAAATTATAGAAATCCTAATTGTAAATTTTTAATTCAAACTTCATTTACTATTCAAAAGACGAAAATGGTCTAATTAGCCTATATAAATGCTTTGTAACGTAGGGGATAACGCCAAAATCGTCGTTACTTTTGTAACGCTCTAATTTAAACATCTTCGCTTACGAGGAAGCGGTTTTCAATATTATATTCGCTTTTCAGAAGCGATTTTTTAATCGTCTTCGCTTGAGAGCGGAGAAAATGTCAAATAATCACTGTGTAGTAAATATGTATATTTACTTAGCGCAAAAAGACAACTGAGGACTGAATAATTCGAGTCGAGTCGAGAGAACAAATTCAAGAGAACTGCGCGATTCAGATTCACACAGGAGTATTTAAACAACACACAAAAAACAAGTAAGTTACTTTTGGCACGCAGACATATACGACATTCGGAGACAAATACATGACTTTAGGTGCAAAAATACTCGAACGGTCATTAATCATTCGCGTAACTTGTACACTGAAGTTTAAGCAACAATTGGTAAGCTTACGTAATACGTAGGTAAAATTTGTAATAGAAAAGAACATTATAGACGAAGCGTACGTGCAAAATTCGCGACTTTAACAACATATGAAAATTGGCTAATTTTACAAAGAAGACCGATATGAAAATAACAAAATAATGAAATCAAGTTTTGATCAAGAATATTAAAATCGTTCACATGGCATCAGCATGACAGCTTTTATGTATACACATATTTATTTTGTAATAGGTTCTGAGTTTTTTAGCGTTTTTTAGCCCAGTTTGATTGTGTTAGGTATGTATTTATAGTTTTTAGCACAAAAACTAAGAAATTAATCAATTTGGCGAGAACTTTTAATTTTTTAGACCATTTTGAGTTTACAATATGTTAATCAAAATTGAAGCAGTTACATGTATACGTTGGCAGCAACTAAATTTTGGGGGTTCGCACAAAACTGCCGAAAATTCAATTCTGGAGATTTTCCGATTTCTGGGGGGGTTGGATTCTTGGGTCCATACCTCTCGTTCCCTACGCCCTTGTGCGGTTAGTGCTTTTATGTGTGTTGTTACTTGTATGCACATGTGGATGCATGTTAGGTTTTCTAAAATCAATCAGTTGTCATATTTGATTTAACTCCAGAATTATGTTTTCGGAAAAATTCTCCGGTTTTTGTAATTTTTGATGCTGGCGAAAAGTTGATGTTCTATGCCCTTGCCATCAGGTTTTCGGTCGCACATGAAAGTTATTGAAATCTAAGAATTTTAGCTAATGCGCCTATATTGCTTACTGAATTGCTTCATCCTTTTTCAGTCCGTCAAACAGCGTATGATGTTTATACTTATTAACATACGTACATGTGATTTTGGGGGATTAGACCCGTATATACATGGGCAGTAACCAAATTCTGGGGGTCCGATGGGGCAGAATGTCTAAAAATAGCGCCGAAAATTGAATTCTGAGGGTTCATACAACTCAGACTCCCACCCATCATTGATAAGATCCCATAATCCAAACCAAGGGAAGACCCAACCGGACTTCCGGTATAATTTTCGCGATTTTTGTACCATCCATGCATGATTATTATAATGTTTATTTGCGGTATCGAATGTTTTACAGGAATTTGATTTCTGTTTTAATCCTGCCTACTTTTTCTGTTTCATTTAGACTTTGCGCCTCATAAAACATGTAATCTCTCATAATATAATTTTTTAGGTACACTTGTGCCATTTCACGCGTCCTTTCTGTTTCTTTCTTACTAATAGCATGCTGCACTTCTACATCTGTCTTTCTTTCTTTTTTTGTTGGTTTTTTTCTTTTCTTTTTATTTAGTATTTGCTTTTTTATTTATCCATTTATTTATTTACTTATTTATTTTTCTCCTCATTTTCTTTCTTCTTTCTCGTATTGATGACTTCTTACTATCCTAGATTTTTTATTTTACTCATTTTTTGTTCTAATTTTTTTGATTTTGATTTTTCTTTATTTCAATATCCGTATGTTTTATTATAGGTCTTGCAACTAGTCACGTTTCACGTGATACGCTCACGCAGTACAGAATGCAATCGAATATTTGGCTAGAATTGGCAGAATTATTTTTAAGTTCGGACGATTATTTGGAAGAAGTGCGAGAATGCGTCGAGGAAGCGTGTTTAACCTTTCCGAATTCGCATCAAGTTTTATATCTGAAAGGGCGCTTGCTGCAAAAAGCTGGTTAAAATGCCAATTTCATTTTGAACCTAAGCAGACTTGCACAGTATGGAAAATCTGGGGGGGGTGCAATTTTGAAGACCCCTTTTTGGGCCCAAAATGGCGAGTACGCGTCAAAAAATCTTTTTTCAGCGTTTCTGACATTGCTCTACCTCTATGGAGCATGAAAAATGTGAAAAATTTCGAAGAAAATCGAGCGCGGAGCGCCAAAAATTTGTTACTTTTGAGCAAAAGATCAGCTGTTAACGCTTACAAAAACACCTTTTTTACAAATTTTTAGGTAATTTCGGGAACTTTCGAAAAATCGCGAATTCTTAGGGATCGCAAAAATTTTTGCGGGGGAGGGACCCCGCTCCCCTAACCCCCTAGATTATGTATGAACCTAAGAGGAGCATTTGAAATCAAGTTTCGTCGGGAGATAAGGAGAAAAGGCGTGATTCGAACTCGGGGGCCCGAATCCCTATTCGTCGGCATGGGGATCCGGCAGACCCGTTAAAAAAACAATAGGTTCCTCGAAGTTCCGGCATGTTTTTTTAGGATTTTTGCCAGTTTCACCCCCGCTTAGACCTTCACAATTCGGGTGCTGTCCACATTTGGCGAGATATCTAACTGGCAATGGTCAGTGGATTGCCCTGTCCAACCTTCCTTTGAAAAACGTTGGTTGTTCTGGTCCAAAAGCGCGAATCTAGGATTTTCCGGGAGGTATCCCAACTTTTTTCGAAACCAGTCAAAAAAAGGTCCAAAAGTTTGCCCGCGAGATAGCGTTTTTTCGCCATTTTACTTCGTCTAGTTTTATTTAAAATCACGTCTGATGCAACGTTTCCCTGAAAAATTGTGAAATTTAGGATGAAGGATGTTTAGAAGTTTGATTTTCTGCTGGATTTCCTGTATTTGTAGCATTTGGCACCAAACGTCTAAAAATTTTTTTAGAAGGTATGCTTGAAAATAAAATAAACTATGCTGAAATAATTGTTTCTACTTTTAGAATTTTATTGGAAACTTCATTAGCAGAAAATGGCTTCCGGATCGCAAAGAAAGTACAAATAAATAATGTCATTAATATGTAATATATGCGCGAAGCGTCGGAAAAACTTGAGAAATTGTGATCACTGACGGCCAAAAATCATTGGGAAATACATATATGTACATTCTTTACCTCGCCAAATATTTTGGGCCAATGGGGGGGGGCCGCCCACCATAGGTTGGCGACACCAAAGTTCTGAGGGGGTGCAAGATTTTTTCAAAAATGAAAAAATGGCCCTAAAAATGGTGGTATGGCGAAAAAAGCATCATTTTTCAACGTTTCTCATCGAGCACTATCCATTGGCATCAAAGAATTGCGAAAAAACAAGCTAATTCAAAAATTGAATTCTGGGGGGATTTGGTTTCCGGGGGTGCGGGGCATTTTGGTTTCTGGGGGGGAAGCACACCCCCGGTCCCCCAAACCCCCACGCCCAGGTATGCCGCTTACCCCTCCGCCCCCTTAAATGCGCTCCTGTACGAGACGTGGTTTTCCAGCTTTGAAAGTTGGCTGTCCTAGCCAAGAATCACATGTGGGCTTACGGAGGTTTAGAGCCCCCTCCGAGAATAAATCTATAGATCCCAAAATTAAAAATTTGGCATGCTTTTTCAGGATTTTAGTCAGTTTTACACCACCCAGGCCTCAATATTGGTCGCTGCCCATATATGCCCAGAAGGTGGTAGTCCCTTTCGGTGAGCGGGTCGAAATAGGCTAATGCAATAGGTGGGCAGCAGCCAAATTCTGGGGTCCTATCGTATACAATCGTCAAAAATAGCACCAAAAATGCGATTCTGGCGGCCTATCGATTTGGTGTCTTCTAGGTTATCGAGAAATTCCAAGCTATACATGTACAGCATGGGAATTCTGGGGGGTCAGACCCGAAAAAATTTTAAAAAGTGCCTTTTTGGGCTAAAAACGAAGGGTACACGTCAAAAATACTATTTGTTGACGTTTCAGACAATGCTCGTACTTTTTAGGACATAAAAACTTAAACATTTTGAAAAAATTGAGTAAAGTGAACAAAATATTGTCAAAAAACGTGTATATTGCGCGAAGCGCCGAAAATTTGAGATTTCTGAGCTAAAAATGAACTAAAAACGCTTAAAAGGGAACACCTTTTGAAACTTTTAATAACTTTTACGAAAAATCGACAATTCTGGGAGGCGCAGCCAGTTTGCGGGGGGGGGTCAGTTGTTATTTTGGGGGTCAAACCCCTCCAGAACACGTATGCTTCAAACTCCTTCTAGATCCCCATGCCCGGGTATGAAGCCTAGAATCGGCGAGTAATAACCGTACTCAATTATTTTCTGCCCTAAACACCCCTCTCCCTTCGGGTCTGAAACCCGGGTCAATGTGTCAGCCGATTACGAGCTATCAATCATTTTCTGCATGATTTTTGTGGACGAAAGTAGCAAAGCGGGAAATACCTAGAATGATGTTGAAACGATTTAATCAGTCAAAATTTTCGATGAATTTTTGTATTTTTTACCGATTGAAAGTCTCGAAACCAGTCTAAATAAAAACTAAAGACTGCTAAAAAATGCACTTATTGCATACAACATTAAAGCATCCCGCATAGGGTATTTTGATCATTTTTCGCTTTTGACTTGCGAAAAAAGACCCGGAATCTAAATTTGCTGGCTCCCTCCGACTCCATGTTCGTTTTTAATGATATTTATTTATTTATTTTATTTTTTTCTATTATCTTTTTTTTATAATTTTTTTTATCATATTGATGACTTTCTCTTATTATCTTAATTTGATATCTAACCATGTAAGTTGTTTTTGCTTTTTTTTATTTACATACTCCTATTGTTTTTCCTTCTGTAATTCTATTAGGTCGATGGAGCGACGCCTCCGCGTGTTACGCCGCGTCGCTCGCGTTGGCGCCGAATCATTGGCCGTCGCTGAGGCGCGCGGCTCAGTGCGCTGAACGCGAAGGCCGCTTGGGCGCCGCCGAGCACGCGCTGCGCCAATTGGTCGCCGCCGAGCCGTGCAGCGATTTGCTCGCGTGGCGGTCGCTCGCGCGGCTTTTGGCCAAAAGCGATCGATTCGAAGAGGCGGCCCTCTGCGCCCACACCGCCCTTCAGCTGGACGATTCGGCGCCTTTAATGCCATTTGCTGTGGTTCCCCGCTTGTTACATTTGTGATTCGCTGTGCTGAACCCCAAAATCTAAAAAAAAACCACGCGAGGACGTGGAGGTCTGGCTGGACCACACGTAGATCCCTAGAATTGAATTTTTAACATGTTTTTTACGGCTTTTGACGGTTTTGCACCACCACCCCACCCGCTGCCCACGTATGATCCGGACCACACCTGGGCGTTAGGGATTTGGGGAGTAAGCACCCCCCCTCCCCGAGAAACCAAGATACCCCCCAGAAACCGAAATATCCCCCAGAATTCAAATTTTGAATTTTATTTTGTTTTTTTTTGCAATTTTTTGATGCCAATGGATTGTGCTCGATGAGAAACGTTGAAAAATCGTTTTTCGCCATACCATCACTTTCAAAGCTATTTTTTGACCTTTGAAAAATATTGCACCCCCAGAATTTGGTGCCGCCCACCTATGATCTGGACCCCAAGAATCCGGACACCCCTGAATCGTTAAACCCCCAGAATTAAATTTTTGGTGCTATTTTTGGCAATTTTACCCCATTTTTCCTCCAGAATTTGGCTGACGTTAAAGACCACCGCAGAATTTAATTTTTTTTGCGATTTTTTCCTGTTTTTTACGATTTTACGTCGCCATTAAACGTATGTACGTCTTACGTGTATTTTTGGTGGGTTTTGGTTTTGATCCCCCAGAATGACTGCTAATGCTGGCCCACGCAAAATGGCTGCCGACCTCCAAGAGTTGCCGATTTTTCGAAAAAATCATAAAAATCTTCTGTTGCAAGCCTTTTTATGTAACTAAATTTTGGCTCAGAAGTGTCCAATTTTCGACACTTACTAATTTTTTGACTTTATTTTGTTTACTTTGATCAATGTTTCCTTATTTTGCTAATTCTTTTATGTTTTTATGTTCCAGAAGGAGCACATTGTGAAAAGTCGAAAAGCGGTATTTTTGACGCGTACTTATGATTTTGAGCCCCAAAACATGCGCTTTTTTAAAAATTTGTCGGGAGTGACCCCCTAAAATTCTCATACTATAGGTTTAATGGTTGCCATTTGATCGCTTTTGATTAGAAATGTCGAGAAATGATGCTTTTCTTCCCCTATCATCAGCTTCTTGACCTTTTTTGACCTTTGAATGTTTTGGACGGCTCCCTGACAATTAGTTCTCAGGCCTGTGCATGTACATATATGTATACCTATTGATATAGGACAGGATTTTCAATTTTCAAAAAATCTTAGGAAACATGTATGCCTATTGTGCGAGTTTTTACCGACTTTTTGGCTCAATGTCAACATACATATAAACTGTATTATTGCTCAATATCATGAAACTTTTTAAAAATATTTCTGTGATTATTGCTGTAGAAAGGAAGAGAAAAGCCGGAAAATGGTATTCGATTGACATACATCCCCATTGGTTTTGAATATAGAAATGCATTTAATGCATTTTAGAGAAAAATTTCGGGTTGAACCCCCAAAATTACTATGCAGAACATGTCTGCGCATAGAATTGAACGAATCCTTTTAAGCTTAACAGATCTGATGTCTTTAGTTTGCCTTATTTATTGGTCGATTTTCTATGAATTTTGTGAAAAGAGCTCGTAATCATTTTCTGTCATTTTTTCCATCTAAGACATGGTGGTTGATCTGCCTCATCTGCAATATATGGTGGAAGTTCTGCGCCATCTGCTCCATCAGTGTCACTTGGTGGAGGAGCTGCCCCATCGGGTCCCTCAGTATCCTATGGTGGTGGACCTGCCCCATCTGCTTCAGTTGCATCATATGGGGAGGTGCTGCCCCATCTGCTCCATCAGTACCATATGGAGGAGGAGCTGTCCCATCTGCTCCATTTGCTGCTCCATATAAAACATGGTGGAGGAGCTGCCCCATCTGCTCCATCAGTATCATATGGTGGTGGACCTGCCCTATCTGCAACATATAGTGGAGAATTGGAGATGCTGCCCCATATGCTCCAGCTGCATCATATGGGGGAGGTGCTGCCCCATCTGCTCCCTCAGTATCATATGGAGGAGGAGCTGTCCCATCTGCTCCATTAGCTGCCCCATATAAAACATGGTGGATGAGCTGCCCCATCTGTTCCATCAGTATCATATGGTGGTGGACCTGCCCTATCTGCAACATATGGTGGAGATGCTGCCCCATATGCTCCAGCTGCATCATATGGGGGAGGTGCTGCTCCATCAGTATCATATGGAGGAGGAGCTGTCCCATCTGCTCCATTTGCTGCTCCATATAAAACATGGTGGAGGACCTGCCCCATCTGCTCCATCAGTATCATATGGTGGTGGACCTGCCCTATCTGCAACATATGGTGGAGGTGCTGCCTCATCTGCTCCAGCTGCATCATAAGGGGGAGGTGCTGCCCCATCTGCTCCATCTAAAACATGGTCGAGGAGCTGCTCCATCTGTTCCATCAGTATCATATGGTGGTGGATCTGCAACATATGGTGGAGGTGCTGCCTCATCTGCTCCATATGCTCCATCTAAAACATTGTGGAGGAGCTGCCCCATTTGTTCCATCAGTATCATATGGTGGTGGATCTGCAACATTTGGTGGAGGTGCTACCCATCTGCTCCATCAGTATCATATGGAGGAGTAGCTGCTCCGTCTGCTCCATCTAAAAAAAGGAGGAGCTGCCCCATCTGGTCCATCAGTATCATATAATGGTGGATGTGCTGCCTCATCAGCTCCATCAGTGTCATATGGAGGAGGAGCTGCCCAATCTGCAACATATGGTGGAAGAGCTGCCCAAATGCAACATATGGTAGTGGAGCTGCCCCATCTGCTCCATCAGTATCATATGTATGAGGGAATCTAAAAAATACAATAAATTGTAAAGTACAAACTTGGGACGAAAAACAATTTTTGACGTTTTCAATCAAATGCTGTCGACGAATCACGACAAAATGAAAATAAGTTCTCAAATTCCAAAGTATGCTAAATAAAGAAGCGTATAAAAATTCAAACTGATTCTCTAGGTTTTTCGAGATCCTCTGGCCTCACATGACATGATTTTTATTAAAGCATTAAAGAATAAAAGTCCGGTATTTGTTAATTAATCCCAAAGAATTTTGATAGTTGTTTTTAACCACCTGCTTGATCCTAAAAGTCAAAATATGTATGTGTCAGGTAAAACGCATTATCGTACCACAGTAATCCGTTGACACCTGATGCGCATCAGGTGTCAATGGACTACTGTGGTACGATGTCGCGTTTTACCTGCCACCTCCCTTATCTACTTTGATCATCTTTGATCGAACGAATTAGCTGCCTTTAATTCGCACGAAAAATGTGACCATACGTGGGGGCAAATACCCCCTAAATTCGATTTTTGAAAATTTTTTGTTTTTTGCGCAACTTTTTGATGCCGATGAATAGTGCTCGATGAGAAACGTTGAAAAATGGTACACACAACAACCCGTAAAAATGATTTAATCCGTTTTATTTTACTCTTCGTGAATATTGGTGATTAGGTTAGCATGAGAACAAGTGATAATAAAAACGATGGAATGACTGGGACTATTACACATGGACAGAATAATTTGTCTGAATGAATGAATCGACAGAGCACTACTCAAAAAATACTTCAAATTATACCTACTGCTGTGCTTCGTTTGGCGCTCTTTCATAATTCCAATCCAACAATAGGTTTTGGTCCGCAAATGGCCTGAGGGGGTATTGCCTTTCAAAAGTTGTGGTAGGGGATACCCCTATAATCCCAGTGTGCATGTGAGCGGCTGTCCATGCATGGGAGAACTCCCCAAGATTATGTACACCCACATTCGGAATCGTTTTGTTTCGATTTTCGCAAAATTCATTTCAACATTAGTGCTATTTCGTATTTTTGCTGAAAGTTTTCAAATTTGTTGTTTGCTGCGGTTTGATTATATTAAGCGTCTGTATTGTCTGTTTATTATAATTTTATTTATAGATTATAGTAGCTCGTTCATATCAGAGTTCGATTTTACAGTCGAAATTGGCTATAATTTCGTTCCGCGTTTGATATTTTGGCTAATTACATATGTAATGTGTTTCAAAAATTTTGAAGCTCGCTTTATAATAAAATGATTCGAAAGTATCAACAATTCAATTAATCAATGTAAAGCGGTGGCTTTTTTGCCCACCCCTCACGTTATGGACAAAAGACTACACACATGGGCTTGGGAGGTTGTTTGTAACCATATGTGGGCAGCGAGAAAATTCTGGGTAGAGCAAGATTTTTCAAAGGTCAAAAAATGGTCTTAAAAGTGGTGGTATGGCGAAAAAACACCATTTTTCGACGTTTCTCATCGAGCACTATCCATTGGCATCAAAAAATTGCGAAAAAATTTTAAAAATTGAATTCTGGGGGGATATTTTTATTTGTGGGGGTATTTTGGTTTCTGGGGGGGGGTTGCTTGCATACCAGTGTTTTTTTTGTACAAGGTCCGTTTGTACATGTACAAAGATGGTCCCTCCCTAAGAGTGTTCATTTTGTACACACAAATTTTTGGATACTATAATATGGTACAGTACAGTAGCGATTTTAGTGTGGCAAAAACAGAGTTGTTCGACCTTTGGTAGTGTATTTTAGCTAATTTCTGGGTTTCTGAGGGCAAAAAGCACTAATCATCGTCTCAAACCGGCGCGAGGCGCCGAAAAATTTGAAATTTTTCCTTTCGAATCGCAATTTCTGACATTAAAAACATATATAGAACACACAATTACTCGTTTCGGCGCTAACCGCCGAAAGTTTTTGCAAATTTCAAACCTTTTTTGCAGTTTTTGTCCTCCCAAAAATCTTTGTACATGTACAAAGACGCTTCCCAAAAGTCTTTGTACAACAGGAAAAATCTTTGCCGAATACAAAAAAACCGTGTTGCATACCCCCCAGGATTCAATTTTTGAAAATTTTTTTCGTTTTTTTCGCAATTTGTTGATGCCAATGGACAGTGCTTGATGATAAACGTCGAAAAATGGTGTTTTTATCGCCATACCACCATTTTTAAGGCCATTTTTTTACCTTCAAAAATCTTGCACGCCCCCCAGAATTTTCTTGCTGCCCACGTATGGTTGTAACCCTCTGAGAATTCAGAAAAACCCCTCGCAGATTACGGTAGACTCTAGAATTGAGTTTTTGGCGCTTTTTCGCGATTTGGCCACCCATACCACCATAGAGATGTGCCGGGGGCCGCTATTCCTGCCGGGGCCTATAGATGTGCAGTAAAACGTCATTGAGATACCGAGTCGTGCGAATATGGCGGGCGCACTACTTAATGAACAATTGTCTGATTTTTTAAATACCTATTCTTCTGTTTCTACATCTATATTTTGAATGCATTTCACTCTACAATTGAGTGCTTCTAATCTTTAAAACATGACTTATTCGGGTTTGTCGTATGTAAATACGCAATGGAACAGCTTTTGGTATCCCGGTAGCACGTGAGACTACCGTACCGTGGCATGTCTTTTTTAGTTGAGCCTTGAACCTACATACATAGTATAGGTTACGCAGTTTTGTTTGTTTTGATGCTTCACCTTTTATTATTCTGCTGATTACTTAATAAATTGTGGCACGATTGGTCTGAATGTTTCCTCAAAATAAACGTAGCCAATTTACACCTCGACTTAAAGCACACACCTGCTCATCGCAATTAAGTCGTTTCTTTAAAGTATAAAAAACATTCTTTTAGTTCCGTTTTCTCTTTTCACAACACTTATCTGTTTACTCGCTGATTTTGATTCCCCATATTTATCCTCCACCAGTCAGCTTTTAATCATAGGATTTATTACTGAAATTGATTTCAAAGTCGGATCATATTTCAGATGTTTTTCAAAAAAAATAGCAAGAAGTTTTCAACAAGATTCGAATACTTTTTCTTTGTCACAATGTGTTCCTAATTTATTACCTCGATTCGAATTCGATCTGTCTGACGTACTTATTTGTCACTGGATTTCTTATATACGAGCATAGCATGCAGTACCTTTAAAATAACAGATAGCTTTCTCTTCACGCTGTTTAGGAATATAATTTATTGTTGAATTATTCATCTATTAGCTGAATGGCAGCCGCGAGTCAGCAGTACACTGCGATCATTTGGAATTATTTTACGATTTGTGAAAGTGATGAATCAAAAGCAAAATGTTAAACGTGTGATAAACTAATAAGTCGCGGTGAAAAGGACTGCACGGATCGGGTCACACTCACAAGGGGATGTTGAAGCACCTGGCAACGCACTTAAGCGAATATAAGGATTTTACAAAAAAGCACTAATCGACGGAATGTGAAAAGCAAGCTGCGAAAATAAGCGAAAAGCAATCGAGTCTAAAACGCTCTCCGCCACCTAATTTTAGCAAAGAGGAAAGGAAGACAGAGATAGAAGTGCAGCTTGCTATTAGTAAGAAACAAAAGGCGCGTGAAATACATGGCACAAAGATACCTGAAAAATTACAGGAGAGATTATGAACATGTTTTACGAGGCACAAAAGTCTATAGTCTGTTTCACATAACTTCGTGCATAAATTCTAAGAATTTTCATTGGCATTGAGCCGATAGTTACGATAATTATATATCAAATCAATGCTATAATCGCAATCTGTCAGCTTATTGTCGGAGAGACATAGTTGTAAAATTTGTGACCGAAGTTGTGTTAAACAGACTATAAGTGAAGGGTGAACAAGTAGGCAAGTAGGATTATATACAGAAAAGATCAAAAAACAAAACGTGTAAAAAATCATTAATTAGGTGGGGTCATCAGCAAGGAACTACGTATGTATGTAGTAATGTTATTTTGGTAGCCCAAAAATAATTAAAATATGATATTGGTATAGTTAGCTTAATTTTAATATGATATTGATATGATATTTCGCTATTTTTATATTTAAAATATGATATATTTTTGATATTTGGTATATATTTAATATGTTTTTGGTAGGTAGTGCATATGTTTACCCCTTGTGTTTTTTCTGCAAACATTTCAAAGTAGATACCTATGTAAGCAAAATAGTTAGGGAATTAAATGCATGCATATCAATGCACTGTGATAAAGTATGCATCTTTTAAGACTTGTTTATTTTATTTCAAAGTCAAAAGGCTAAGTATGCAAGTAATCAATATTTTTTTGAACGATTCTCTCATTTCCAACGATTTTTCACTTAATCGGAAGCAACAATTACGATGTTATGCATAGCAATGAATAAGCATAGCTAGTTTGTGTTACAGTAAGCTACCTAGAAACGAATTTTGTACCTGCTCACTAATCGTATAAAATTGATTTTAGTGCACTAGGTTTTGTGAAATAAACTATATAAAAACACGAACATTACATTTTTAGACGTAAATTTCAAAAAATTTTCATTCATTCAAAAACTTTCGAAATTTACGAGATTAAGGTTCGAAATTGCATGAATCCCTTTCACTTTTCGACAAATAACAAAATTTTGGAATATTTGGATCACAATCAGGGAAGCTCAACGGTCAAGAATACAGGTGGCAAACAAGGATTTAGAAAAGAAATAATTTTCATCATTCCTACCTATGTACCTACCTACCTACCCAATGTTTTGTAATCTCCCAGTCTTTTTCACACAAATTTGGGCATAAATTTCAAAAACGATGTCCGACAACAAATTGACAGATTGCGATAATATTATTGATTTGATATATCATTATCGTAATCCGTCGGCTTACTTTCGAATAACTTCTTAAAATTTATGCCTAATTTAATGTGAAACAGACTATAAGCCAAACTTAATGATGAGCTGAGCTCACCTTATATTACGCATTTATCAACACAGGCAGGTGTTGCTTCACTTATACTACGCTGCGCTAATTGTATGTAAGTACACCTTAGGTGGACGGCTTCAAAGTTCTGGGAGGGGGGTGTGCAAGTTTTTTTCAAAGGTCAAAAAATGGCCTTAAAAATGGCGGTATAGCGAACAAACACCATTTTTCAACATTTCACATCGAGCAATATCTATTGGCATCAGAAAATTGCTAAAAAAACAAAAAAATTTCAAAAATTGAATTCAGGGGGGTATTTTGTTTTCTGGGGTGCATTACCCCCAAACCCCCTCCCCGTCGCCCAATGAAGTACACACGAATAAGGTAGGTGTATACAAACCTCAACGGACTGTATGTATGAGGGGGCTCGGTTCGGTATACATATGTACATACATACTTACGTATTTGTCTCCATAAGTTAATACAACCTGTGGAAAATACCTACTGCATCATACGTACAAAATAAGTAAGTAAGATAAAGAGCGAAAAAGGAAAAAGTGCTACCAATTCATACTAAAATTATACCAAAATCATATCAAAAATATTATCACATTTCCCAGAGTTTTAATATGATAAGAATATGATATACCAAAATTCACAGAATTAAAATATGATATTGATAGTGCAACAAGTGCCTACCAACATCATACCAAAATTTATTTTTGGTATAGCAAAATAACACTAGTATGTAGGTAGCTAAAGTTTCATGCCTTCGCTAGGTATGCACTTACAAAAATTGTCTGCGCGGTCAATTGGTTAAAGCGGCGGTCCCTTTACCGTGTCAGTTCCCGCAGAGCGTGAATTTTGTGGCACATTTCGAGTTTTCCGATTGCGGAAGTACCACAGGTAAAAATGAAACCGCCGGGTCGCCTACATCGACAGTTCAACTATAGTCTGTTTCATTTAACTTTCTGGTATCTCTTCAAATTAGTCCGCACAAACCGAGCTATAAAAGCGGTTGGAGATTTTATTGCAGTAACGTATAGGTCTACGATGGCAAGTCTCCACATAACTCAACATACTGTAAAACACCAACCATTGTATTCGTCACTTTTTTGTAAGTACTTTGAATTTTCTCAAAAAAGTCAAAGCTGAACGAAATGCACTCTAACAAGAGAGCGTTGTACTGTCGGTCGTGCAGCTATTGGTTATTTTCCAGCTTTACACTGCGCGTTAATGCATCACGATGCTAAAATTTAATAGTTAATTTGCTTTTGCGAAGGGAAAGCTGTTCCCTATTGGCCTAAGATAATTGGCGACGTGACGGATGAAACGTAAAATAGAATTTTAATTAACTTACTTCGGAATTTTGTACTTCAGGCTGTTGTGTAACGCGCGATGACTTATTTGATACAAATCTTAAAAAATTTATACAAGTTATATATTCCTCGCATTTGCTACAAAATCTTGCGTACTGTACAGTCTGATTTGTAATATGAGGGTCCACGACCCACGTTGCCAACTTGTCCAGAAACCGGCCGGACGTTTTGTCCGATTTTCAGGCTTGGGGCCCGGTTTTGTCCGGTCGAAAGTCTTGTCCGGTTTTTTAAGCAGGTGGTCCGCTTTCGTTATTGCCATGCTGCCACCGTTGTTTTCCACTTTTTGGTCTATTACTCAACCTAAATTTTGGGAAATGGAAAAAATGTTTATGCTTGGTTGGCTGCACTGATTGTTGGCCAATGTTGGCCCCGAATCTTTCGTTAAAGGCCAATATTGGCCAATAATGCGTACATTAGGGGCCAATATTTGCAAGATTTAAAATTCTTAAAAAGCTTCACATCCATGGGTTTAAGGGCATAAGTAAAAGGTGGCGCTGGCGCTGGCGCTGGCGCTGGCCCTTGCGCACATGGGTATCAGGTGGCGCTGGCCTAGGCCCTCGCCAACTGGGTAAAGGTGGCGCTGGCGCTGGCCCTGGCCCTCGCCAGCTGGGTAAAAGGTGGCGCTGGCGCTGGCATTGGCCCTCGCCAACTGGGTAAAAGCTGGCGCTGTCCCTGGCCCTGGCGGCACTGATTATTGGCCAATGTTGGCCCCGAATTTTTCGTTAAAGGCCAATATTGGCCAATAACGCGTGCATTAGGGGCCAATATTAAAAAATACAGTAAATAATGATAAACATATTATGTAGAAAAATTAGAACCTGCATATTACCTAAAAGACCAGCGCTGATTTTCATAAAATTTAGTAGGAACGTGCCTCCTGGAGACCTATACGTGTTGTCTAACCCTTATTTTCTTCAAAGGATAGGACCTCCCTCCAGTGTTTTTTTTGTACAAAGTCCGTTTGTACAGGTACACAGGCCCGTATCCAGGGGGGATAGGGGGCACGTGCCCCCCCCCCCGAAATTAAATCTGAAGATAATCTTTTCCTTTACTCCCCTCTTTGGTATTTTGGTAAAAATTGCAAAACTTTTGCGCTTCGCGCCGAACTCATGTTATTAAGCTAATAATGAAGGTTAGTGTTTTGTGTTTATATGATATTTTGTTCACGAAAGTTAAAATAGCTCCGTTGCGCACCTCCTACTTCATTTCACATTGCTCTTTCTTTTAAGATTGCTTGCTGCCGTAAACTGACAGCTCACATAAAACGCAATCGTCGATTTACAATGGTTGAAATTTGTTAAGTGAAAACCACAAGGTTCAGCAGACTGTATGTGTGTGTGTGTTGTGTGTGTGCATGGTCAAGCTCGCTCAGTCATACTGCATAATATGAACTGAAAAAGAGGTGTATTATGCAAAGCATTACTTTCACTCATCTCATCCTACACTGTTTTTATTATTTTTACTTTTAGTAGAATGGATAGGATTCACTTTTTGTCATGACTAAAAAATTAATTAAAAACTACTTATTAACAAAATTCCAATGGAGAAATCCTAGCTTAGTACTTCTACAGAATAGTGATTTTTATGACGTTATCAAGACATATTAACGCTTGTATCTCCGCCCAAGTGGGAGCAATACCGTCCTAAGCGGGAGCGAAATCGACCTAGGCGGGAGTAATACCACCAACATAAACCTACAAAATTACGAAGTTTGAAAAAATCAATAACCATAAATCACTACTCTGTAGAAGTGCCCCTGGATGTAGTCAACATTCTCATCATTTATGTTGCCATTTCTTGAAAGAATTTGCGAAATTCATCCTTTGGTCCCCCCTTATGTTTTTTAAAAATTTTGGTAGTGTGTGCCCCCCCCCCGAAACAAAATCCTGGATACGGGCCTGGGTACAAAGATGGTCCCCAAAAGTCTTTGTACATTTTGTACATGCAAATTTTTGTGTACTATAATTTAGTACAGTAGCGATTTTAGTGTGGTAAAACAGGGTTTTCGATCTTTTTGGTAATGTATTTTAGCTAATTTCAGGGTTTCTGATGCCAAAAATTACTAAAAATTATCTGAAAACGGCGCAAAGCGCGAAAATGTTGACATTTTTCCATTCTAAATGCAAATTCTGCCATTTTAAAGATATATAGGACAAATAATTTATCAGTTCGGAGCGAAGCGCCGAAAATGTGGGAATTTTACATCTTTTTACAGTTTTTGTCTTCCTAAAAATCTTTGTACATTTTGTACACACAAAATTTTTGGGTACTATTATATGGTACAGCAGCAATTTTAGTGTGGTAAAACAGAGTTCTTCGACTTTTCGTAGAGTGTTTTAGCTAATTTCTGGGTTTCTAAGGGCAAAAATCACTAAGAATCGTCTTAAAACGGCGCGAAGCGCTTAAAAATTTGACATTTCTACTTTTGAAATGCAATTTACGCCATTATAAAGATATATTGAACACACATTTTCTCATTTTGTGCGAAGCGCTGAAATTTTTTCGAATTTCAGACCTTTTTCGCAATTTTCGGCTTCCCAAAAATCTTTGTACATGTACAAAGACGGTCCCAAAAGTCTTTGTACATCGGGAAAAATCTTTGCCGAGTACAAAAAAAAAACCGTGCCTCCCTCCAAAAAGTGGAAATAGTTCGATTTTGACCTAAAAAACCACTTTAAACTAAAAAAAGACCAATGCTAAGTACATTTAGCATTATTTTCTTGTAGTGGACGTTAAGGTAACTTGGCTAGACTTAAATCTGCAAGCTAAACATTGTATTTGTTAAATTTAGAGGATTATTAACAAAAATCAAACAAAAATATTGATTTTTTTTAAGTTTGATTAAATGGAAGAAAATACAGTTGAAAATTGATTTTTTTCAAAAAGTTCAATAAACCAATGTTTACTGCAAGCTATGCATATCACATCACACGGCTTTTTAGGGCTAGTTTCTTAGGTTACATTGTTTTTAGTTTCCAATTAGATTTTGCTGATTTTTTGTATTTTTCACTTTTGATCGAATTTTTTTTAAAGACAAAATGGATTAATGAAACTGATTCATTATCGATAAGCTCTGATTACAAAATGCGTTTAATGTTGTAGATATTTAACTGCAGTAGTTGATTGGAATAAATGTTAGCCGCTTTCTTATTTATCAACTGTATACATCATTTGTCCGGTTTTGTCCGGAATATACCTGTGCTCTTAACCGGTTTTTGTCCGGTTTTAAATGTTGGTTCGCCCAGTTGGTCTTTCTAGAGTTGGCAACACTGGTCCAATGACTGCACCTAGGTTTGCCAGGTGTGGCCTTTTTTCCTTCATATTGACGGTTTTAAGGGTACACTGACAGGTTTTTAATGGGAAGAGGTTTATGATGGTTTTTGTGACGGATTTTAAACTCGAGCAACTTATATCATTTTTCTGTAACAAAACGCGTATAAGAATTACTGTAATAAAATTAAATAGCAAGAGGAAAAAACAAAGGTATACACACAACGGGTTTTATATACCTTTGGAAATCTAGAGCCACCAACCAAACTATCGCATTGCAAGAATAACAATTAGTTGTATCTATAAATGGCACGCATTAGCCACAAAACAATTTATCGCGTTACTCTTGCAAGTGTGCAATCTATTAGGTAGCATATGTAGGTAATATTGTAGTTTGGCATTGGTGTAGCTCACAGGTAGGCAATGCCACGCCACCGGGTGGCGCCAGAAGGCACTCCGGTACCTTCAGAACCCCAGCTGGGTGTTGCCAGAAAAAAACATTTTTGATTGGGGGGGTAGAATTCGTTGACGGAAAAATAAGAAAGTGAGAAAATGATACAACAGACCAACTAGCCAACCAACCAACCAACCAACTAACCAGCCAACCAACCAGCCAAGTAGCCAACCAAAGAACCAACCAAGCACCTACCCAACCAAACATCTAACCAACTGGCCAAACAAACAACCAACCAACTAGCCAACCGCTCAACCAGCCAACCAACCAACTTCAATGAAAGGGACCCTGGTACCTTCAGAACCAAAATCCATTGCCCAGGTATGTATGGTGTAGCTGGTTCACATATGTATTAAGATGGCCACGTTATAAGTACGTATACAGCAAGTAGTATCCGATGAAACCTGCCACCTAACAGGTTAGATTTATGTTAGTGATGTCCTGGGCACCAGCACCGGGCCGGTGCTAGGCTGGTAACGGCGCCGGTGCCGGTGCTAGATAAAAGAGAAAAATTAGTGTAAAAAGAATAATTGCAGCTCATTTATCACCAATTTAATGAATAAAAGCGCAAAAAGGTAGCATTTTGTTAATAAAATCTTCTGACTAGCATAGTGATGTGTTTTGACCGAACTTCAGAACAAGTCTTTGAGCTTTAAAAATGAATTAATTATTTAACAAAACACATCTTATTGAAAACATCAATTAACAGCAAGAAGCGTGGACACTAATAAATAAAGTAAATTAAATTAAAAACATCGACGTATAGAGTGGAAAGTTCTTCTAATTCTACCATCTTTAGGCAAGAAGGATGAGTACTACAGAGTAGTTTTCAACTTAATTTCATCAAATCCATTTTTATTTTTCCATTTCGTGAGCAGAAGACCGTAAAACGCAGTTAGATTTTTAAAATAGTTTTTAGGCAAAACTTTTTCCTGCAAATTATTCAGAAAAAGCTTGTTTAAACTTTGTAAATGAACTTCTTTGTAAGTCTTTTGCATTACTAATATATCCCATGTTTGTTTTCAGAGGCTTTTGAAAATGTGAAATGATAAACTCAAATAATTTAACCTCAGAAAGTTTTTGTGGCTATTTTCATCTTTGTTTCTTACTAGTTGAATATTTAACTAATGCAATAAAACCAAATTTCGATTTGACTAAAGAATCAACTACTGCACAAGCCGATCTTGATTGTGCTACACTTAAACTTATAATACACTATTTAACTTTTATTTTTCTTCGAATTTCAATTTTATTACAATTTTTTGTTTGTTTAATGCTCAAGTGAGAAAATTAATATGTATTCATAAATTAAAATAATGAAGTCATTACTAGCCAAATGAAATTTTGCTTTTAATATGTATATCCGGTAAAAAATAGGTACAAATTTAACCGTTTTTGAAGAAGCAAAGTACTATATAATATGCTAATGTAGCACCAGCGCCGGTACAGGGGTACCGGCACCGGTAAAAAGCCGCACCGGGACATCACTAATTTATGTCAAGTCGAAAACAAATAAGGCAGTCCTCGGATTTTTTAGTAGATTTATGTGACTGACCAAAATGTTGGTGTCAGCATCTAAAATAAGCCTAAGTAATGTGATACAACTCGCTTCGCTCGCTCTTCCAAAAAAATTTTTCCCAGCCCCCGCCTAAATATGGTCCTGCATATCATTACTCGTCGCATCCCATTACTCAAGCTTGCTTTAAACGCTGTCACCAACATTTTGGTCAGTCCATGATACTAAGGCTAAGCCTAATCAGCTGGTAAACCAGCAAAACATTACAAATACCTTGCAATATTTATCGAGATTAACCAGCGTTAGTCGATTGGTTATGGTTCTGGACTTTAGAGCAAGAGATCCATGTTTCGAATCCGATGGCCAGCAACTTTCTTTCCTTTCTTCAGATGCTGCCAACTGCATACATATGCCCTTATAATATGACTATGTTAATACATATGTGAACCAGCTACACGAATGTCGGGAGTTTGACTGAAGAACCACTGGCGTCGCCAGGGAGGGAGGGATTCCCTCTGGGAAAAATTTCGATATGTTCAAGAACTGAGCAATATGGTTGCATGATGCTGTTCTGTGATGTAAAATCGAAAAATTCGGCGCCTCGCGCCAATTTATTCTATCCTTTGACATTTTCTATCGTTCTATTCCAGGAAAAGTAAAAATCGTGCTTTGCGCGCATTATAAGCATTTTTTCCTTAAAAAACGTACAAAAATTTCAAAAAAAATTTTATTGCTCAAATAGTGCAGGATGGTGTGAAATGCCTAAAAACAGGTTATTTAATGGCCCCCGCCGCAATGCAAAAATGCGTAGAGAGATCAAATTTCAAAATTTTCTGGCGCTTCACTCTACATTGATAAATTTTTGAGTTTAAAGCGACTTCAAAGATAAAATTTAATAATTTTCTGGCGCTTCGCTCCATATTGATAGTTTTTTGAGTTTAAAGCGACTTCAGAATTTGGCTGAATGCTCTACTGAAGAAAGGAAAATTAGGTTTTAACAGAAAACCTATTATTGATTATTAGGCCCGTATCCAAGATTTTATTTCGTGGGGACCGAAAATTTTGAGGTCACATATCTCGAGAACTAATAGATGGGTGAAAATAAAGGCAGTTTTGAGAGCATCACGGCAAGCTATATATGGTGGTGAAAGAAATTCACAAAAATTTTCAAAAATTTTTCACTTTGTTATGTTGATATGCAGCAAATTTATTGTTTAAGCTATCTGCTCAAGTGATAAATGACTTGGCGCGAGGCGCCAAAATTTTTTTGGCATATTCTACATGTCTAACTCCAATTTAAGCGGTTTTGAGCGAGCTAGAAGTCAAAAAGTAGACACGTTTTTTATGTCACAACTCAAATCTGAGCTGTTTTGAGTGGGCCAGAAGTCAGAAACTATGGCTTAAGAATGAATCCGGCGCACAGCGCTGAAAAAATTGACATGCTCCGCATGTCCAACTTAAATTTGAATAAGCGGTTTAACTGGCGCGAAGCGCTGAAAATTTTGAGTTTAATAGCTCAAAAGTACGTTAAAAACCTGTTTTGGCGGTGTTTTAGACTCACTTCGCCAATTTTTCATTTTTCCTTCAGGGGACTTTTGGGAAAATAAATTTTTTTTGTATTTAGGGGGGCGTTCCCCCTATGAATATGGGACTGCTGATTGTGATATTCCTAGAAGATCGCAAAATTTTTATTCACAAAGTGTACTAACCACCGCCATAACATGTGTACTTAGGATTTTCTACTAAAAACACTGATTTTCTAACATGGGCGCTCTATTTCTGAACGATTTAGACCCTAAAAATGTTGAAAAAAATGGGAAATGTGGGTAAAAAATTGGGCCTGGTCTGTAATGTCAACCAAATAGCTGGGGGAAAAACTGTGATCCCATCCCACACCTATCGCCAGTGTTTGTTTTTTGTACAAGGTCCCTTTGTACACGTACAAAGATGGTCCCCAAAAGTCTTTGTAAATTTTATTCATGCAAATTTTAGTGTTCTATAACATGGTAGAATAGCGATTTTGATTTGGTAAAATTGGGTGACGCCAAAAATTACTCAAAATTGTCTCAAAACGGCTCAAAGCGCCGAAAAATTGATATTTTTTAATTAAAAATGCAAAAATTGCCATTACAAAGATATGTAGGACAAACAATTACTCGTTTTGGCGCGTTTTGTCTTCCCAAAAATCTTTGTACATGTACAAAGACGATCCCGAAAAGTCTTTGTACATGGGTAAAAATCTTAGCCGAATACATAAAAAACCATGCCTATCGCACGTATTCGCTGCTCTGCTTGTAACAATGTATCACGTCTTTGAAGACTGATGAGTGGCGAGTTTCGTGAACCCAAATTTCGGAATGTGGAAAAAGTTTTGAGCATGGTTGACATACATGGGCAAGGTACTGGTGGCCAGAGGGGGTGAAATTCAAAAACAGTCATATAGTAAATTGTGGCGATTGTTTTTGTTTAGGGTCTGTTCGCATTCGCTCAAATACGGTCCCCATATGTCAATGTGCATTCTGCACATGTGAAATATAGGGCGCTATAATGTAGCACAGTAGCACGTTACGTGCGGTAAACAAGGTTTCTTGACCCTTATCAGTGAAGCTTAGCCAATTTTAGGGTTTCTGGCGATAAAAAATACAAAATCTTATGAGCACGGCGTGAAGTGCCGGAAAATTTTGATAGTCTTGCCGTTTTGGGTAACGTTTTTACCTTTTTCCGCAGTATGCTTAAAAATTGTCTTGCAGCACCTTTTATTTCCTGAAAATCGCCTGACATTACTTACTTATATATGTGTAAGTTAGGGGGAGAAACAACAAAGTCTGGAAGATATTATATTTTTTGTAAAGCGGAATTTTCAAATGTGGAAAAATTACATTAGGTATAAGCATGGTTTTTTGTATTCGGCATAGATTTTTTCCGATGTACAAAGCTTTTTCGGGACTGTCTCTGTACCTGTACGAAGATTTTCGAGAAGACGGAAAAGTGTAAAAAAAGTCTTAAATTCGCAAAAATTTTCGGCGCTTTGCGCCGAAATGAGTCATTGCTTGTTTATTACTTCTTTATTATGACAGAAATTGCATTTAGAAAGCAATAATATTAGATTTGTCGGCGCTTTGCGCCGTTTTGAGACAATTTTCAGTTTTTTGTCATCAGAAACCCAGAAATTGGCTGAAAAACACTACTAAAGGTCGAAAAACCCTGTTTTACCACACCGAAAAGCTACTATACCATATACTCGCACCCAAAAATTTGCATTTACAAAATGTACAATGACTTTTGGGGGCCATCTTTGTACATGTACAAAGGGACCTTGTACAAAAAATACTTAGTGTAATCAGATGGGTTACAGCCACACCTGGGCGTGGGGGTTTTTGGAGGGTATGCACCCCCCCAGAAACCAAAATACCCCCCCAGAAATCAAAATACCCCTTCCCAGAATTCAATTTTTGAAAATTGTTTTCGTTTTTTTTCGCAATTTTTTGATGCCAATGGATAGTGCTTGATGAGAAACGTCGAAAAATGGTGTTTTTATCGCCATACCACCATTTTTAAGGCCATTTTTCGACCTTCAAAAAAATCTTGCACGCCCCTCACCCCAGAATTTTCTTGCTGCTCACGTATGGGTCACCTCACCAGAAAAATTTTTATCCTCTGCTAACCTTTTTTCGCCCCCAGAAGTGGCGGTTTTTTTAAACTTCCCAAAGATTTTCTAATAATTTGTAGAAAAGATGATTTTTTAAACGTTTTTAGCTATTTATCTGCTTAAAAGTGTCAAATCTTCTGCGCTTTGCATCATTTTCATGTTTTGACTATATTTTGCTCAATTTGTTCCAACTTTCTAAATTTTTTTTCGAAAGTTTATCATGTTTTTATGCTCTAGAAAGATAGAGCATGGTCAGAAACGCTGAAAAACGTTGTTTTTGATACATACTTACCATTTATGGACCCAAAAAAGGGGCACTTCATAATTCCCTTCCCCCAGAATTCCCATGCTGTGCATGTTTGTTCACACCATGGTGAATTGAATCGCCAGGAACGGTGATGGACAGCAAGGTATGTCACTGATGAAAGTTCAAGATCCAACAACCCGATGGGTCGGTGGACCAAGATGGACAACAGCGAAAATTTATCATGGGTGGGAGGGCTGCGTTGGGGGTGAACCCCCGAGAATCCGATAAACCCCAAGAATCGAGAGACCCCCTATAATTAAATTTTTGGTAATTTTTTTGAGATTTCGTCAACTTCACACCACCACCCAACCCAGACCTTCGGAATTCGGTCGTTGCCCAGGATGACAACAACGTGTATTACCTACCTAGACCACAACACCTCGGGCTTGGCATGGGTTTAAACGAAATAGATTTTATCCAGGGTTGACATCGCGGTCTGGGTTTTTGATTTTTTGTTGGTTTTTTGGGTGCAAAGATCATTGGGTATTGGTTTTTTGAATCTACATAGCCTTTTAAATTAAGGAAAATTGCTTATAGGCCTTCTATGTATTTAGGACATTAAAAAAGGCCCCCTAAAATTGTTTCAAAAATTAGCTGCTTCATAACGTTCGTTTACTGCTAACTGACCTGCATAAATAAACGGTTGGTTAGGCTAGTTTTTTGCGCTTATTTCGCAGTCACTTGCAGTTTAGTCGTTAATGTGCCTAAAAGCTTCATTTTTCCTAGGCACTTACCTATACTTTAATTTGACGTATAAATGATGAATCGCAATGAGAACGACATACCGTTGGCGGATGAAGGCGATGATTCTATTCACCCTGCCGTTCTTACTTCTGGCCACGTTAAACCTGCAAGTTCATTGCCGTCAACCGGCGGTGGCATTCATTCATTCAGTTTTGGTAATTTACTGTGATTACTTTATTGCACATTTGCGCGAGTTGGTTTTTTAAGTGCGCAATAATTAACTAAGTGCCCTGTATTGCATCAGTGAATCAAATTATGTACATAAATAAGAATAAAAAATAATTGTTAGGATTTTGATCACCCACCACACCATCAATTGAAACAAAAGTAAAGCAAAACAGTCGTATTATTTGGGTATTATGCTACCGCATAACGCAGAATGGTCAGGAACGCATAAGCAAACATGGGCGTGGAGGGGTATTAGTCCCAAGAATCCAAAAACCCCTCAGAATCCGCTAGATTTCTACGAAGAGACATGAAATCAACTACAAACTGCGAATTACTGCCGTTCTGTGCTATTTTATCCTTATTCGCTACACACCTATGTTATACATGACAGTGCTTCATTCTGTATACTTATTAATTAAGCTTTTCCTATTACGGAGCGTTTAAGCGCCCAAAACGAAATAGGTTATGTACACAAAAACAAGTTGAAAAATCACGTGAGAAATTTAAATTTTCCTTTCTGTTTGTTTAGCCAGCAGGCTTATACGGTTTTTTATCCTGGTTTAGAAATAATGAAGGGACTTCCTTTTCAAGAAGTTATTATGTTCAATTGTTGTACATACATTTTGGCATTGTAATCTGAAATCAATCCTTCCTTTATAATTGTAGCGAAGATTCTAAATTCTTTTGGTGGTTTGATTATATTTGAGTAGTTTAACATTAACGTAAACAGCTGTGTGAAAACAAGCAACGTATGTCTTTCTTATTATTCGCTATTGATTTTTCGACCTGGTTTTGAACGTTCAGCATTTACATGCTCCTTCCCGTCTTTACAATTAAATATCGATGTAATCCTAAAGGATATGACGATGAAGTCGAAGATCAGGAAGAAAAAGCCGCTTTAATATCTCAAGTTCTCGAGTTGCAGAATACCTTGGATGGTGAGCTTTCCTAAAATTTTCAGCTGTATATATATACAGGGTGGGCCAAAAAAAGGCTACATTCCGATTCAACAGAGTATAACTTCGGCTGATGTGAACATGACACGTTAGAACTGGCAACATTAGATAGATAAAAGTGTCTTCTTTCGAATCGTGTAAAAAATTTTGGCCAGCTGCCAGCGATTCGTGCACTACGACTGTTTGTTTACACCTCACTTTGATATTGTTCTTACCTCAGAGTTTCTGCATTGTATCACATTCCTGCGTATGTAGGAATCCGTTTTTGACCTGTTTGACAATAAATACCTTCACAAAAATTAGGTACCACATTTTTTAAACCCTCAGAGTAGATACGCTTCCTACTGAGTGCAAAAATATCAGGATATCATGAAAATTGGATGCAAATTGATGGCAGTACCAATGACGCTATTGGCCTTTAAACAATATCAAAGTAGGGTGTAAACTATTTGCCGTAGCGCTCGAAGCATTGATATCTGGCCAAAATTTTTTACACGATTCGAAAGAAGACACTTTCATCTATCTAATGTTGCCAGTTCTAACGTCTCATGTTCACATCAGCTGAAGTTATGACCTGTTGAATTGGAATGTAGCCTTTTTTGGCCCACCCTGTATGTTCCAATTTATATTTATTTATATTTTATTCATTTGTTTGTCTATTTATTCATTTACTAGAATTCCGAGCTCTTCGTTCTACTCTCCTATACTAACGAAATTTTTTCCTCCTGTATTTGAAAATAAAAAACTATTTATACTAATCATAATCATATTTTTATTATTTATAATATCAGGTACGTCAAATAGAGGAATGATTATTTACCAAGGTCATATTGCTAAATATTACCAAGGTCATATTGCTAGTTATGCATGTATAAGGTACATTTCGCTCCATATAAACTCTTACATAACAATTTTTCCCCATTTTTATAATTACTTTGAGAAGAAACTCGAATAATAAAAATTTTTTGCCTTTTTAGATTCTTTTGTTTACTGATTTTTCTGCGGTCCTTTTGAAAATTTACCTTTTCTCGCTGCGCCGATAAGTGCCAGAGTTCATTTATCAAAATATATAATTTTTTACCGCACAGACGTTTATTTAAACAAAACTAGTTTTTTGTTCTTCCGATTTTTAGCTAAAACATGGATAATTGCTAGATTGACCAATGTACCTTAGAAGAAGGCGTATACCATAGGTGGGCAGAACCAAAATTCTGGGGGGTGTGGTGGGGGGTGCAAGATTTTTTATAGGTAAAAAATGGTCTAAAAATGGTGTTCTGGCGAAAAAGAGCCTTTTTAAGGTTTCTCATCAAGCACTATCCATTGGCATCAAAAAATCAAGAAAACTGTAAAAAAAGTCTGAAATTCCCATAAATTCTCGCGCTCCGCGCTGGAATGAGTAATTTTTTGTTCTATATCTCTTTATAATGATAGAAACTGCATTTAGAAAGCAAAAATACCAAATTTTTCGGCGCTTTGTTTCGTTTTGAGAAAATTTTCAGTATTTTCTGTCATCAGAAACCCAGAAAATTGTATTTTGGGGGTATTTCCGTTTTTGGTGGTATTCGGCCTTCTGGGGGATGTATACCCTCAACCCCCCCCTCTTCCCGCTTACACCCACGTGTGGCGTATACATGCTACAATAGAAAATTTCGGGTGGCGGTCACACTTAGGCTGGAAGGGGTCTGTGTGAAATCCCCAGAATCAGGTGGATCCCTAAAAAGAAATTGGCAGACCCCCAGAATTGAATTTTTTGTGTCATTTTTAGCGATTCAACCGTTTCGGACCCCTCCCCCAGAATTTGACTGCTGCTCATGTATGGATGAAGTAGTTGGCGTTTTTTAAGGGTGAAGTTGATTTTTTTGGTCGAAATCGACAAAAACGTCTGAAAAAATTTAGAAGTAAGTTTCTTCTGTGTTATTGGGCGAGGTAAAAATCTCAGCATTTCGGGTTTTGGAGAGGCTGATCTCAATCGGAGCATCCCTCACACCCTTGTTACATCTACGTGTTAAAGTAAATCAATGCGTATTACAAAAATTTCGTCGTTCCCTAAATTTTCATTACTTTCTAAGCCAATTGCACGTCATAAAAAGTCTCGTTTTAGAGACTTTCGTCACTGTTCGATCAGAATCGAAGTCCATATGAATAAGCAGGATCTCCCTCTATTTCGGATGAAAGCTCGAAGATCTGAGCTCGTCTAATTACATTTGTGCACACAGTTGTATTCGAATGGAAAATCTAATTTCACACACCTCTAATGTAATAACTTTCTAGAAACTCTGAGCCTGATTTGCCTAATTGCATTTTCGCTCGCAACCTCGAGCATTCATTCTGGTAAATCTGTCTTCTATTGTTATTTTTCGTACGAAACAATCGATCGAGCTTAGTGAAAAACGTGGGAAAATTATGTTCATAGTTTATTTAATCAATTTTTTTAAATTCTTGTCTCTGAAATTTTCGAATGCTGAATTTTAGCCTTGCTCACTGATCGACGCAAGTTATCGACCAAATTCTGGGGAGCTGATGGTGCCAAATTGCCAAAAATAGCACCAAAATTCAATTCTGGAGTGTCCGGTGGATTCTAGGGGAGAGGGGGGTCCAGAGCACACATTAGCGTGGGGGGGGGGTTTCGGACCCCCGAGAATTCGGTGGACTCCACGAAAAAGCGATAGACCCCCAGAATTGGAGTTTTGGTGCTTTTTTGGCAATTTCGCCCCGTCGGACTCCCCACGATTTGGTCGCTGCCCATGTATATATGTTCCAGAGACCCCCACGCCCATGTGCGGTGCCTACCCTTGGGCAACAACAAAATGCTGGGAGGTCTGATGGGGCCAAATTGCTAAAAATTGCACCAAAAATTCAATTCTGGGGGTCTATCGATTTTGGGGTGTCTTTCAGATTCTGGGGCTATCCCCCAGACCCCCCGCCCCGCACCCATGTATGGTACCCGTACATGTAACGGCTCGAAATTTTGATGACGGGCTTCTCCGGCCATTTTTAGGCCAAAAAACACATAAAAATGGCCAAAAAAATTCAATTTTTTCCAAAAATCGGGGGAGATGGGGTTAAAAATTTTCCGGCTGTGAGAGATGGACGGGGACGACCGACCAACTTTGGGTTGGAGGGGGTCCCTTTTCCTTCCTGTAACATCTATGGTGGTGTCTACCATATGTACATTGGCAGCGACCAAATTATGGGAGTAATGAGACAAAGTCGCTAAAAATGCCGAAAATTTAATTCGAGAGTTTATCGGATTGTTCAAATCTTCAGACCCACGCCCTATGTGGTACTTACTAACTAAAAAAGTATTCATTACACGCTCCGATGCAATTGCTGAATATAAAGCATTTTGTAAATATTTCTAAATTGCAGTTTATTCAGATTTGTCTCAACGCGTGGACAGTGTCAAAGAGGAAAGTTTGAAGCTAAGATCGGAGAATCAAGTGCTGGGGCAATACATTGAAAATTTGATGGCAGCGAGCTCGGTTTTTCAGTCTACTTCTCCAAAGCCAAAATTCTCGAAAAAATGAACAATTATAAAATTGTACGTTCTTTAATCTCGCGTAATGCCATACATACATGTTCTTTGATGGTTTCACTGCCTGCAAAGTGTTTCTGAGTGTCCCCAGGAATTTTTTTCACCCCTGTAGGATCGTCAGTTTTTTTTAAATTGGTTGTTAATTTTTATTATTTAGATATAGGTACATAAATTATTCAATCTGTTACCTCCACCTCGGGCAGTGCATTTCTGGTAATGGCTCCAATTTTTGGTGCGGGGTAGCCGACGTTTTAGGTGATATCTGTTCAATGAAAAATTTCTATAATTATAATTATGTCTAAGTTAAAATAAATTGCTTAAAACTCAATAGTGAATAGCCTTTTTCGGAAAAAATTTTCAGAAAATGATGACCGAAAACGCTCGCATTGTTATGTTGTGCACTATAAATGTACCCCTATTTATTGTGATGTGTTTGTAGCTTATGTCTTGTTTTTTATTGCTACCTTATTATCCAAAGTAAATAAATAGGCATAATCTATTCGGTAACCTATAGTTTTTTCATTACAAACGGCCCGTTCCGCTTTATATATTATTACTGTAACAGCATATTTTACGTTTTTTAAGCAGTTATTAAGCAAAGCAAATTTAACATCAGTAAGAAGGATTTATAGCGACAAGCTGCAATGAGAGCATAAGTGGTGCCACCTATGAGCAACTGCCGTTAAGATTCGTCCGTTTAGTACAGTGACGGTCTCCATCACATTTCTCATAATTTAATGAAATTGTGCGCACTGGTAGACCATGGTATCCAAGTAAGAAATATGAAGTAAAAATGCATCAAAACGTTTCTGTGCTTTGTTAGAAAGCATCAAAATTGCGGATCGGGCATATTTGTGAAAATTGAAGGTTTCCAAATTTCTTCAATATCAGTCAATATTCATTCATTTATACAAATTTTTTACCTTGTAGAAAAATGAATTCTCTACGCAATGCTATTGACGATTGAGTCATGACATCCTTTTCACGAATTGAATTTGCAAAAAACCAAGAAAATGTTTTGCCAGACTTTGAAATTTTCGACCTGTTCGCGTTATGCTATAAAAAAAGAAAGTTAGCCTGATAGCGAATCCTTCGGAGATTCTAACTAGTGTTGCAGAAGATAAGGATTTTTGCAAGATAAAAGAAAGTTGAAACTCCAAAATCTAGAAGATAAAGATAAAGATGAGAATTAAGAAGGATAACGATAATTTGCAAGATAAATGAACTAAAAAGATAAAGTGTTAACATGGTCGCCTGCATACTTGGGCGTGGGGGAGGTTTTGGGGTATGCACCCTCCCCCCCGAGAAACCAAAATACACCCTCCCCCAGAAATCAAAATACCCTCCTCCAGAATTCAATTTTTGAAATTTTTGATGCCGATGGATAGCGCTTGATGAGGAACGTTGAAAAATGGTGTTTTTTCGCCATGCCAGCATTTTCAAGGCCATTTTTTTGACCTTTGAAAAATCTTGCACCCCCCCCAGAACTTTAGTGCCGCCCACCTATGGTCGCCTGGACCTAAGTGTAGTAAACGAGAGTGATGCAAAGCAGCCAACTGAATGCCATAACTTTTACACCTGAGGTCAAAGAGGTATTAGGCATCAAGCACACATAAATGTAGGTCTGGGGGTTTTACCCGCAGTATCTGACTGACCCTTGAGAATATACCAGACCACCAGAATGGGGTTGTCTTGTCTGCTCGCTTTTTCGCTGCAATTTTTGCTATTTTTACTCCACACAGCCAGTAAGATTATATTAATATATTATTAAATTATTTCAGTCGAACATCGATAAGACGCTAATCGAAGTTCGATAAATTTTTAATAGAACTTCGATAGAATGCACATCAAAGTTCGTCTAACTTCGAGACGAAGTGCTGCAAATCTTCAATAGAACTTCGATGTTGTGCAAATCGAAGTTCGGCCTAAGTTCGACAAACCTTTTATAGAACTTCGATAGTGAGCAAATCGAAGTTCGACAGATCTTTTATAGAACTTCAAGTCGAAGTTCAAAGAGACCAAAAAATGAGGTCATAGAACTTTGAGTGAGCAAATAGCAAGGGTCATTTAAATTTTAATAGGTACCTAAGTACCTATACATAGCTCCTAATACATGCTTCCTTGTTTGATAATAACCTTGAATTGTATTGATTTTCGGTATCCCATTTCCGAGTCATAGGAAACAGACTATAATTAATGCATGCGCCTACATAATTTATGCTCATCTTTATTGGCGATAGCATGACCTTGCACTCATCTCTTCAGCGACCCAAAGACGTTTTTCTATAGGCACCTTCAAAACGTTCTCGCTAGAAAAATATCTACGACTTGACTTGATTGACATTTGGAAATCCAGAAAGATGTTTAATTGCAAGAAATGGAATAAGGCAAAGCTTTTTTGCAAGCATAAATCGATAAAATCAAAGCTCACGCTTATGTTTAATCGAGGATTTTTAATGTGAAATTTAATTTTGTCATTTTCAACCAAACTTTACAGGTATAAACAAAGCAGCACAATTGCGATTTAAATTCTAAAATTAGATGAGCGATATTTTTCCAATTTATAACGCTGGTTCGAATGAAGGAGCTATTTTCTAATATTTAGTCTTAGCTTAATTTTATGATCCCTCAAAAAATGTTTTAAGTTAAAAAAAATTTGAAATTTTACAAAATTTTAATTTTAAAAAATTGTTTTTGTACGTATATTATATTATCAAAAATGTAATAACTCTAAACTTCATAGTGAAATTTTAATTTTAGACGCGTAAAATTTGAAAAAATATTGTTTTTAAAAGCCAACTTAAGTATTTAGTTCATTAGTGTTAAGTCTGGACTTCTGATATCAAATTAAAATCAATTTCTAAATGTGTGGTTGGAATTATAAATTCTAGATCACAATCGCGTTTTGAAGCTCTTGCATCTGATTGAAAATGTTTAGACTTGAATGTCCATATTAATTTTATTTTTCGTTATGTGTGGCGACCACCATACGTGGGCGCCACCAAAGTTCTGGGAGGGGGTGGGGTGCAAGATTTTTTCAAAGGTCAAAAAATGGCCTTGAAAATAGTGATATGGCGGAAAAAACAATTTTTCAACGTTTCTTATCGAGAACTATCCATTAACATCAAAAACTTGTGAAAAAGACAAAAAAAAATTTCAAAAATCGAATTCGGGAGAGGTGTTTTGGTTTCTCGGGGGTGCATACCTCCCAAATCCCCCTCCACTCCCAGGTATGGGCGGCACCAAAGTTCTGGTGGGGGATGCAAGATTTTTTCAAAGGTCAAAAAATCTGGGGGGTGCATGGTATTGCGAAAAAACACCATTTTTCAACGTTTCTCATCAAGTACTATCGATTGGCATCACAAAATATCGAAAAAAACAAAAAAATCAAAAATGAATTCTGGGGGTGCTTTGGTTTCTGGGGAGTGCATACCACCCTTCCCTACCCACCGCCCCACGCCCAGGTATGGTGTTATGACGAAAAAAACACGTTTCTCATCGAGTACTATCCATTGGCCACAAAAAAATTGCGGAAAAAAACGAAAAAATTTTCAAAAATTGAATTCTGGAGGTGGCCACATACTGTGCACCCCCCAGATTTGGTTTCTGGGGGTGCATACGCATACCTTCTGAGGGTGCATACGCATACCCCGAAACCCGCCATGCCCAGGTATGGCGACATCTCGTTCGCTAGTATTACACTGTATAGCAAATCATGAATGTGCGCTTGAGTTGATTTATGAGTTGACTCAAACAATGGCGAGTAGAAAGGACACATCACGATAGGGCAGGGGTCATTGGACATGTCATCGTGGCATGTGTAGGCAATGCTTATTTAAGGCAAGATGCTATACTGATGGTCAAACGGACAGAACACACAGTCCGTCCGACTTACGCGCAAGTAAAAATTTTCATATGAAAAGGCAAGAATCGATATTTTCTAGGAACCCAATCTAACGAACGGGCATTTGTATTCGTAGTCAGGCCAATTAGCCGATGTCCTCATTCATTTAATGCATCTATGTATGTCGACGTAATGTGTTTAATTGAACCATTTTTACTAATTGATAAGACTCCGAAAATCATAAAGCAAACCATTAAAGGTTCAAAACACATGTTAAAACAGTGAAAATGGTTTGTTAATTGAATTTGATTGTAAAAAACTCAACATAATTATTCTGTAAAAACATATATATTCTAAAGTTGTTTTTAAATTGAGGACATTTGTCAAAAAACCGAAAATCAGGCACCTACGTATATCGAAAAATTTTCAGCCTACACTTTCTTGAGTGCTGACTTTCTTTTATTTCAATATAATTTCGCCTAGTTCACGGAACAATGAAATAAAAATTTGATTTTTCCATCTTGTTTTTGATTATCTCGCATATTGTATACCCATCCTTTTTCTAATTCAGTCAATTAATTAAAATTGGCTACCTGAATAAAGTTTCCCAATTTCATTCCGGAACTCCGTTTTGTAGACTTTACCTTTAGGCCCTGCCACCATACTACGTTATGAGGAAGAAAAACAGATTTTTTTCTCCCAGGATGAAACAATTCTTGCCTTATTAGCGGCCTGCCTGCACGGAGTGCGTACATACGCACTCCTGCATGGAGTGCGTACATATACTCGTACATGTATGTAGGTTTGTGATGCTGACCTCGTCCTCAAATACGTGGAACTACAGTAGGATAGATTTCTGTCAAACCTCAACCCCATTATTAGGCACGAACGACTTTAAGCACTGGGAATGATATATAGCATAATGTGCGCTCCCTACATGCTGCTTTTAGCGTCGCATACACACAGTAAAGAGCCGAATTACATATTACTTAATGTGCAAAAAAGCTGTGCTCATTAATTATCTATACCTATGCATATTTCTTACTGCATAGCGCATGTCAGCTTCGTAAACTATGTAGGTACCTAATCTGTTTCACTAATAACTTCGTGCATAAATTCTAAGAATTTTAATCGACACTAAGCCGAGGTTCACGATAATTATACATCGAATCAGATAAATGCTATAATCGCAATCTGCCAGTGCCAGAAATAGTTTTAAAACGACCGAACTTGCATCAAACCGACTATACCTACACTGTTGTTTTCATCTTCATTTAAAAAATTGTTAATATTTTAAAAGGCATTTAAAATTAAAATTTCAATACTAATTTCAAAGTTATTACATTTTTTTAATATAATATGCCGTGCAAAAACAATTTTTTAAAATTAAAATTGCCGTAAAACTTTAAAATTGAAGTTTTCGAACTTAAAACATCTTTTGAGGGATCATAAAATTAAGCTAAGACTAAATATTAGAAAAGAGCTCCTTCTTTCGAACCAGCGTTATAAATTGGAAAAATATCGCTCATCTAATTTTAGAATTTAAATCGCAATTGTGCTGCTTTGTTTATAGCTGTAAAGTTTGGTTGAAAATGACAAAATTAAATTTCAGATTAAAAATCCTCGATTAAACATAAGCGTGAGCTTTGATTTTATCGATTTATGCTTGCAAAAAAGCTTTGCCTTATTCCATTTCTTGCAATTAAACATCTTTCTGGATTTCCAAATGTCAATCAAGTCAAGTCGTAGATCTTTTTCTAGCGAGAGCGTTTTGAAGGTGCGTATAGAAAAACGTCTTTGGGTCGCTAAACAGATGAGTGCAAGGTCATGCTATCGCCAATAAAGATGAGCATAAATTATGTAGGCGCATGCATTAATTATAGTCTGTTTCACATGACTCGGAAATGGGATACCGAAAATCAATGCAATTCAAGGTTATTATTCAACAAGGAAGCATGTATTAGGAGCTATGTATAGGTACTTAGGTACCTATTAAAATTTAAATGACCCTTGCTATTTGCTCACTCAAAGTTCTATGACCTCATTTTTTGGTCTCTTAGAACTTCGACTTGAAGTTCTATAAAAGATCTGTCGAACTTCGATTTGCTCACTATCGAAGTTCTATAAAAGGTTTGTCGAACTTAGGCCGAACTTCGATTTGCACAACATCGAAGTTCTATCAAAGATTTGCAGCATTTTGTCTCAAAGTTAGACGAACTTCGATGTGCATTCTATCAAAGTTCTATTAAAAATTTATCGAACTTCGATTAGCGTCTTATCGAAGTTCGACAGTCTTCTATAGAACTTCGATCAAAGTAATTTATCGAACTTCTATAGAACTTCTTCGAAGTTCTTTATTGAACTTCATAGAACTTCTTCGAAGTTCTTTATCGAACTTCTATAGAACTTCTTCGAAGTTCGACAGTCTTCCATAGAACTTCTATAGAACTTCTTTGAAGTTCTTTATCGAACTTCTATAGAACTTCTTCGAAGTTCTTTATCGAACTTCTATAGAACTTCTGCGAAGTTCTTTATATTCAATCAAGTATCCACTAATTAGTTGAAAAATCGTCAAAATTGTCCCTATTTGCTTCAACTATTCTATAAATGTAACTCTTTTATGCACAATCTACGTACCTACTTTTGACGTCAATTGGCCTAAAAAAGCTAATTTTCCTACCCCAGACTGACTAGCAACACCGAAAAGGTCGGCCAAGCTGTGCGCCCCTATGGTACTACTACTACTACTAACTGACAGCGAGTCACTTCTTTCTTTTCACAAGCATCAAATCCCTGCTCTGTGCGCCTGTACAATAGTCGCAACAGTAATTGATTTTTTTCAAACTTCTCTATTTTTCCTAGGCTTAGACTTACATACAGTCTAATTCAATTATCCGTAAGCTTTTTTAGTAAATGTTCTCGGAGGCTACAGTAACCCCTCCTTTCTTATTTACTGTAGGTCGCTATATCTCATTGTAGCTACATAGCAAAGATGGGGTTTTCAATAACATTTTGGCAACATAATTTATTCTCATTTTCCAGCAGATCAATCAACTTACAGATAAAAATAGCACGTTCTACTTATCCCGAGTTGACTTTTTAAACACAATAGACTGAAATGATAAGAAACGCCGCGAACTCCCGCATAGCTCAGTAGTAAAGCGTCTGCTTTTCGTCGAAGCAACCCGGTTCGACTCCAGCCGATAGCTTTTTATTTAGCGCACTTATTTTAAAATGTCCCAGCAATGATTAAATGCTTAAGTTAAATTTATATGGGCGGATTAGTGCATTAAAAATGAAAGAATTCCAGCCACTCGCCCTCACTAAGCTGATCTGGCGAATGACAGTAATTAGTATTGTTTCGCTTAGTGCAGCCCTTTAAAAAATTGACTAAAAATCTCTTGAATAAATGAAACAGACTATAGATTAACGTGGGTGCTAGTAATCCCGCTTAGATCGGTATCACTCCCGCTTATGTACTTGGGTCGATATATTGGCGTTAGTTTAAGCCGCATGCCGTATGGATTAAACGGTCGTTTTCTTTTCTTGTAAAAGATGAATGCGTCTAAATGTACTTCACGTCAAACCTGCATTTTGGATTACGTGCTGACTTATGTATGTACCTTTTTCATTGCGTGGGTAGATACATACACACATGGGCGTGGGGGTATGCACCCCCAGAAATCAAAATACCCCCCCCAGAATTCAAATTTTTAATTTTTTGCTTTTTTAGCGATTTTTTGATGCCATTGGATAGTGCTCGATGAGAAACGTCGACAAATTGTGTTTTTTCGCCATACGACCACTTTTAAGACCATTTTTTGACCTTTGAAATTTTTTTCACCCTTCCCCTTAGAATTTTGGTGCTGCCCACCTATGGATACATAATACGAATTGTACAGAGGTACGTACGAGTATGTATAGATACTTACATACATAAAGTTAAGAAAAAATTTTTTTAAACTGTTTGTTAATATGCAGGGACATTTAGATTTTTTTATTTGTGATGATACTTCATGCAAATAAAAACGATGCGTCCATCACATAGCAGATTTGCATTGAAAGAGGTGGTACCTAAAGGTTGCAGATAAGATTGCAAACAAATTGGACAGAGTGACCTGATAAAAAACGGAAATAATCTTTAGCTTGACCGTGATTGTGCCTACTTCAGTGAACAAATCAAATTATGTCTATCATTGTGTTGGTATTTCACACATTCAAATAGCTTGCACCGTTTGTCCGTGAGTTAAACTCAATTCCAATATGTCAAAATCTTGTACAAATATAACAATATTCCTTCTTGTTTGTCATCAGAACGTTTCAAAATTGTGTTTAAGGCTGTAGAATGCCTAATTTCTACACAGCGAACATCGCGCGAAGTTTTTTGAACTAATTAATTGAAAGAGTTTAAATTTTACGTGGAAATTATGAAAATATCCAATTTTTGACGCTAACGCTATATTGATAGATTTATGTACATATGTACATTTATATTTATGTATTTACATTTATGTACATTTATGTACATACATTAGAGAAAGTGTGATTTTTAGCAGATTTTGCGACTTTAGGTAGATTCTCCCTAGTCCCCTCCTTTTACATCCTTAATAATCCACAATTCCAAGTATATTCATCTTTTTTGTTCCATCGGAGCATTTTTCTTTGCTAGTACCCTACTTTTAATTAGCATGATTTCAGTGCATCAGTCAGCAAACACATACAGTAACATACCACAATAATGACAGTAGTCCAAGAACGCGGAAAACATTATTGTTCTTAACATAAATTAATTGCCTCTAAATTTGAAAAATATTTTTTTATAAAAAAAGACTCCCTAGATTTTATTACCGTCTACCTTTTGAAATCAATCAGACTGCATAGAATTTAAAACTGAGTTAGATATGCTCTTGATTGTCGGAAGTATAAAGTTTACTATTTTTTATTAGCTATAGTAAATATATGTTACATTCTAAACAGTCCTGTAAGTTATAGAGGTCGTTCCACATTTAAATTAACTTGGAAACGACATATAACGTACCTACGGGACTTACTTAAGTACCTGGCTACACTTAGCGCTGGTCAGGTTGCTAGGGCGAAACGCCGGACTCAACCACACGACCCTCAATAACTACGGTCTCAAACTCCTCGGACCTAAATTCGTCCGTACCTACGGAGCTATTGGCAGCTATGCCCTAAAAACCTAACGCAGTAGTAATTAAGTAGCCCCGGAATTTTGCCCTAGGTCAGTTGACCTATTTTGGACCAAAATAATAATTAACGCAAAAAGCTTTGTTAACTTGTTTTCGCCAGAGAATACCTATGGCGAAAAACTATTTCTTTTCTGGTTCCTACGAGCACAATGAACAATGAAAACAACAAAAAAGAGCTCTCAACCAGCCAGTCATCTTACATAAAAATTATGAAATAATTTTTATGATTTTTAAATTGAAATTTGGGTGTTTGAATTTGCGATAAAGAAAATAATCAAAAGATAGTCACTTGGATTATTTAAGCCGAGTAATAAAATAAGGGCCGTCCACCAATTCCGAACTAAACGCGATTGATCACTATGGAAAAGTATTGAAAAATGAGCTTGCTAAGCGAGAGTTGTAAACCAAGAGAAACTTAAAGTTTAAACCTACCATTAAATTATGAAGAGAATTGTAAAAGATTTTAAACTTTAAGAAAATTGAAAAGGTGGGCTGTTGGTAAATTAAAAAACAAAGTTTTTCGGCAAAAATTCAAGAACTTCACGCAAATATCAAGTGTAAGGAACACTAACGCTTAGATTTGGTAGTAATATAAATTTGTAGTATAGACTACATATTAACAACAAATGAATAGTGCAAACTTTACACAACTACTAGGTGTAGAGAATACTAACAGTCAGATTCCCAATTCTGATTTTACGTAGAAAAAAACTAGAATTTTACTTTATTTTTATCCTCTTCGACCTCGCCCGACTTCTGAACAGAGAAAGTGGCGAACAAAAAATGTACAAACACGTATTTTCCACTGTCCACCACATTGTAAACTTTAAAAATCTGAACCTAACGCCCATTGAATGTAAATAAATTCGGTTCGGGCCAGTTTGTTGCCCTTTGATTGTAGTAGGTTTGTATGTGCCAAACTTATGTTCCGCAAAATATTTGATATGATTTATCAATCAAAATACGAAAAAACCTGTTTTTTTCGCCCACTTTACACCTCAGATTTCGAACTTTACACCCCATAAACAACCTAATATTACGTTTTTTTGAACGCGGCTTGCTTCGACGTGTAGCCATTAGAAGTTACTTTATTTCTATTTTATTTAATTAACCCCAACTTTTGGCAGAGAAATCTTGGAAAAAATCTGTTTTTTTACTCATCCACTAGAATGTAAAGTTTAAAACCCTGGTACTAACTGCGTATTGATTGTAGAAAAGTTTGCTGGTAAGCACAAGATAGCCCTTGATCCGTAGTACATTTCTGTCAGAAAAAATTTCCTAAAACTCATAACCGGAGTTGTTGGCAGACATAAACATGTCGAAAACTCGGCCAAAATGTGTCTTTTCGCCCCCAGATTTTCGCACTCTTTACACTCCCATTCGACAACTGAGGCGAAATTCAAAACACAAAAAAGTGTTATCTGCAGAACCTAAATAGATATATGAGTCAAATGAAGTACATGGTTTTGCCAAAAGAATTGAAAAAATGAAAAAAGTCAGCATTCAGAAGATTCGAACCCATCATTCTTTGTTTAATACCGCATCCGAGAACGGAGTTGTGAACCACTGCGCCAACTCGACATATCAGCAGATTTCAGCTTGATTATCCTATTTTGAAAGATATTCATCATTCTACTGATGTTTAAGAATAGTGCATTTATGATGATAAAAATAATTATTTATTAAAGACGAGTCAAAAACCTCTGAAATACGAAAAATCTGATCAAAAATATGCAATGCGGACTTATCTATCGGCATTAGAAAATAGATGTATATATAATTCAAAGTTCACCTCTTCATACCTCAACAAACACTGGCTGTAGAAGAGTTTAAAGGTCAGATTCGTTATTCTGACCTTATGGAGAACATTTTTAAAAAAATCATCCTCCACGACGCTCTGGGCGCAAAAATGCTTCTCGGTGTAAACTTTACACTTGCGCTAATACCGAAATATTGGGTGTATAGAAACAAAATAAACTGGGATCTGTAACACTAAGGTCAGGGCACCTTTTAAGCATAATTAGCATGTTCCGCCTACTTAGCGGAATAGTTGAAGAGATATCGTTTTTCGTCTCGAACCCTTTACACTAAAACTATCACAGATCAAGAAATATTGCGTTATAAAGAAGAAAAAATCGGTTTTGAGATTTTGCAACCCTCTACATTATAAAACCGATTGGACTGCACAGAAACCAAAATTGAGTTAGATAAGCTGAAGGACACGCAAAGAGTAAAAAAACACGTATACTTTACACTTTTGTGCAACAACCATTGACTGTAAAGAAATTTTAAGGTCAGATTCGTAATCTACAGCTGGGGGGCAACATTTTAAAAAAAATTGGCCCTCCGCAAATTATTTGATTTTTTGCTTTACACTTTACACGCTCATTGCTAACTCAGTATTGAGTGTAAACAAAAGAAAAAAACACGGGCATCGAATTTTTTAATTATCCATCGATTAAAAAAACCGCACCTCCCAGGTGTGTGCCGTTGTTGCTGTGAGGGGGGACACAAATTTCGCACTCGCTGTGATAAACATATAAGAAAAAGGATGGCCAAGTATATTATAGGTAGCGCTATCGCGCTGCCTATGATATTAATACCCAAGTACAATGGTCTGAGGACAAATAAACAATGAGTGTAAACTACTCTACATCACTGTTGGATGTAAACAAACGCGCCTACGTGACGTCTCACATTTGATTCTTTGAAAATTTCTAGACTCCAGGAAAAAATTAGGTTTCTGGAATGCTCAAAAACGAAGATAAATACATATGTAGTGTAAACTTCATGTAAACACCTAGTGTAAAGAAGATTTTGGTCAGATTCGTAATTTTGATATTGTTCCGATATTACGATTAATATATATGAAAAAATTAAGTCTCCATAATGTTCTATGGGCAAACTAACAATAGGTGTAAACTACTTTACAACACTGTAGAGTGTAAACATATGCGCCAGACTGGCATATCAAATTTGGTTCCTGGTCCATTTCTAGACTTGATAATCGTGTCCCTGACTCATAACCGGAGAAGCAGGCAGAAAAAACAAGACAGAAACGCATTTTAAACACCAAATTTTTGACTTTACACTCGCTAAATATTAATGTATAGACAATTTGCTTTGACATACACCCGATATAAAGCACTTTATTTTTATTCTATTGGACTTATCCCGACTTCTGGACGGAGAAAGTGGCGAACAAAAAACGCAACAAAAACGTATTTTCCATCATTTAGAACACTGTAAACTTTAAAATTCCGTACCGAAGTCCCCATTGAGTTTAAAGAAGTTCGGTTTGGTACAATTTGTAGCTTTTAAATCGTAGTACATTCCTGTGTGCCAAAATTCTGTTGCAAAAATTATTTGGTATGATTTATTAATCAAACTTCGGAAAAAACGTGTTTTTTCGCCCATTTTTTACCTCTGATTTCGAACTTTACACCCCCATAAATAACTCAATATTGCGTTTTTTTAAATGCGGTTTGCTGCGATGTGTAGCCCCTGAGAGGCACTTTATTAATGCTGTCTTCAATTTACACTGACTCATAAGCGGAAAAATTTGGCAGAGAAATCTTACTTAAAATCCGTTTTTTACACCATCCACTAGAGTGTAAACTTTAAACCCCAGGATCTAACTCACCATAGAGCGTAGAAGACTTTGCTTATATGCAGAATGTAGCCCTTGATCCGCTCTACATTTCTGTCAGAAAACATTTTAAAAAACTCATAACCGGAGTTAGTATCAGACATAAGCAGGTTGAAAACTCGACCAAAAAGTGCTTTTTCACCCCCAGATTTTCGCACTCTTTACACTGCCATTCGAGAACTAATGCGAATTTCAAAAAACAAAAAAATACTGTTCTGTAAAATCCATCCCTCTATAATCCTATGCTATTTAATTGTTCGAGTCATCAATACTCAGTTGTCCACATGCCGTGACAAAAAGGTCCCAAAATTTGTCCTATGTTATAACGTTACACAAAAACTTTACACCTTCTTTACACAGTCAGTTTTGAGTTTCAAGAAAAACAAAAAAACACGGGCAGCGAATTTTTTTATTATCTTTCTTTAAAAAAAACTGCACCTTCCAGAAGTGTCCCGTTATAGCTGTAGGGGGGTGCACAGGTGTTAGGGGTACCCAAGTATATTATAGGTACGCGCTAACGCGCTACCTAAGATTTCAAGCATGCTATGAAATTGAAAAGCTCTCAAATTTTGTTGTACATATAAGGTAAGCAGAGGAGAGCACGTTAGCTTCTGGTAAGGGAGGACCATATGTACATACATACGTAATAGGAATTGGTTTATTATTATGCATACAGATCGGTATAACGTATGCTGCATGCTCGCTTCAAACATCAAGAAGAAGAGTTTGAATTATTCAGTCGCTACGCGAACATAATCGAAGATGCCGTTTAAACAGTGAAAAATTATTACAATAATAAACTAGCAGGCAAAATGGGCCGTTTGGAACGGCGGTCTAGGACGTTTGGGCGCGGCTGTTTCGGCGCAGCCGTGGGTCAAAAACAATACTTTCTGATGGTTGTAATTAGACCCTAGCTAGCGTTAAAAACGGAAAATTGAATAGAAATTGGAATTTCGATTTCTTTCAATTTTTATGTGACAAAAATGGAATTCAGGAGTCTGCAAAATGTTCTTCTGATTTTTCTGGTGCAAAAACCTTCCAGCTCATTGTTATTCGCACGCTTCATGACTCAGAAACTTAAGTTTAGAAAAGAAAAGCTCTTCCCTCCCTCATCGCTGATTTATTTTCTACATACATTCATACATCTACATATAGTCTGTTCCATTCCAAACAGCTCATTTTCGCTATTGGCTTATTACTGTATCATTTTTTCACCGCGCAAATGGCTCGATCAATTATGTTCTGGTAGCGGCTGATTGCTTTAAACTCTTCTTGCTGATGTTTAATGTGCTTTGCTTAACATGTGGCACATCTAACGCTGCCGCAACAACCTGAAGCGTGAAATATTCTGTTGCAGTAATAAGTTGCAAAGCGAAAATGGGCCGTTTGGAATGGACAGAATATAGTCTTGCATTTCACTATGAAAAAATTACGCATGAAACTTCCCTGAACACCTAAAATGAGCTGCTTATTTTGCATGCTTCTAATATTCATTCAATCGTTTAAATTAATGCTCGGTGCCTTGCGTAAATGTACAGCTTGGGAATTTGAGGAGTCAGGCCCAAAAAAGTTTTTAAAAAGTGACTTTTTTAAGCTAAAAAATTACGATTAACGTCAAAAATCACTGTTTTTTGACGTTTCGGATAATGCCCGTTCTTTCTACAACATATGAACGTAAGAAAATTCTCGAATAAATTTGAAAAAAATCGAGTAAATTGCACGAGATGTAGTCAAAAAATGTGTGCACCGCGCGAAGACACTTTTAAACCAAAACGAGCTGAAAACGCTTAAAAATGCACTCTTCTTATAGTTTTTGTGAATCGACAATTCTAGGGGGTTCGCAGCCATACGTAGGCAGCAAGAAAATTCTGGGGGAGGGGGTGCAAGATTTTTCAAAGGTCAAAAAATAGCCTTAAAAGATGGCGAAAAAACCATTTTTCGACGTTTCTCATTGAGCACTATCTATTGGCGTCAAAAAATTGCGAAAAAAAACGGAAAAATTTTTAAAAATTGAATTCTGGGGGGTATTTTGGTTTCTCGGGGGATTGCATACCACCCCCAAACCCCACGCCCAGGTGTGGTCGCCGCCATGTTGCGGGGGTCAGTCAGTAGCTATTCTAGGTCAAAGGGTCATTTCGTCGGAAAAAACGGACAAAAGTGTAAATAAACCCACTATCTGCAAACTTTACGCGTTTCCTTCATGCAATTTTGAGCTGCGTCAGCCATTGAAGATTTTAGAACAGATCAGTACAGTCGGAATATGAGTGGTAGGTACATAGGTACATGTTATCTAACACAAACGCTGCATATGTATGTATGTACGTACCTACATGTACAAGCATGCATATGGTCAGATATCAGCACATGCATTGCACAGAACGTAACCTACTTACATTCCTATTTGTCAACTCCTCTATTTTTACATACTTTTTCCGCGACTTTTGCTACGTGTAAAAAGCATGGTTATTAGCTAAGCGTTACTCTAGTTAAAATTGGTAATTTTCTTCGTTTCTATTTTTGAACGTCAATTGGTCAGTGTAAACGTGCCCGCCAATCCTTTCTGATCGTTCTTTATCTCAGTTGCACGTAAATGTATATAAGCGTGTAGCTAATCTATAAATTGAAAATCTAATTTGTTTCCATTCTTGCTGCTGCTATTTTACTCACCTACGTGCACGCCGGCTCTTATGAGCACGAGTTAAAAATCGTTCGCGTTGTAATTATGTGTTGAGCTACTCCTAATTAGCATGTGACGTAAGAACTCGTTCGTATAAATACGATTGCCGTCATAGGCACTGTGTGTGTGTTATCCCGTGAGCATTAGCAAGAGTTGAAGTTACGTCACTGTATGCGTGTAGCTGAGTTTAACTGAGTTTAGTCGTCCGTACATATTTGTGCTTATTGGCATTGTGTAAAGCGTTTGACAAATACAAAATTGGCCACCAAATCATACCAACAAACTAGACTGACCCATTCATTCGAACCCCCAAACGTACGTACTTAGGCACCTACATTACATGGGGTGTCAACTGGATTTGAACATTCATTAGCGAAATTCGAATTTTTTTCAAATTATGGTATATGACACGAACTAGAAAGCAAGCTATGGACGATTTAAAGGATAACATTGAAACGCTTCGTGCTCAAGTGACTGATGCTATTTTACAACAACAACGAAATATAGATGCGATTAAGACCAATCGAACGATTATTCCTAAAGCTGAAGTTGAATACTTTCATGGGCGATCTACTGAAAACTTTGACCTGTGGTTAACTCGATTTAACCATGTGGCAGCCGCACTTCAATGGGATGATGCGTTCAAACGGCGTTACCTTCCCTCCATGCTTCGGGAAGCTGCCGAAATCGTTTATAATGGTATTCCTGAGCAGGAGAGGGATGCTTTGGATTTTCATGGACTGATTGACGTCCTGCGCAGACGTTTTCGACCTGTACATCTAACGGACTTAAAATCAACTGAACTTCATAGCCGACGGCAGGGGCAACAGGAGTCTGTGAACGATTTCTCAGTCGCTATACAACAATTAGTATGCGATGCTTACCCCGAATTACCCTTGGACGCCCGAGACCAGATGGCAAAAAGATTTTTTATTAATGGTTTACACCGAGATCTACGTCGGGATGTGGTAATTCGTAATCCTACCACATTCACTGATGCGGATTTGTCAGCCAGACAGTGTGAGGCCCAGCGCAAAATTGAGCAAGGTCTCACACTGCAAGAAGATCGCACCGCCTGGGCATGTGCTCTGCTGAATCCATCACAGCAAGCACCTCAAAATTCACCATCATCATCACACAACCCAGTCAGACGTCATGCAAATGGTCGCGACAAGAAAACAAGCCAAACAACTGACGGACGCCCTATTTGCTTCTATTGTCGTCGTGTTGGGCATATTCAAATGGTTTGTCGTAAAAAACAAGCAGATCAGGCAACGTCACGACACACTGTGAACCATAGTACCGTAAATCGCAATTTTGGCAACAACCGACCGCAATCACAAGCATACCAGATGCCAAACAGTCGTCCAAGCGTTAATTTGGTAACAACCAACACTAAATCAGATCGTGAAGTCCAGCTGGAGTCTGAAGTAACTATTCTGCGTCAACAGCTAAATCAACTTGCAGGTAGTTTAAAGAATAATCCGTCTGTTAGTCTTGGTATAGGTACAAATTGTAATACTTTACACTCGTCTAAAATGACTAAAGTATGTTCAATCGCTACTAATACTGATACGCTAATGATGTCTAAGTCGCATCGTAAAACAAAGAACAGAAAGTCAAAATCACAGAAAGGAACACAGAGTTCCGCTTTTCGGCTCAATTTTTCAAAATATTTTCGACTTTTTCAATTATTTTTCTACTTTTTCTTTTTCTCAACCTTTTTAAACTTTTCCGTATGGGCTACCTTAGATAATTTAGACAATACATCCTATCAATTTTTTCAATGTGGAAATAGCAGAAGCGGTCACCCAATAACCATCCCAGAACCCATGAACTGTAATATTCACCCCAGGAATGAGACACACACACTGAATGTAACAGTTTTTCAACCAAATTTCATGCCTGAGCAAATTCCAGCCTGGAAATGTCGATTAAGAACTCGCACAGTTTGCACATACGTTAGCTTTTTTGGCGCGCGCAGCGTGCTTTCTGATACCATAGAAGAAAAATCAGTTGAGGCTTCTGAATGTACACATGCACACATGTCTAGCTCATATCGAGGTCAAACGCTGCAATCTCTCAAACACGAGAATGACTTATGGACAACAAACAACACGTTACAAATAGATTATTCTTGGTGCTGTAAAACAAAATGCTCGAAAGTGACGAATTTTATTTTGGAAGCGGGTCAATTAGCCACCCAAGACGGACACACACTCTTGAGTGACCTTGGTAATGTGGGGTCGTGCTTTGCGCCTAGCGGTTTCTGTGACACGCAGGATGGGACCATTGTTTGGAACCCTAACTATGTGTACAGTCCCTGTAAATTCACAGAATTAGGTAATTTTACGGCTAGACAAAGTGGTCACTTTTGGATCATTAGCAAACTCCAAGGTGCCTTTACAGCCGTTACCTCTGAAAAAGAAATTACAGGTCGACACTGTTTACCTCAGGGTACTGCTGTCACGCAGCAGGGCATTGCATTCAAAGTACGTCTTCCGGTCAGGCCTGATCAACCTAACCAAGCGCATAAGCGTTTAGAAGACGATTACGTGTGGGATGCTCAGACAGCTCATTGGAGGGACAAAGCTCTTGTCAATCCAGTGACGCTGCCTGCAAGCGACCCTGTGAATGCAAAATTACAGTATCTAGAACTGAAAATGCGTGAAATGGAGCTGAATGATTTCACTGAATTGTGGCTAAACCTATGTCACTTGCGAAATCAACAACTCTATTTCATCAAGCAATTGATCAGACTAGATCCTACGTTAGGAGCTCGTACCCTACTCCAAAGGTCGGATATCTTTGCACAAGTTGCCGGTGAGGTTTTAATGATATGGAAGTGCAAAACGGTTAAAGCTACACAGATTTTTTGGGATTACAAGGTTCAAGGTACCTGTTATGAATTACTACCGGTAAAAGTGAATCAGCACCTGTACTTTGTGTCGCCGGGTAGCCACGATCTGGTTAATGATTCAATGATCGTGAGCTGTGAAAATCATATTCATGGAATATATAGGGACAGTCAAGCCAGGTGGCGTACTTTGAAGGGCCCAGTACACGTCAGCATGATCCCGGCAGAACTATCATTTCGTCCAGACTTGAATATAACGATTTTTGACGCACCTGCACTGTTCTATGATCAGATAGGGAACATTGTCAGTGGCCTAGGCATGTTTCGAAATTATATCAACAAAATGTTTCGTTTGCAAACACACATAAAAGATCTTTCAGAACACCACACAGGACTCTCATTCAATCCCGAGTCATTCCAGGAGCTGATATCCTCTGCAGGTGATTCTGCTAGTCGATTGATGACAGCGCCAGCAAAAGGTCTAGAACATCTGATTGGGACATCAACCAGCGGAATAAGTGAATCTGTTGGTCGATTCTTGCAAGGTCCTATCAAAGCTGTTGTAAAGACCCTCATCATTGTTCTAGCACTTGCAGGATTAGGCTATCTTTTCTTTTTAGCATTTAAGTACCGGTTAATTACATATATTATCTGCTCCTGCATTAAGCGATGCTTTTGTAGAAAATCAAAAAAGAAAGATGCAAAAGCTTCAGCAAGGGATCAACTTGTGACTTACAATGCAAGAAATGCTACCTTAGAGTTGGGTAGTGGGAAAAAGGAAATTCCACCATTGCTGCCACGCATACAAACAACATCCGTTTTTTGCATTAACACAGGTGGCATGGAACAGCCAGTGATACTTATTCATGTATCAGGGTTTGCAGGAAGAGCTATAATTGATCCAGCTTCAGCTGTATCATTTATGAGCATCTCTTTTATGGAACGTATGCAACAAAATTTGTTCCAGAGAGGACAAGCTATCACTTCTGTTATGCCTACAAGATGGCAGAACACTTCATTCACTGGACACGAAGTTCCAGTCTTGGGACAGATCTGGGGGAATGTCAAAATAGGTCACCATCGATGTGACACGATTTTTAACCTTGCTATATCTTGCCCATGTGATCTACTTATCGGTCGTGATATAATATATCGTTTTGGTGGGACATTGTCCATCAACTTCGCTACTTCCGCAGTAAATATTGGTAGTGCAAGAACCCAATTTATGTACGAAAACCTTGAAATACAAGACTACGGTTTTCATGCTACAACATTGGGATTTCATCAGGAAGCAGGCACACATCATGCACCACCTTCTCCAGCTCTCACTCTCGCTGAAAATGCTCCATCTTCCCCAGCATATTGGTATCAAGATGATGAACATGACCCTATCCAACAACCAATCATTTTTTGCAAAGTTGGGTTTGTTCATACACTCGCATTGATTGATACCGGAGCATCATTAACACTGATTAGCTACTCACATTTTTTACGGATAAACGAAGTTCGCAGACAAAGAGACTTAGAGCCTATCGAACTCCTGGCACCAATCAGAAACGTCACATCAATTTCCAAGCACACAGTCAGCTTAAAAGGTTTTATGGTAGCTAGCATTGAATTCGGCAACATTGTCTTCAACCATGGCTTTCATGTTATGGAGGACTCCCCCCAACAGCTCGTCTTGGGGACAGATTTTCTCTTGCTTTGTAATGGGCAGGTAACAATCAATATTGTTGAAAAGTGGGTCGATTTTGATGGTCTGCCCAGAATCCCATTAGTGGAAGGGTTAAGTCTCCCACAACATGATCCTCCACCATTGCCCATTGAAGAAGACGAGGTACTGCCTTTGTACCCCGTAAACCTGGTGCAATCCACATCTGTTGCACCTAGATCCTCACAGTACTTAGAGGTCTCAATACAAACCGATCCTAGCAACCATATACACCAACTTTTTGTGCCATCTTTACATACTATGCATCGTTATAACATCATCATGTCAGTTACGCTCTTTGAACAGCCATTGCCAAAGACCACCGCGATTCTATGCACAAATCCTAGCCTAGCGCCGATACACTTATATGCTAACACGCTGTTAGGAAATCTGCATACAATCAGACAAAACATAGGAGTTGTATACAGTATCAAAGAAGGTTCGCCAAAATCGTCGCTTAAGCAGCAAATTTCAACCAAAATCCCTGAAACATGCTCAGAAAGTGAAAAAGTCATTTTTCATGAACT
>JAVLUZ010000154.1:42550283-42722700 GCA_036768485.1 Mermis nigrescens | reverse complement strand
CCTAAGCACTGTATCATAGGTAGCAGCGTTAGCGCGTACCTATAATATACTTGGGTACCCCCAACACCTGGGCACCCCCTACAGCTATAACGGGACACTTCTGGAAGGTGCGGTTTTTTTAAAAGAAAGATAATAAAAAAATTCGCTGCCCGTGTTTTTTTGTTTTTCTTGAAACTCAAAATTGACTGTGTAAAGAAGGTGTAAAGTTTTTGTGTAACGTTATAACATAGGACAAATTTTGGGACCTTTTTACTGCGGCATGTGGACAACTGAGTATTGATGACTCGAAGGATTGAACAGAATAGGATAATAGAGGGATGAATTCTACAGATGACACTTTTTTTGTTGTTTGAAATTCGCATTATTTATCGAACGGCAGTGTAAAGAGTGCGAAAATCTGGGGGTGAAAAAGCACTTTTTGGTCGAGTTTTCAACCTTCCTATGTCCGATACTAACTCCGGTTATGAGGTGTTTAAAATGTTTTCTGACAGAAATGTAGAGCGGATCAAGGGCTACATTCTGCATATAAGCAAAGTCTTCTATGCTCTATGGTGAGTTAGATCCTGGGGTTTAAAGTTTACACTCTAGTGGATGGTGTAAAAAAACGGATTTTAACTAAGATTTCTCTGCCAAATTTTTCCGCTTATGAGTCAGTGCAAATCGAAGACAGCATTAATAAAGTACCTCACAGGGGCTAAACATCGCAGCAAACCGCATTTAAAAAAACGCAATATTGAGTTATTTATGGGGGTGTAAAGTTCGAAATCAGAGGTAAAAAATGGGCTAAAAAACACGTTTTTTCCGAAGTTTGATTGATAAATCATGCCAAATAATTTTTGCAACAGAATTTTGGCACACAGGAATGTACTACAATTTAAAAGCTACAAATTGTACCAAACCGAATTTCTTTAAACTCAATGGGGAGTTCGGTACGGAATTTTAAAGTTTACAGTGTTCTAAATGATGGAAAATACGTTTTTGTTGCGTTTTTTGTTCGCCACTTTCTCCGTCCAGAAGTCGGGATAAGTCTAATAGAATAAAAATAAAGTGCTTTATATCGGGTGCATGTCAAAGTAAATTGTCTATACATTAATATTTAGCGAGTGTAAAGTCAAAAATTTGGAGTTTTAAATGCGTTTCTGTCTTGTTTTTTCTGCCTGCTTCTCCGGTTACGAGTCAGGGACACGTTTATCAAGTCTAGAAATGGGCCAGGAATCAAATTTGATATGCCAGTCTGGCGCATATGTTTACACTCTACGGTGTTGTAAAGTAGTTTACACCAATTGTTAGTTTGCCCATAGAACATTATGTAGACTTAATTTTTTCATAAATATTAATCGTAATATCAGAACAATATCAAAATTACGAATCTGACTAAAATCTTCTTTAAACTAGGTGTTTACATGAAGTTTACACTACATATATATTTATCTTCGTTTTTGAGCATTCCTGAAACCTAATTTTTTCTTGGAGCCTAGAAGTTTTCAAAGGATCAAATGTGAGACGTCACGTAGGCGCGTTTGTTTACATCCAACAGTGATGTAAAGTAGTTTACATTCATTGTTTATATGTCCTCAGACCATTGTAGAGACATAATTTTTTCATGAATGTTGATCATAATATCCGAGTAATTTTTTACACTGCATGTTAGCCTTTGTTCTAGAGCATTGCAAAAATCGAAATTTTTTCCTGAGATATAAAAATTTACAGGGAATGAAATATATACGTCAATTGGGCGCGCTTGCTTACACTCAGCAGTATTGCAAAGTGGTTTAAACCTAATGTTTATTGTCTTTAAAACATTATGGAGACTCATTTTTCCATAAATGTTGAAAGAAATATCGGAGCAATATCAAAATTACGAATCCGACTAAAATATTCTTTACGCTATGTGTTTGTGTCAAGTTTACGTTACGTGTTAACCCTAATTCGATAGACTTGCAGAGACTTTGTAACTGAAGTCAAGAAATTTTCAAGGATTCATATGTGAGACATCAGTTAAGTGAGTTTGTTTACCCTCAAAAAGTAATCTAAAGTGATTTAAAAATTATGTTCAAGTGTCCTTAGATCATTGAAGAGATGTAATTTTGTCTTAAATGGGTTGCATTAAAGTTAAATCTTTCTTAGCCGTGTTTATAATATGTTTCACAAAATCTTGCACATGGAGAGCTATCGTTTAATTGATGTAAATTGCCTGCAAAAGTGGTTTAAAATGAACCAGCAATCACACTACTGTGCACAGAAGTCGACAAAGATATACAGCTTTATTGTAATCATGTACATTAATAAGCTGTAAACTGTTAGTATTCTCTACACCTAGTAGTTGTGTAAAGTTTGCACTATTCATTTGTTGTTAATATGTAGTCTATACTACAAATTTATTTTACTACCAAATCAAAGCGTTAGTGTTCCTTACATTTGATATTTGCATGAAGTTTTTGAATTTTTGCCGAAAATCTTTGCCTTCTAATTTACCAACATCCCGCCTTTTCCATTTTCTTGAAGTTTAAAATCTTTTATAATTCTCTCATAATTTAATGGTAGGTTTTAACTTTAAGTTTCTCTTGGTTTACAACTCTCGCTTAGCAAGCTCATTTTTCAAAACTTTTTCATAGTGATCAGATTAGTTGCGTTTAGTTTGGAATTGGTGGACGGTCGTTATTTTATTACTCGGCTTAAATAAACCAAGTGACGATCTTTTGATTATTTTCTTCATCGCAAACTCAAACACCCAATTTTCAATTTGAAAATTGACCCAATTTTCAATTTGAAAATTGATCCAATTTTCAATTTGAAAATTGAAAGTTGGGTGTTTTCAATTTCAAAAGTCACAACACATTGTGCTTGTGTATTGATTGAGTGAGGATTTGCAATGTGAATTCGTTGGTTAAATTTTTGTGCTTGATTATAAGTGAACTGCACATTAAGAAGAAATAACTTAATGCAGTTTTAATTTGAAAATGGATGGTGTCAATAAGGTTGTCTTGTTTTAAAAAGGATAATGCTGATGTTAAGAACAATATTGTTTTCCGCGTTCTTGGACTGTTGTCATTATTGTGGCATGTTACTGATTGTGTTTACTGACTGATGTACTGAAATCACGCTAATTAAAAGTAGTGTACTAGCAAAGAAAAATGCTCCGATGGAACAAAAAAGATGAATATACTTGGAATTGTGGATTATTATGGATGTAAAAGGAGGGGACTAGGAAAAATCTACCTAAAGTCGGAAAATCTGCTAAAAATCACACTTTCTCTAAGCAACGCAAAAAATCGATGTATATTCTGCGGCCTCTAAAAAAGTGTCTTTTTTAAATAATGTTCGAAGTTTCAGATAAGAGTGTATAAACGAAATCTATCAAGGTTACTTTTTTAAATTGCTGGCACCTGATTGATAGAAAACTAAGAGGTATTGTATTTAAAGTTGTTTTGTTTTATGAGCATTATAGCAAGCAAAGCAGGAGCCGATTGATTAGTGCACACAATCGTTTCGGGCATGCTAGTGTATCTACATTAAGTCTGTTTCAAGTCAACTTACGTATTTCCTACTGTTTTTAACCAACCATGTCTTCAATTGTCTTCGATGTTTGCTATTTCATTCAATTGGCTTGGAAGACTGTTAGTTTACTTAATATCATTTCCCATAGCTACTGCATAGCTAACGTGCTGCTGTTTCAATCATTGTTATGGTTGAATATTTATTTTAATCTGTTGGCCGCAGAATATACATCGATTTTTTGCGTTGCTTAGAGAAAGTGTGATTTTTAGCAGATTTTCCGACTTTAGGTAGATTTTTCCTAGTCCCCTCCTTTACATCCATAATAATCCACAATTCCAAGTATATTCATCTTTTTTGTTCCATCGGAGCATTTTTCTTTGCTAGTATATTATATCATTAGCCTATCCTTAACCATTGTGCATCCTTCAGAGCTGCCTATCCTTAAGCACTGTATATGTTATAACATGTGGTCCCAGGGACGCCCGGTATACTACTGGTGCAACACGCCTGACTTAGAAAAAAAGAAGCTATTCTGAGTTAAAGTTGAGTTTTACTTAATAATATTGAAAAATTCTGCTTCAAACGATTTCAGTGGTCAATAATATGGGTAAGAAAATAGAACAAACAGTAATTCATTCGAAAGACTTATCTAAAATTTAATGAGAGCATTATTATTTATTTAACACAAGGTTTTGAAAAAATCCGCTTCAATGTGACTGACGGTTCGCGAATGAAGAGCATAAGATCAAGCGCGTTTTTATGACATTAGTGAGCGAGCGCTTTTTTGCAACAGAGCTGCTACACCTTACAAATTTTGCAGTTGAAAGTACATAATGTAGTAGGAACGGGTCGAATGAACAGTCGAAGAAACATTGCTGGTTTTGCTCGGATGCATAAAACGTTTGTGCGCCTAGAGCCTGAATTATTTCCGGCAGTTAAATTAACTTTTCTCATGTCACCGGCTTTGATTTTTACCACCGGTACTGTTTTAATGGTTGGTCTTTAAAGCGAAGACGCCGTTCATTAGTTTTTCAAAAAAGTGCATTTTATATTGGAAATGTTTAAGATGTAATTAAAAGCGAGCGAGCGCGTCGAGCCCTATGAATCATATTTTCGGTCGACTGGGGAAAAGCGATGATGTGACGTACTTGCCTATACTTACATAGCTGGCTATCTCCCTGTACTAACGCCATACGGGCGTATAGTACTACTACTACGGCGCAGGAGCGGATTTAGGGGGGCGGGGGCGGCCGCCCCGATTGGCCCAGAATAGCGCGCAAAATTAGGGATTTTTGAGTAATTTTCAGCGATTTTCGGGTTAAAACGGCTAATTTTTCCGCCCAAGTCAGGGATAGCCCCGCCCCTTCCTTCGTAGGAAAATCCTGGATCCGCCAATGCTACGGCATGAGCAAAAAAACGACTCTAGACGATAAAACGAGCTAAACAGTGTCAAAGCTAGTCTCAGAGTAAATACAACAAAATTATTTTACGACATAAAAGATACAATAAACGAGTAACCAATCAGATAATGGGAAGAGGGAGCTACAGCAGGTTGCTATTTTCCCACATGCTAATTACATGATAAAGAGTAATATTGACTAGTAAAGAAAAATGCTCCGATGGATAAAAAAAGTAAATATACTTGAATTTCTTCATTGTTAAGGATGTAAAAGGGGGGACTAGGGAAAATTTCCGCACATGCGCAGAAGCCTTAGGAATGTGCTAAACAGTTAGGCTTCCCTAAACAATGAAAAAATCGAAGTATATTCTGCGGCCTATGCGCGTTTCTGCAGATTTTCCGTAGTAATTTCGATTACAATGGCGAGTATCTTGTTTACTTTATTTTGGAAAATTTAAAGAAATGTTTTGTGGTTTTTCATGAAAAGTATTGAGTTGGTCATGCAGGTGTAAAGTTTACACTATTATATTTTACTCCAGAGCATTGTGGAAGGTCAGGATTTCATTAAATAAATGATACATCGATCATTTAATAGTAATGTAAGTGTCTTCAATGCTCTTTTTGCGAAACACTTAAGAGACAATTTCTGAGAAAATTGACCTTTCTATGTGCAATGATGTGATAAGTGAAAAATAAATTTCCCTAAATCAGCTATTTAGGGTAGTTTTTGACCCTGAGCACGATATTGATGATCACTTCGCTTAGAACTCAAAATTTATCTAGCTACAGTAACCCAAAGTTTACAGTTTTGTCTATTTTTGCAATATTTTATAGTCATTACCTTAGGCTGTGCCCTGTCTTCAGGTTTAGTGATAAATTCATGAAATTGTATCCATTGACCAACCGATAAATGCAGTTTAAACTACAAGAAAAATCTGGGAAAAGTGAATTTTTTCATTTTACACAACTGTTTAAAGTCGTCTATTTCTTGATAAAAAAGATAAAATTTTACACTAAAAATGGCGTAACGTGCTCAATACATGAAAGTTGTACATATAATCACCAAAAATTACGGAAAAAAATCCCAGCAGCAGAAGCTATACAGGTTTTACTAATTTCTATTGATGCCCTATTTTAATAAAATTGGGCACAAGAATTGATGCTGCATCATCAATATGGGAGCAGGATATAAGATAGTTCAAGAAAATATGAATTCTTATATTTTGTACATGGCTGTAAAAAATTAACAGAAAATCACTTTTGGAACATGAGTTATACGGGTTTTTACTAATGTCATTATGTAATTTGTAACCAAAATTTCACACAAAAACTAATGCAACATAGTTAATCTGCGAGCACAACAAATTCTATTTTCCATGATTTTGCATATTTTGATTCAATCCTTGACTCTCGAAAATTGTTGGAAAAAAAACTTGTCAAACTAAAGTAATGCGGATTTTCTTAACTTTGGCAGACAGTTTAGTTTACTAAAACTTGGGAAGGCAACTATGTATTTTGTGAATCGATGGAGAAGGGCAGAAAAAGTTTTTGAGCTGTTTTTGGCGGGCTCGATGCAATGATGAAGTAAAACTTTGAAGAAAATTTGAGTATTGCATATTTGTACACAAAAATCTTTGACTAAAGCCATCAAAATATGTTTTATTATCTTTCAGTCCATGAACAATTTTGTAATGCACCAAATAAGAAAAACACAGTTCTCAACATTCAATTTGAGCGGTTTTTGGCGGGTTAGAACACTTGACTATAAAAACAATAAATTCAGCATGAAGCGCCAGAAAAATTTGGCTTTACTAGCGCCTAAATACTCTAAAGCCTGTTTTGGCGCTACTATACATATGTAGATGTACTTCAAGAATTTATCACCCTTCGAGATATCAGAAATTTTCCATTTTGGGTGGGGCAGGCTCCCTTCTTGCCTTCTGTATGTGGACCTGATGGTAGTTATACTGGTTAATAATTATGAAGTAATAATGTTGTGGCATGTAAATAGTGTGTGGTAAAAAATCTAAGACCAAAAGTTATTTCATTTTGAAGATGGTGCGGATTTATTGAAATTGGTAAGTGCATTTAAACAATTTTGTTCTTCGTATTTGCTTTTGTTTTTGTATCATTTCAACATGCAGAGAAGACTATATGCAAATTGCAATGACGTTCAAGTTAATCGAAAAAAAACAAAATACATACATAGTAGCTTGGCTATTTAGCAGTAGAACATTCACTATCTAACAAATCATTCTCCATCTCAAGGTGAGAATCAAACAGTTTTTTGACTGATTCAGCAACATGCAAAACACAGCAAGGAAAATCGAAAGTATTTTTCGTTTTGTCAATCTATGCAAAAACACTATGAAATCAAGTATACATTACACTATGCTCTGCATGCATCAAGTTTTCTAATTTTTCTGAGCCAAAACACCAACTGGAAAAAGGTTTTCAGCCAATTCATTTTATTATGTCATAGAGATTTCCACCTAAGTATCACTGATTTAGTTTTCCTGCCATTAAGTCAATACTGATCGATAAATGATGAAACTTTACAGGAATCATTCCTAGGCATTAGAACTTATTCTTACCAATTTTCATCACATTATATAAACCAGGCCAGTAATTATAAACTACAACGTGATCACCACCATTTTCAATCATTTTGTGAAGGCGTTGACGATATTCCAAAAGAACCTTTTCCCGCATTTCTACTGTAACTTCATCGAATTCTTGAATTATTCGATCCTTCAACTAAGGTATGTTTGTTGGACGTGTGGTATAGACCTTTGATTTAATAAAGCCCCAAAGGAAAAAGTCACATGGTGACAAATCAGGTGATTGTGGTGGCGATCCACCTTGGCCACCACGATCACCTGATTTGACACCGTGTGACTTTTTCCTTTGGGGCTTTATTAAATCAAAGGTCTATACCACACGTCCAACAAACATTCCTTAGTTGAAGAATCGAATAATTCAAGAATTCGATGAAGTTACAGTAGAAATGCGAGAATCTTTTGGAATATCATCAACGCCTACACAAAATGATTGAAAATGGTGATGATCACGTTGAAGTTTATAATTATTGACCTGCTTTATATAATATGATGAAAATTGGTAAGAATAAATTCTAATGCCTAGGAATGATTCCTGTGAAGTTTCATTATTTATCAATCAGTATTGACCAAATGGCAGGAAAACTAAATCAGTGATACTTAGGTGGAACACCCTGTATATTAAATAAGTGCCTACTACTCGTATATAAAATTTCAGAAGGTGAAATTTCAGTGTGCGCGTGAAATAAAATATAGTAGGAAGTTTGCAAAGACCTTTTGCTTCATTTGACAAATTAAAGGTGCTGTTAATGTTTGCATAAAATTTTCATAACAAAATAATTGTTTAATAATACCCATATAAGCTTCTGCTTGATCTATTTTCCTAAAATAAATAATTTTTTCACAAAAATATAGCTGGCATTCCAAGATATACGTTTTTCAAAGTCTGCTGCACCAATTTTTGTGTAAAAGTTTAGAAAGTTTACCTATAAAGATAGCAAAACCCACATAATTGCTGTTTTATAAGACATTGTTGTTAAACTTTTCACAAGATACAATATAACAATCCCTTATCATTTGCTCACAGTTTGTGGATACTGCATCAATTTTTTCGCCGAATTTTGATAAAATAGCGTCTCTGCTAAAGTTAATAAAATCTGCTTTACTTTAGGTTGGCAAGATTTTCCGCGAATTTCGAGAGTTAAGGATCGAATCAAAATAAGCAGGATCATGGAAAGTAGACTTCGTTGTGTTCGCGGATTAACTATGTTGCATTAGTTTTTGTGTATAATTTTAGTTAAAAATTACATAATGATATTAGTAAAAACCCGTATAACTCATGTTCCAAAAGTGATTTTATGTTGATTTTTTATAGCCACGTACAAGAAAGAATTCATATTTTCTTAAACTATCTTATTTTCTGTTCTCATATTGATGATGCAGCATCAATTCTTGCGCCGAATTTTATTAGAATAGTACGGAAAGCCGATAGGATCATTTGAATTTTGACATTAATCTGATTAAGTTTAATGTAAAATTTCAAAAAAAGGCGTAGTTTCAATGTAAAAAATCAAATAATGTTTGATGTAACATTTCAAAAACATGAGCCTTATAACTTGAAAAAGTACATTAATTTTAGCGCAGTATTTTGAAAAGTTATATAGTTTCTGTTCTGGCGAAACGATGCAAATTCAAATAATGGTTCCCAAAGATTGATGTAATAATTCAATATTTTGGACCTCTTTGATTGAAATCGCAGATCAAAGTTGCGCATCCTTTGGTTTATAGACCGTTCTGTACTGTAAGCTATAGTGACAACATGAACCTCACTTTTCAAAAAAGACATTAATCTCTTTTTTCAAAACAAGATTGATGTAACTTTTCAAAACAAGATTGATGTAATTTTTCAAAACAAGATTGATGTAACTTTTCAAAACAAGATTAATGTAATTTTTCAAAACAAGATTGATGTAATTTTTCAAAACAAGATTGATGTAATTTTTCAAAACAAGATTGATGTAATTTTTCAAAACAAGATTGATGTAATTTTTCAAAACAAGATTGATGTAATATTTCAAAACAAGATTGATGTATTTTTTCAAAACAAGATTGATGTAATTTTTCAAAACAAGATTGATGTAATTTTTCAAAACAAGATTGATGTAATTTTTCAAAACAAGATTGATGTAATTTTTCAAAACAAGATTGATGTAATTTTTCAAAAGTCCTCGAAGCGAAAACCTGAAATTCTTATAGCTGCGCTTACATTTAGAACCTGATTGTTATTACTGTAGCCTATTCTCAGTTGGAATCTTTGTCGTTCGGATTTTAGCAGGTGCTGTAGTTTTCTTGACGGATTCTGTTTATCGCCCTAAATAATGCATCGAATCGGATTCAACGACAAAATCGCAATCATAATGCCTAATTATATTTGGAAAGATGAAGGGCGTCACTTCTGGACGATATTGGCTTCGCTCGCTGACGTTTTTCTGAACACCTATGCGCTTTTGGGATTTTCGCCTTTCTACCAAGTTTTTTGCATGCTATAAATTGTGTCAGGCACCGGCGTAGTCTGTGGGGGTGGTAATCCACCCTGGCGAAAATCTCGACATGTTCAAGAACTGAGCAATATTAATTCGGCGCTTCGCGCCAATTTTTATTGCAGGAAAAGTCGAAAAAAATTTAGCGCTTCGAGCGCATAATAGGTACTTGTCATTTTTTCCGTCCAAAATGTAAAAAATAAAAATATTTTATTGCTTAAATAGTGCAGGGCAATGTGAAAAGCCCAAAAAACACGGGAATGTTTTGAGAACATGGTGACCTTCGTGTTTTTTGTCCAAAATGCTATTTTCCTGGGTTTTTGACATTGCTGAATCATTGGTTTATTGATCGGAATGCGGTTTTTTCTGCATGTTTTGAAAAAATTCCTTATTTCAATTTGTGGCAACAGCAATTGCTTGCGGATTCAGATTGATGCCAGACATGGGCCAAGCCTAATGCATAAAAGGAGCAAAAATTGTGGAGCGAGCGGAGCAATTTTTGCTCCATTTATCTCAGACTTAGCCCATGCGCTGGGGTCAATAATGCTGACAGCCACCTAATTCTTTCAGATTTTAATTCCTTGACCCTTAATTAGATTAAATCAACCAGGCAAAGTTAATTTATAGAAGGTCACTACATGCTCAATATTAACCAAAACACATTATTTAACAGCCCCAGTCCGTTTTAATGGGTAATTTTAGAAAATCCTGGCTACGCCTATGTCAGTAGGTAAAGTTGAAAATTAATTTTTAGGAGCGGCATACGTGTAGCAGGTTCGCAAAACATTACGAATACCTCGCGTTCTTTATCAAAACGAACCACCGTTAGTCTATTGGTTAAGGTTCCGGGGTTTGAAGCAAGAGGTCCACGTTTCGAATCTGGTTGGCAGCGACTTTCATCCGCTTCATTGGGTGCTACAAAGTGCATACATACGCCTTTACAAATTGACTATCTTAATACATATGTGAACCTGCTACACGAATGCCAAATAATATTACACCTCGATCTTATTTGCAGTCTAGACCACTGATTTTTGACTGCAAATAATATTTAAGTGTGACCGATCTTATTTGCAGTATAGGCGGCAGGTTTTTGACTGCAAATAATAGGTAGGTATTGCACTGTGTCCAATCTTATTTGTAGTCTAGGCCACTGGATTTTGACTATAAATAATATTACATAGTGGGCTATATTATTCGCAGTTGACTGTAAATAATTATTGTTGATCTCTTTCTCCAAAGCCCAGAACTTTAACCACTCGACTAAGTGATTTATCTCAATGATAATGCAAGTTGTTCTTAATGTTTTGCATTGGTTGACTTGCTTATTAGGCTTAGGCTTAGTATCATGAACTGACCAAAATATTTGTGCCAGCGTTTAGAATAGGTCTGAGTAATGGGATGCAACGAGCGAAGCGAACGCGGCTAGTCGTTTGCTTCCCATTACCTAGGCTTATTTTTAATGTTTACGCCAAAATTTTGGACACTCATGAATCGTCAGAAGAAACCCAACCCCTAATTTAGTTTTTTTAACCATTTGAAAGGCAGTTTGGCAGTTATGCACTTAAGGGGACAAAAGTTTTCAATTTTTTTCTAAAATTACCATTTTCTGGGATAATTTTGTAATCTGATAATGAATCTAGCGTTCATTTTTGAGTTCAAACAATATTTGGGCCTGAAGGTATACTATAGCTCTATGGATATATATATATATATATATATATATATATATATATATATATATATATATATATATATATATATATATATATATATATATATATATATATATATATATATATATATATATATATATATATATATATATATATATATATAGGATATAGGCAGCTAAAAAATTTTTTGAGAACAGTCTGCTTAGGGGTCTAACGTGAAAACTTAGAAGGTTCCTACAAAAATGAAAACAAGTAGAATTACCGACCCTTCAAAATGCATGAAAAATGCGCAAAAAATTGATTTTGGCAAATTCATATTTCAAGTTCCGGAATGATACGAAAAGCGGTCAGGCCTCAGTTATGATCTATTTGGCATACTTCTTTCACCAATACAATATCGGCCATCTCCCCTAGCTTGCTGAGAGAAGGAGTGGTTTTTCACTGCCAAATCCATTGGTGTTTTTTAGAGGACAGTGCTATATGTCTTAGAAGGCTGCAAAATACTAGCTCCCAGAATTTGCGATTTCCTGAAGTTTGCAGAAAATTCGCAGAACAGGTGCTGTTTAAGCGATTTTATCTGATTGTTTGCTCAAAGTGCAAAATTTTTGGCGCTTAGCACTATTTACACATGTTTGATGATATTTTCTCTACAATTTCTTCGATTTTGGTGCTCAATTCTTCTGTTTTCATGGTTTAGAAAGATGGAGCATCGTCAGAAACGTCGAAAAACGATGTTTGTAAAACTTATCCGCCATTTTTGAGTCTAAAAATGCGCTTTGAAATTTCACCCCTTTCCAAGAATTCTCATGCTGTGCATGTCTGGTGGCTTCCCTGTGTTGTATTAGTCTCAGCATAAAATGCATTTACTTACTCTAATTACAGAATGTCAGATGCAGAAAGCATCCTACCTTTCCTGTATTTTCTGTCGTTAAGGTTAAGGTTCAAAACGTAGAGTTTACCCCCACAATGACAGCAGTTTCTTTATTTAACCCTTCTGATCATCGTGCGTGACCATATGCGTAAATGATACATATATGCAGGCCCGTTTCCAGGATTTTATTTGGGGGGGGGGCGAAATTTCTTGAGGCCAGATATCTCGAGAACCATTAAGAGATAGGCGAAATTAAAGACAGTTTTGAGTGTATCTCGGCGAGCTCTATACGACGATGATGAAAAATTTCAAGAAAAAATTAAAAAAATTTTCACTCCATTTCATATTGATATACAGCAAATTTATCATTCAAGCTGATTTCTCATCACCTAATCGACGAATTATTTCTTATCTCTTCCCTTTGTACTTAATCCTTGTGCTTTAGAGAGAAAAACAAAACGGATAATGAATAGTTCGGCGCGAAGTGCTGAAAAAAATTGACATACGCTGCATGTCAACTTCAAATTTGAGCGGTTTTGAGCGGGCTAGAAGACAAATAACATATATAAACAATAAATACGGCATGAAGCGCCAGAAAAATTTCATGTTTCCCATGTCTCAACTCAAATTTGAGCTGTTTTGAGCAAGCTAGAAGGCAAAAACTATAACTAAACAATGAATCTGGCGCACAGCGCCAGAGAAAAATAGACATGTTCTCTTTGTCTAACTCCAATTTGAGCAATTTTCAGCGGTTTAGTAGACAAAACTATACATAAACAATAAATCCGGCGCAAAGCGCCGGAAAATTTTGAGTTTACTAGCTCTAAAGTACACTAAAAACCTGTTTAGGCGAAGTTCCAGACGCACTTCGCCAATTTTTCATTTTTCCTTTTGGGGGAGCCTTGGGAAAAACAAAAATTTTTCTCATTTTGGGGGGGCTGGCCCCCCGCCCCCTGAATACGGGCCTGCATCAGTGATCGGACCGAGGCCTCGGCCTCGGCAAGCCTCGGCGTTTTTGGAGCCTCGGTGCCGAGGGCGAAGCTGAAAAGTGCCGAGGCGCCGAGGGTTAAAATCAAATTTGAATAAGTTCAATATGTCCGTTGAATATTAACTATTTAGAATGCATCTGCAGTACAAAGGCTATTTTTTACCTATAGACTTTTCTTGTGGTTTCAGTCAGCGTACCCAGTTACACAAAGTTACATACAGCAAAGTGCCAATTTATTATTCATGTGATGATATTCTCAAGCTTGCTACATGGATCGGAAACACACATTCCCGAAGGGAGGGGTGAGGAGGTTTATTACCCCCTCTCAGGGTACAAGACTCAAGTCACTGTCAGACGATTTTTGGTGAAAACCTTTTGAATGTTTTTGAACCTAATTTTTACTATGGCAAAAGTGCAGCTAACTATTAGAATTTCCCGAAGTGATACAGTATTTTTGAATGTAAGCAAGAGTAAATAGACAAACTGTCACTATAAAACATGCATGTAACAGCTCAAAATTTTCGGGAGGGGCTCCTCGGCATACATGTAAAGGCTAGAAATTTCGGGTGGGGGATTAGCGACTCTAATTCTATGTCAAAAATGGCAAAAGCACCTCAAATAGCCAACAAAGCGCAAATTTTCGCCAAAAATGGGGAGGGTGGGTAAAAATTTTCTGACGTTGAAGGGAATGGTTAGGGGAGGACGTCCAACCTTTGGTGGGTGGGGAATTCCCCAAAGCCCTTCCTCTTACACGTATGGTTTTCGGCCATTTTTATGGGAGAGGGCATAAATGATTACGAATTTTCGGCCGAAAATCGCAAAAACGCACCTAAAAATGGCCAATAAATGCAGGTTTTGCCAAAAATCAATTTCGACTCGAGCATTTTTTGGAGCCATTTTTATACAATGTTAAAATACTTTCTTGGACAAAGTGATATTAATTATATCGTTTTTCAGTATTTTTTTTAGGAAATTTCAAAAATTTTTCGGCGCTTAGCGCAAAATATTGCTAACATACTGTATTTAGATTGAAGCCGAGGCATTAAACACTCAAAAATCAATTTTTGTGTAATCTAGGCATCTTTATGCAGATTTAAATATCTTTTGTATCTATTTATACTGTTTTTAAAAATTTTATGCAAAACAAGTACTATTTAATAACTCAGCACATTTAGCCGTTCAAAGATAAAATTGACTAATTTATCCTGATGTTGCATTGGATTTCTAAGCACAGTAGTGCTTATTACAAGATTTAATTGGCATATTACAATATCTGTAATATTTCTGATTTTGTAGTACAAGTTGTTTTAGCTTTCTCAGTCAAGTTTTATGTGTAAATTTCATCAAAAGCTCATAAAAATTTCGGCGCTTCGCACCAAATAATCTTATGGACTATATTCAGGCCGAATTATCACATTAAGGACCACGGTTTTTTGTATTCGGCAAAGATTTTTCATAATGTACAGAGACTTTTCAGGACTGTCTTTGTACATGCACAAAGATTTTTGGAGAGACAAAAACTGTAAAAAGGTGTAAAATTCCCGAAAATTTTCGGCGCATCAGTAATTGTCTGTCCTATATATCTTTAAAATAGAAGAATTTGCATTTAGAATGGAAAAAATGTCAAATATTCAGAAACCCAGGAATTAGCCAAGATACGCTACCGAAGGTCGAAAACCCCTGTTTTACCACACTAAATCGCTACTGTACCATACTATAATAGTACACAAAAATTTGCATGTACAAAATGTTCAAAGACTTTTGGATACCATTTTTGTACATGTAAAAAGGTATCTTGCACAAAAAAAACACTGTTTAGGACTGCATGCCGGTTGCAGGTCACACACTGGCAGTACGTAAAAATGTGTATGTTTAAAAATATATTTATATAAAATATCTACAAAAATTTAATCGCTCATACAAAGACACTACCACTTAATTTACTGGTCCCCCATTTTGGGATTTCACCCTTCCCTCAGCTCTGGACCTTGGGAAACTAACTATGATCGGAAAGTACAGTGCAGTTTCTGTCATATTACCTACCACACCAGAATTGGATGACTGAAAAAGCATGTTTAAACATGCATTACTGCAAAAGCGAGCACAACAATGGCTACAGTTCTGCCTTTACTTAGCTTATTTCGTTTGTTCGTTTATTTCTTTGACACTGTTTTCTTATTTATGTATAGTAATAAATATTTTTAAGTGCTTGTTCAGCCATATTTTTTATTAACTTTTCCAAGTCTTAAACGGCAATTTGTTAAATTAAGTATGCTTTCATTCTGCTGACTTTATTCAATAAATCCTTCACACATTTAATCTACTATTATTGAAAATGACATTTCATAAAGTGTTCAATATTACGATTATTCTCTAGCTCATGTGGATACAAAATATTCTAAGAGCACTATTTATGGTTATAGGCATATAAGCTTGACCCTCGGCATTACCCTCGGCCTCGGCCAAGGCAAGGATTTTAAGGCGCCTCGGCCGAAGCCGAGGGTCCAAAAAGTACCCTCGGTCCGATCACTGGCCTGCATATATGTATAAATATGACCTACGTTGTTCTTACGTTTGCAAACTATTTAGGATTTCTCAGACAGATGATACGCTATTGAGGATTGATAAATGCGATGGTTGAAGAATTTTGGCGTGATTGAACGATAAGTGACGCTTTTATGTTACACAATCCTGTTTTGTCTGGTCGGCTTTTGATTTTTTCAGATTTCGCACTTCACGCCAGTTCGTCATAGATTGCTTCATCAGCTAAAGTTCCTTGTAAGTAAACTACGTCTTAATAGGCGATTTGCTTATTCGTGCTCATTTTGTAAGCTGCTCGAAATCTTATTGATGTTAATCAGTCTAAGTTTTTCTACGTTTAGTTATTAATGAGTATTGCTTATTTTAATTCAGTAATTGTATCTATTATTAGTAACTTTACCCCCATTATTATATATTCCGTCCACCTGCGCCTTCAGTGGCGATTTAAATTGCTTGGCAGTTTATTTGTATCTCTATATACGTAGTCGTGAATAGATTCGTGGGAATTCACACTCAGTTCTGGTGGCAATACATTCTTCTCTTAGTATTTCTTTCACTTATGGATGCGGAAACCGTTCCAATAAAATTGTAACAACTAAAAGCAGTAACATTAATTTTCTTGAAATACCTTTATGCGTATGTTTTAACGCATATTTTAGCTGGATTCATATGTACATAGATATAGCAGGACCTTTTCGTTTCTGGATAATGTGAGAAGTTGGCCGTTGTCTTATGCTTGAAATTTTGGATGGGGATGGTAGGGTGGACCAGATGCGGATGAAGTTTTGGAATGGTCATGGTGGTCATAGTATGCTTTTATTGCCAAATAAAATTGTCAACGTGACCTTACTTTTGCGTTTAAAATGCCTATCTGATGCAAGCAATCGACTAATATCAGTATCAGAATGAATTCAATGAATAAAAATAATTGTATTTGCCACATTTGCGTATAATAAAACTTTTATGAAAGCGGACAAATAAAATTCAAAAATATACTGAAAAATTATTTATGCTTTAGACTGATCAAATTAATATGACAACTGGTTTGTATGTATCGTATAAACATTGCTTAAAAATTCTTCAACACCTTGCATTTTCCCAAAATCGCCTTTGAGTACCTGATTTATAATAATTTGGGGTGGGCAATACCCCCAACCCTTTGTCCAAATGCGCCTAAAGTGACATTATCGTAGACACCTAAGGTATATATAATTTCTCCGGAATTATTTTTGCTTTACGATCAATTAAAAGATGTGAGAATGTTTTTCTGCATGAAAAATATATCTATGCTAGCAAGAGCACGATTTGTGAAATAGAAAGTTTTAATTTAAAGCCGTAAAAAACGTTGAGAAGACGCTTTTGCCACATTTAATTTTCTGTGTCTTTTCTTTATCTCGCTTACTCACTATGTTGATTCATTTAAGATTGCTGTTGTGCTTATACCAGGTGCACTCATAGTTCAATTATTTTGCAAAAGTCCCCTGGGGGGATTATAAAGTTTTAGAGCGCATTTGAAAGACCGCTTGAATAGATTTTAGCGCATTTTTTCACTCCAAGTTCATAGTTTTTGTATAATTTTAGTCATCCTTTCAGTCAAATTATACGAAATATTTTGTTACAATGTATCAACGTTGTCGAGTGCTTTTCGCTGTTTGTAATGCACTAGAAGTGAGTAAGTAAGTTTAGCAAACATTTCATAGTCGAACTTCACAGGATTTAATGTTGAGACGACAGCTTTTTGTAATACGTGTCATGGAGAATAAGTTAAATTTTACTAACTATCTCGAAATAAAATTCTGTATATAATGTTGTAATGTGCATGATTTCATCATATATAGGTAAGTAACAGGTGTAACCAATTTCTGGGTTTCTAGTGATGAATAACAAAATTAATTAAAATTTTGATATTTTTACTATTTCATGTAAAATATACGGCCATTATCCTTCATTAAGCTCAAGAATTGTCTTGTAGCACCTTTTGTTTCCGCAACATTGCCTGATATTGTTGATATTTCAGAATTTTAGGTACCTAGGAGTAATACTCCCTCTCACCCGACCTCCTGTTTCCATGTGAGGGTTCCACCAAATTCACAAAGCCAGCTACGTCGCTGGTCCTTTTCCCTTTAATTACCTCTTGGATTAGATGTTTATTTACTTTACCAATTTTTCTTAGTGCAGGTCTTAGTGATACTTCGTGTATGAATATATATTCAACCTTGATAATTTTTGTTAGCAACAATTGCTTTGCGTAGTTCTGATGGAATGGTGCAATGGGTATGCCTGCGATTGTGCAAGTGGCCATAATATTGTAGTATAAGAATAGGATAAAATCCAAGAATTTCAGTAAATCGAGCATCAACTTCAACGTGCTTTTTGAACTATGAAATACCGCACTATTTGTCATCCGTAATGAATGACAATTTTGAAAGAGTAAATGGATTGAACTAAATTTAGGTTCCTGAAATTCAGAATAGTATAATCCGTCTACCCATTGCATCCATTAGAGACCTTATATTTTTAGAATTTTGTTTGTACTTATTATATTTGCATACAATTATGACTTCGGAGATGAATGGCAATGGGAAAAATAATGCAGTGGCTACTGATTTGAAGGTATTATAATATGTTCAATCTTATTTTCTTGCACTTATGTAAAAGTTAATAATTTAGTGAAAGTAGTTGCCGATTTGATTACAAGTTTTAATATCGAACATATGTTTTCCATAAAGCAGACATCGAAACAACAGTCTTTAAAGTAAATCGTTTTTTCGAGCAATAAAATTTGTACATTCCTTTCATTTAAAATAGGATTATGTGTCCTTGTACAGAAAGACAAACAAAGCAAAGAATAGACAAAGTGGTTACAATCATTTTCGCTCAACAAGCATTCACAGTTTCATTCAACGAACAAATGGAGCAACAAATCACTAAAGTGATGTGCATTGATCGATTATTTTAGCTAATTCAAGCTTTTGAACTCATTGGATCTATATAACAATAAATATAATAAAGACTACTCGGCTCGAAGCGCCGGAAAATTTTAAAATTTTTGCTTTTTTGAACTCAATTTTCCAGACACAATTATTACACTAGAAAAATCGACAAAATTTCTGAAAAATTTCTGGGGGGCATGTGCCCCAATGCCCCCCCTGGCTACGCCTATGGACCTGCTACAAATGTAAGATTAAGAATTGAGTTTAAATGCTGCCTTAACTTGAGCTGCAAGCACACATGGGCGTGGGGGGTCTGGACCCCCCCAGAAACCAAAAGACCCCCCCCAGAAATCAAAAGACCCCCCAGAAATCAATTTTTGAAAATTTTTTTCGTTTTTTTCGCAATTTTTTGATGCCAATGGATAGTGCTTGATGAGAAACGTCGAAAAATGGTGTTTTTATCGCCATATCACCATTTTTAAGGCCATTTTTTGACCTTCGAAAAATCTTGGACCCCCCCAGAATTTTCTTGCTGCCCACGTATGGCTGCAAGACGAGTAACCGGACCCCAGCATTTTGAGATATCGATCTGTAATTGCTGAATAATAAAAATTCATGATCTGTTTTGAAGCATTACACTGTAATCATGTATTAGGATAGGAAATATTCGTTAGTATTTGTTTTTCGGATAAGTTTTAAAGATTTATTCGCACCATTTTTACGAGCATGCACAACAAAACTCAAATTGAAGCCATAATAAGCACAAATATATAGTTCGGAATACATGCTGGCATAGGTGATTGTGTTAAGAGCACACCTGGGCGTGGGGGTATGCAACCCCCCAGAATTCAATTTTTAAATTTTTTTTTCGTTTTTTTCGCAATTTTTTGATGCCAATGGCTAGTGCTTGATGAGAAACGTCGGAAAATGGTGTTTTTATCGCCATACCACCATTTTCAAGGCCATTTTTTGACCTTCAAAAAAATCTTGCACCCCCCCCAGAATTTTCTTGCTGCCCTGCCCACGTATGGTCAAGAGACCCCTAAATTTTATTTTTTTTAAATTTCTAAACTATTAAATACTTTTTGCGCAATGTCTCGATCATATTGGATAAAATCTTTCAATTAGCAATGAGTTCAGGCACTGCTAACTTATGTTAAAGCACATGGAAGCTGAATCCTTCTTTTACTTTCAGAAACCTACCTACCTTTCAGAGATCTACTTACCTTTGTTTTTCGTAAGCATACGTGGGCAGCAAGAAAATTCTGGGGGGGGGGGTCCAAGATTTTTGAAGGTCAAAAAATGGCCTTAAAAATGGTGATATGGCGATAAAAACACCATTTTTCGACGTTTCTCATCAAGCACTATCCATTGGCATCAAAAAATTGCGAAAAAACGAAAAAAATTTTCAAAAATTGATTTCTGGGGGGTCTTTTGATTTCTGGGGGGGGGTCTTTTGGTTTCTGGGGGGTGTCCAGACCCCCCCCCAGATCCCCCACGCCCATGTGTGTTCGTAAGTGACTACACAGTTTGCTGTATCGAAATAGTTTTCATTTATGCCTATTTATTTGTTGTTTCACAATAAAACAGAAGATGGTTCCTGCATCAGCATGGCCAAATTTTATGTGCGAAATTTGCAAGGCAGAACACGTAGGTAGGTGCTCGATGCTCAGTCTGAATCATTGTTTCCGATGCGGGGACCAAAACCATACGGTAGATAAGTGTCCCATGCCACGCAGAAAACATTCACCACCACACATGGGCGTGGGGGGGATCTGGGGGGTCTGGACCCCCCCCAGAAACCAAAAGACCCCCCCAGAAATCAAAAGACCCCCAGAAATCAATTTTTGAAAATTGTTTTCGTTTTTTTCGCAATTTTTTGATGCCAATGGATAGTGCTTGGTGAGAAACGTCGAAAAATGGTGTTTTTATCGCCATATCACCATTTTTAAGGCCATTTTTTGACCTTCAAAAAATCTTGGACCCCCCAGAATTTTCTTGCTGCCCACGTATGTTCACCACTGGCTTGGGCAACGTACAAGGTTCGTCGCCGTATCCGTAGGAGCCTCAAAGATAAGGTCGAAGGAAGCAAACCGTATTCCTGGGCTGCAGTCAAGCCTAAAGCTTTGGAGCCGAATGGTATAGATAGTATTTTTTAGAGAGCATATCGAATGCACACTGGTCTGTATCCAGGGGGCGGAGGTTGCCCAACTTAAATTGAAAAACTATCACAGGGGTCCCCTTAAGGGATAAATACAAAATTCCCAAGTGTTTCGAAAACACCATCAAAACAGGCAGTGGCGTATCCAGGATTTTGTGACAGGGGATGGGACCATACGTGGGCAGCAAGAAAATTCTGGGGGGTGCAAGATTTTTTTGAAGGTCGAAAAATGGCCTTAAAATTGGTGGTATGGCGATAAAAACACCATTTTTCGACGTTTCTCATCAAGCACTATCCATTGGCATCAAAAAATTGCGAAAAAAAACGAAAAAAATTTTCAAAAATTGAATTCTGGGGGGTATTTTGATTTCTGGGGGGTATTTTGGTTTCTGGGGGGTGCATACCCCCCAAACCCCCACGCCCAGGTGTGGATGGGACCTTAAACTTATATAATTGTGTCGCAAACTGTACAAAAATCCGTCAATGATGCTTAGAGTATGGGTTTTTACCGTGTTTTATGATAGAGAGAATCATTTTTAACCCAAAAAGTTGAAATTTTCGAAAGTTTACCAAGAAAGCGCGGAAAATTAGCGCAAAAATCTGTGGAGCATCAAAAAATACTCGAAAAATCATTGTAAGAACTAAAAAATCCTTGTAATGTACATGAGCTGCCTTTTTAACGTAAAAAATAGGGTTTTCAGAGGGCCAAGAAAGTTAGTGAATGTCATAATGATTACTACCTGGCGCGAAGTTCCGGGAAAATATGAAAAATCGTGATGTAAATGGCTAGAATCATCAAAAAATACTCGTTCTCTATTGTGGAAGGCCCCCAAAAATCGATTGACCCGATAGAATTCATTTTTGGTACTTGTTTGCTATTTCACTCCAATCGAATCCTCCCCTGAAATTGATCGCTACTAACGATGAAACGGAACCACAATAATTCTTGTGACTTAAGGATCATTTTCGCAACTCTGGATTTGAATCCAGATCCAATATCATTAATGTTTGCTGGTGTGAGCTCCATCTATTATTAATTAATTTTTGACATCATCATTACGCTAAATATCGCAGGCATGTAGGTTCCTTCTAAATTTCGAGGGGGCTGTAATTTTGAAGTTGGAGATGTTAACAACTACGATACATAAATACGATTAGCTAACAATAGTTTTTAGTGTTTTTTAGCTAGCCTTAAACACTACAGAAAAAGAAAATAATAACTTTATTTCAATGTATACAAAAAACTTTATGTTGTTGAAACTATAATGATTTAATTAAGATAATTTAATTTAATTAATTCACTAATGATTTCGTATATTCCACTCAAATCACAGAATCATGCACACGGCCGTATTTAGGAGGTAGGCCCATACCTGGGCGTGGGGTTGTTTGTGGGTTTGCACCCCACCCAGAAACAAATACCCCCCCCCAGAATTTAATTTTTTAAAATTGTTTCGCAATTTTTTGATGCCAATGGATAGTGCTCGATGAGAAACGTTGAAAAATGGTGTTTTTTCGTCATACCACCATTTTGAGGCCATTTTTTGAATTTTTGAAGAAATATTGCACTTCTCGGAATTTTGGTTCCGTACACCTATGGTTACTACCATACGTGGGCAGCAAGAAATTTCTGGGGGGGGGGTGCAAGATTTTTTTGAAGGTCAAAAAATGGCCTTAAAAACGATGGTATGGTGATAAAAACACCATTTTTCGACGTTTCTCATCAAGCACTATCCATTGGCATCAAAAAATTGCGAAAAAAGCGAAAAAAATTTTCAAAAATTGAATTCTGGGGGGGGGTATTTTGATTTCTGGGGGGAGAGGGTATTTTGGTTTCTGGAGGGGGTGCATACCCCCCAAACCCCCCCCCACGCCCAGGTGTGGTTACTACCATAGGTGGGCAGTAGTATGACGAAAAAACACTATTTTTTCAACGTTTCTCATCGAACACTATCCATTGGCATCAAAAAAATCGCTAAAAAAACGAAAAAAATTAAAATAGAATTCTGGAGGGTATTTGGCCTTTCGAGGTGCATTTCCCCCAAACCCAAGCCCATGTATGGTTACTACACGTGGGTGTGCGGGGCTGTAGACTCCATAATTCATACATGTCACGGCTTTGAATCGAGAGGTGGGGTAAATGGCCTCCAGTTTTTGGCCAAAAAACGCCTAAAAACAGCCAAAAAAATGGATTTTTCTTCAAAAATCGGGGGGACGGGGTCAAAAATTTGCTGGCTATGGGGGACGTCCGACTTTAGGTGGGGGATCCCTTCTGTTACATGTATGCTCAATCCGACCCCAGACCCTCAAGAATGCGGCAGACCCCAGCATAAAATTTTTTATTACTCTTTTTCACTTTGTACGCTATTTCTCGATGCGAATGGATAGAATTCGATGAGAAATCGCAAAAATTGGTTATTTTAGCCCGTGTTATGAATTGTTCAGCACTTTTTGACCTTTACAAATTTTTTGGACTCCCAAAATTCGTTTGCTGCCTGACCCCACTGGCTGTCAGGCAATTTTGAGCGCATGCTTTTTGAGGACGAAAGTAAAAGTGACGTAAAAGTTTCGGGACTAATACTTTTCTGGCCTGCTTTCCTCTATTAATTCTGATAGTGTGAAACTATGCTTGCTTCTGTAATCGAATCGCTAATGTAAATAATGTTCACACTATAGGCTTGGCGCAATTGAAACATCAATTTTCAGCTTTCGGCATGGACTCGAATATTGGCAAATAATCACCATTACTGCTTACGCTTCACCGTTAAGGCTTTATTTTTTGTGATAATTTCTGCTTTGCTTCATGGCTGATAACATGCAATTCATTTCAGAAAAGGAAATAGTCTAGATAGAAGATTTGATTAATTTATTCAATCATTTCAGTAAATTGCCTTAAGAACATGATTTGCAATTTATTGGATCATTTTACTGCTTTGCTTTCTATCAGGCGCGGATTTAAGGGCGGGCGGGGGGGGGGTTCGTAATTCCGCCCTTAGTGATAGGATAGACATACTATTTTCTGTTTGGAGAAAATCCAAATATTGCTCAAAATGGGGTCTTAGAGGCAAAGCGTTATCGTCAAAATCGATCAACACTAAGGTTTCATGCGCGGATAACGTACACTGCTCGACTGATGGAAAAAGAACTGTAGCCGCTTGACTGCAGTTCTCAAGTTTACATATTTGGGAAATTATTCTTCCTGAAACAATAAAAAAATATTAGCATACCGCATATTGCTTTCGGGCCTCTCCAGTATCGCAAGGTTTAATGGTCTAATCGATTAGTAAGAAATGTATCAGAAATGCAGTTAATAAATGAAAATTCAGTTAAGGATAAAACATATCACTTAAATATGTGGGAAATTACAAAGAAAATGAACACTAGCATTTATGCATGAAAATAGAGGAATGGAAGGAGACCATCTGCCAAAATTCAAATTGATATTATGAGTGTGATAACTAGGTATATGAAAAATAAGCGTACCATTTAACAGGAGGATCCGCCACCCGAAGTGAGCCGGCTCCCATCTACCTGAAATCTAAAACGTGTATTTTTTACAATTTTTTGGTGTCTTTTGTCATTCTTGACCAAAAATTAATGTCATTTACCTCCTCCCTCCAATGCCTGGAACCATAGGTGGGCAGCGCACCAATATTCTAGGGAGGGCTGCAAGATTTTTCAAAGGTCAAAAAATGGTCTTAAAAATGGTAATATGGCGAAAAAACACCATTTTTCAACGTTTCTCATTGAGCAATATCCATTGGGATCAAACAATTGCGAAAGACAAAAAAAATTTAAAAATGAATGCTGGGGATTATTTACGTTTCTGCGGGTATTCGAACTTCTGGGGGTTAAAACACCCCCAGAATTCAAATTTTGAATTTATTGGTTTTTTTCGCAAGTTTTTGATGCCAATGGATAGTGCTCGATGAGAAACGTTGAAAAATGGTGTTTTCTTCACCAAACCACCATTTTAAAGGCCATTTTTACCTTTGAAAAAATCTTGCACCCCTACAGAGCTTTGTTGCCGCCCACCTATGATGCATACCCCAAACCCCCCATGCCCACGTGTGGCTGGGACTTCCACCTAAAATTTCAAGCCTTTACGTATAAGATATATGCTGACGAAAAGCGCAAAACTAATTGCTGAAGTGAGAAAGTACTCTATTTTTTACTGATTTTTAAAGCATTTTTTGATGCGCGCGTGAGTATTATACCCAAAATTATATTATATTATATTATACCCCAAACCCCATACTGCTCCTTATTCCCTGTTGAAATAAAGAGTTCAATGACCCTTAATGATAGAAAGAAACTTTTGTAGAAGAAAAATTCTCAAGCATACACACCGAATTCATCGTATTCGGCCTTTCGCTGATCGTACATCAGCAATCTAATGAATACGCTAGACATATCCTTGGCACTGTTTGAATCTCGCGGAAGAAACAAATAACAGTCGTCAGAAGCAGACGAGGATGTTGCAACGCGATTGGAAAAACCATAATCACCAGATATCTCATTTATCCGTTGTTTTTCATCCTCATCGAAATGGAATTCTCCTTGTGATAACTAAATTAGGCTAGCATTTGAGAAAGTGTTTTAGATTATGTTCTAAAGTCAAATCACACCTTTAAGTAGATCCTGCGATCTAAATCGACGTCGGGAATATCCCCAGCAGAGAGCAGATGATAACTATCCTCAGCCGATTTTCCGCAAAGGATTTCTTTAAAGAAGGGCGACAAGCCTCCTAAAACCCAGGATTTACCCTCGCTGATTAAAATTAGGTGAGCGAACATTTTTAAGAGAGTTGAATAAAACCCATGGCAGCGAAGGTAAGCATTGCATTTAGGAATGCGATGATCCGGACTCCCTGAAATGATGAAAATATTCTAAATTAGCTTAATAAAGTAATTAAATGAATCATTATTCCTAAACACAATAGATAAGGCTGAGAATATTAAATGATCTGTAAAACATCCGGTTCGTATATTTCGTTCTGCGTATAAAAAATATTGTTTGCTTGAATATGAAACTCGTACATGATATCGAAGAAAATACGATTTTTCAATTCCTTCATCAGAACTAGCTAAGCTTTACCAGTTTTCAATTATTAGCAAAAAGACAGGAGACAATGTACCATTTGGAAGGCAAATAGTTATACATATGGAGAAATAACTCGTGACCACAGACGGATTTGGAGGAAGGTGGGGAGCGCCCCGTCGTCAAAAATTATTTGGGCGCAATGAAAATATGTATTTTCTTTATGACTGATAATTTTTATTATGATTTTTCAAGTTTTTTGGCGCTTCGCGTCGGGATACCATACGTGGGCAGCAAGAAATTTCTGGGGGTGCAAGATTTTTTTGAAGGTCAAAAAATGGCCTTAAAAATGGTGGTATGGTGATAAAAACACCATTTTTCGACGTTTCTCATCAAGCACTATCCATTGGCATCAAAAAATTGCGAAAAAAGCGAAAAAAAATTTCAAAAATTTAATTCTGGGGGGGTATTTTGATTTCTGGGGGGGTATTTTGGTTTCTGTGGGGTGCATACCTCCCCCAAACCCCCCTACGCCCAGGTGTGGATAATACTCAATAATGACATTATGACAATAACCGAATCTCTTGGCGCTCTAAAAAACTTAAAATTATGTCAGAAGAGTAGTTTTTTACAGAACAAAGATTTTAAAGCTCCTACAATGATTTATCAAGTGTTTTTCAGCGATTCGTGTCGATTTCTGCATTGATTTCGCGATTTATGATTGGAAAACTTCGGATAATTTTGAAATTTTTTTGCTTTTTCGCATCGGAAATAATTTTGCCTGTCAAAAGACAGCAAAAAACCGGTACTTTTGAGCATAATATACTGATTTTGGACAATGTATGACACGTATAGGAAAATTTATGGTTTCGCCTCATGTCAGAAATCCTGGATCCACCGCTGATCATGACCAACTCTATAATATAGTAAGCAGGGGTGTACGCAGGATTTTTAAGGGGGTAGGGCGGTCCAAAATTGGTAATCCTATATTTCCGGATATGTTAGCCGAGGCACCAGATAAAGTGCATTTTATGACGTTTCCGAATACGCTCTATCTGTTCGAAGGAAATATTTATGTCCTTTTAATAAGCTGAGAAAAAATGACGTGTTTGGCCGCGCTTGGGCCTAAATTAAAGAACATTATTATATGGCGCAAAGCGCCGAAAATTTTGAGATTTTCCGATAAAAGGATGCCAGTTTTGATGCATTTCCTTACCTTTCTAAAATTATTTCTGGGTTAGGGGCGGCCGCCCCTCTGCGTACGCCCATGATAGTAAGTATGCATGTAGTTGTACAGCCTTTCATAGTTCACAAATGTTCTTTGAGCTATGCTGTCGAGAAGTGTAAAGGATTTTAATGTCTTTATTATTTTGCTGTAAGTATACTGAGTTGTGTGAAGAATTTTACCCTCAAAAATAGGATACGTTAGCTGGTCGATCACTAAGCCGTTGTCGAATACGTCACGAACTATGGAAACATACTCGCTTACTAACCCAGGCCCTAAACCCGGTTCACCAAAGAATTTCACGTTTAAACGGCGATACAACATATCTATGAAAATAAAAACAGTCGATAATTATTATCATAGGTGCACAAGGTCAAGGTCGGCAGGGGGTATGACATCTTTTATAAACATAATGTACGACTACAACCTAAAATGCACAACATGGGAATTCTGACGGCTCGAATTAAGGTGCCTTTTTTGGGCTTTTAAGCGGTGGAGACACGTCAAACTTCGTTTTTCGGCGTTTCTGACAATGCTCTATCTGTCTAGAGCGTACATATAAACAAGAAATTCGAAAAATATGAAAAACTATATCAAATTGAACAAAATATTGTCAAAAAATAAGTACGGAAAGCAACTATGGAAATTTAACACTTTTGAGCAAACACATGGCCAAAGAGGCATAAAACATTATTTTTGTGCAAATTTTTATGAATTAGAAAATTGCGAATTCTTGGGGGGGGGGTTAAAAAAATTTCTGGGCGGGATGAAATCCCCTTAAACCGACCCTTTTAATATCACATACGACTGAAACAGAATAATCTATCACACAAAAATCTATAAAGCGCACGATTTATTCATGCAACATATTTTTTGCCTTATCTAACTTAGTAATTATGTATACGATCAAAGTATAACTTATAATATATGCAGCCAAGCCAGGCCTCTAGTCACATTCACAAGGGGCAGGTTCCCCTAAAATAGGATTGTATTTCGATTTTTCATAAAGGTCTCTGGAAGATACAATGAACTTTTCCAAAACATTGTTGAACAATATTTCAAACATTATTTTCGAGGAAAAAGGTAGTATTACCGACGAAATTCTTCCGATAAAAATTTGTGGTCTTCTTTACTTGCATGTAAGTGCCAAATTGACGTAAATAGTTAAAAAATTACTATTACTATTAGATAAATTTTCTAAGATATCTTTTCTGAGCTCAAAGCCGATGGATACGCGTCGAAGAATTAATCTCGTAGTGTTTTTGTCGACCCCTTTCTTCAATAAAATTCAAACAATTGGCACTTTTGGAGTATAAGATCACTATAGACGTATAAAACAGGACGTTTTCTACATGCAGTTTTTGGAAAATCAAAAATTCTGAGAATTGAAGCCATACGTTGCATGGGGCGTTTTCACCCCTACACGTTGAAACCTTCCCCGCCACATATTACTTCAGACCCCAGAATTATATTTTTAATAACATTTTTGGCGATTTCATCCAACCAGACCCTCAGAATTTTCTCGCTGCCCATGTATGGTTTAAACTCAACCCAACCTAACCCTTAACTCCCAAGTATATGTATGGACATTTAATTATATGCATTATCTTGTTTACTCAGGATCAATCGTAAATAAAAACACTAAAATGAGCAGAACAAAACAACTCAAATTAGCTGAAAATAACTTACAAGTGCAAAACAGCTCCTCCAGATCAGAAAATGTATAATCTCTTATTTTTTACAAGCTAATGTAACTTTATTACAAGTTTTGTCAGATTAGTATGTCATAAAATTAGTCTGTGCGATCTTATATTGCTTTACTAATATGTTTTTAACGCAAAACTGCTTTTAAAACTGTATTCGACAGTACAACTAAATATTGTGTTAAATACAAGTGAATGTATGTATAGTACTGCCTTCCCTCCAAATTACTATGTTCCCTGAAGAAAACGTTACCCGTATCACGGACATCTTTGTAAATCGAGAGCAGCTGCAAGTGAACAAGCTCTGTTTCTTGCACTGAACTGCGGTCAATTCCAAGGAGGAATGGGAAAGAGTCGTGAGGCGCCTTAAGTTTGGCTATATGCTCACTTATATCGACAGCCACCTTTTCTGTTACAGCAGTACGTTCCGTCGTGTCATCTGAGCCATCACAGAATTTTAGATACAGTGTTATAGTTATGTATATGACGAATGACATACATACATATGTACATATTAAGAATGGAACAACTTTCAGTAAATATAATGGGGAATGCTCAATTATTTTATCCTTTACAAGTATGTCGAAAAAGCTGTCCGAAATCGAGCACCACTTTATACATAATATCGCAGAATGTATCTGCTTCCTGATGAAAAATCGTAATATATATGTATAATATAGCAAAGAAAAATGCTCCGATGGAACAAAAAAGATGAATATACTTGGAATTGTGGATTATTATGGATGTAAAAGGAGGGGACTAGGAAAAATCTACCTAAAGTCGGAAAATCTGCTAAAAATCACACTTTCTCTAAGCAACGCAAAAAATCGATGTATATTCTGCGGCCAACAGATTAAAATAAATATTCAACCATAACAATGATTGAAACAGCAGCACGTTAGCTATGCAGTAGTTATGGGAAATGATATTAAGTAAACTAACAGTCTCCCAAGCCAATTGAATGAAATAGCAAACATCGAAGACAATTGAAGACATGGTTGGTTAAAAACAGTAGGAAACACGTAAGTTGACTTGAAACAGACTTAATGTAGATACACTAGCATGCCCGAAACGATTGTGTGCACTAATCAATCGGCTCCTGCTTTGCTTGCTATAAATGCTCATAAAACAAAACAACTTCAAATACAATACCTCTTAGTTTTCTATCAATCAGGTGCCAGCAATTTAAAAAAGTAACCTTGATAGATTTCGTTTATACACTCTTATCTGAAACTTCGAACATTATTTAAAAACGACACTTTTTTAGAGGCCGCAGAATATACATCGATTTTTTGCGTTGCTTAGAGAAAGTGTGATTTTTAGCAGATTTTCCGACTTTAGGTAGATTTTTCCTAGTCCCCTCCTTTTACTTCCATAATAATCCACAATTCCAAGTATATTCATCTTTTTTGTTCCATCGGAGCATTTTTCTTTGCTAGTACACTACTTTTAATTAGCGTGATTTCAGTACATCAGTCAGTAAACACAATCAGTAACATGCCACAATAATGACAACAGTCCAAGAACGCGGAACACAATATTGTTCTTAACATCGGCATTATCCTTTTTAAACAAGACAACCTTATTGACACCATCCATTTTCAAATTAAAACTGCATTAAGTTATTTCTTCTTAATGTGCAGTTCACTTATAATCAAGCACAAAAATTTAACCAACGAATTCACATTGCAAATCCTCACTCAATCAATACACAAGCACAATGTGTTGTGACTTTTGAAATTGAAAACACCCAATTTTCAATTTTCAAATTGAAAATTGGATCAATTTTCAAATTGAAATTAGGTCAATTTTCAAATTGAAAATTGGGTGTTTGAATTTGCGATGAAGAAAATAATCAAAAGATAGTCACTTGGTTTATTTAAGCCGAGTAATAAAATAACGACCGTCCACCAATTCCAAACTAAACGCAACTAATCTGATCACTATGAAAAAGTTTTGAAAAATGAGCTTGCTAAGCGAGAGTTGTAAACCAAGAGAAACTTAAAGTTAAAACCTACCATTAAATTATGAGAGAATTATAAAAGATTTTAAACTTCAAGAAAATGGAAAAAGGCGGGATGTTGGTAAATTAGAAGGCTAAAGATTTTCGGCAAAAATTCAAAAACTTCACGCAAATATCAAATGTAAGGAGCACTAACGCTTTGATTTGGTAGTAAAATAAATTAGTAGTATAGACTACATATTAACAACAAATGAATAGTGCAAACTTTACACAACTACTAGGTGTAGAGAATACTAACAGTTTACGGCTTATTAATGTACATGATTACAATAAAGCTGTATATCTTTGTCGACTTCTGTGCACAGTAGTGTGATTGCTGGTTCATTTTAAACCACTTTTGCAGGCAATTTACATCAATTAAACGATAGCTCTCCATGCGCAAGATTTTGTGAAACATATTATAAACACGGCTAAGAAAGATTTAACTTTAATGCAACCCATTTAAGACAAAATTACATCTCTTCAAAGATCTAAGGACACTTGAACATAATTTTTAAAATCACTTTAGATTCCTTTTGAGGGTAAACAAACTCACTTAATTGATGTCTCACATATGAATCCTTGAAAATTTCTTGACTTCAGTTACAAAGTCTCTGCAAGTCTATCGAATTAGGGTTAACACGTAACGTAAACTTTACACAAACACATAGCGTAAAGAATATTTTAGTCGGATTCGTAATTTTGATATTGCTCCGATATTTCTTTCAACATTTATGGAAAAATGAGTCTCCATAATGTTTTAAAGACAATAAACATTAGGTTTAAACCACTTTGCAATACTGCTGAGTGTAAGCAAGCGCGCCCAATTGACGTATATATTTCATTCCCTGTAAATTTTTATATCTCAGGAAAAAATTTCGATTTTTGCAATGCTCTAGAACAAAGGCTAACATGCAGTGTAAAAAATTACTCGGATATTATGATCAACATTCATGAAAAAATTATGTCTCTACAATGGTCTGAGGACATATAAACAATGAATGTAAACTACTTTACATCACTGTTGGATGTAAACAAATGCGCCTACGTGACGTCTCACATTTGATCCTTTGAAAACTTCTAGGCTCCAAGAAAAATTAGGTTTCAGGAATGCTCAAAAACGAAGATAAATATATATGTTGTGTAAACTTCATGTAAACACCTAGCGTAAAGAAGATTTTAGTCAGATTCGTAATTTTGATATTGTTCCGATATTACGATTAATATTTATGAAAAATTAAGTCTACATAATGTTCTATGGGCAAACTAACAATTGGTGTAAACTACTTTACAACACCGTAGAGTGTAAACATATGCGCCAGACTGGCATTTCAAATTTGATTCCTGGTCCATTTCTAGACTTGATAAACGTGTCCATGACTCGTAACCGGAGAAGCAGGCAGAAAAAACAAGACAGAAACGCATTTAAAACTCCAAATTTTTGACTTTACACTCGCTAAATATTAATGTATAGACAATTTGCTTTGACATGCACCCGATATAAAGCACTTTATTTTTATTCTATTAGACTTATCCCGACTTCTGGACGGAGAATGTGGCGAACAAAAAACGCAACAAAAACGTATTTTCCACCATTTAGAACACTGTAAACTTTAAAATTCCGTACCGAACTCCCCATTGAGTTTAAGAAATTCGGTTCGGTACAATTTGTAGCTTTTAAATCGTAGTACATTCCTGTGTGCCAAAATTCTGTTGCAAAATTTATTTGGCATGATTTATCAATCAAACTTCGGAAAAAACGTGTTTTTTAGCCCATTTTTTACCTCTGATTTCGAACTTTACACCCCCATAAATAACTCAATATTGCGTTTTTTTAAATGCGGTTTGCTGCGATGTTTAGCCCCTGTGAGGCACTTTATTAATGCTGTCTTCGATTTGCACTGACTCATAAGCGGAAAAATTTGGCAGAGAAATCTTAGTTAAAATCCATTTTTTTACACCATCCACTAGAGTGTAAACTTTAAACCCCAGGATCTAACTCACCATAGAGCATAGAAGACTTTGCTTATATGCAGAATGTAGCCCTTGATCCGCTCTACATTTCTGTCAGAAAACATTTTAAAAACCTCATAACCGGAGTTAGTATCGGACATAGGAAGGTTGAAAACTCGACCAAAAAGTGCTTTTTCACCCCCAGATTTTCGCACTCTTTACACTGCCGTTCAATAAATAATGCGAATTTCAAAAAACAAAAAAAGTGTCATCTGTAGAATTCATCCCTCTATTATCCTATTCTGTTCAATCCTTCGAGTCATCAATACTCAGTTGTCCACATGCCGCCAGTAAAAAGGTCCCAAAATTTGTCCTATGTTATAACGTTACACAAAAACTTTACACCTTCTTTACACAGTCAATTTTGAGTTTCAAGAAAAACAAAAAAACACGGGCAGCGAATTTTTTTATTATCTTCCTTTTAAAAAAAACCGCACCTTCCAGAAGTGTCCCGTTATAGCTGTAGGGGGGGGGTGCCCAGGTGTTGGGGGTACCTAAGTATATTATAGGTACGCGCTAACGCGCTACCTATGATACGAGACATACTCGTTTGTAGACCTGTATGCGAAGAGGACTCTTTAGCCCTATTCCCGCATTTTTTGCAAGGGTTTCAGAAAGGAAGAAAAAATCCGCAGGGGAAAGCGGGGCAACCCCGCAAGAGTTTTGAAAGTTTCCTGGAGAAAATAAGGCAAAATCAAGGCCGAAAATTGTAAATTTTCTTCAAAAATGTTTGCAATTGTCCAGAAACTGTGGAATAACGTTTTTCAACGCTATTTTAGCATTTATACCAGTTTTTGAGGTCATTTGGTTCAACAAGGCTAAATTTTTTTCAGGTCAACCGTGCTCTGCATCTATGGTTATGTTGACCAACCTCGTAGCTTCCAGGGAAGTCATTTGACCCGAAAAAACCTGAGCGTGCCCATGTATGTTTAGCATTGTACAGCTCAGTGAAAACCATCAAGATGCCAATGATACGCAAAGTGGATTCTTACATTAAATTTCAAGAATGTGATAAGACAGAGTGTTTTCGAAGTACATTGTATTTGGCGAAAATTACTGTTTCCGGCGATATAGTTGACAGCACCTTCCAACGATCCGTCATGCAGAGTCAAAGCCTGCTGCAACTGGGATTCCTGCACGTTGGGGAAGATACTGATCAAGGTATCTATCGCATTCGTCGTTGCTGAAGCTACGCTATTACAAATCTGTGCGAGTACGTGATACAGAAAGGGCAGTGAGAATATGCACATAGCTAGTTTAAGTGGTGAAAGAGATCAATGTACAATGCACATATATATGTATGCATGTACTACCTAAATATGCGAAACAATTAATATAGAAGTCACATCAAACAAAAATTTATGACCGTTAGAAGAGCTATGAAATTTACATTAGTTGATATAGATAATGGGTTAAGCTGAAACCATTTTTGAAAGTCGGTCGCTGATAGGAATGATTCTTGATTTTTATTAAGTTTTTATTCAAAATTATTAGGAATTAGCATAATTACAATCTTACTTAAAATAATTAAGAAGAATAGGCATCTAAGTGTCTCTGCATTTTGCACTAATCCGACTTATAATTTATGTCTCACTGATTTTTTCATTAAAAAATAGTCAAAACACAAAAGTCGATTGCAAATTTGCAGAACCATCTAAAACAGAATATCCTTTATATCTGCATGAGAATAGCAGTAGCCCTTTAAAGCCAATTATAATCTGATCTAACTCACAGTTTCAATAGAATCTACAGTATCATGCTGCTGGTATTCATCATCACTTTGCAAATCGGTTGGCATTGTCCTGCAACTACTTCGACCATGTGAAATTCTCTTGAGCTTTGGTGCATATTTAACATACTAAAAAATAACGCTAACACACTATAATCACTAAGCATTAGGGCAACAAACCTATTAGAAGAGCGGCTAGCGATATGCTAAGGCGGTTTACAACCAGAGAGGAAGAAACGCCATCAAATTACTTAGCAACAACTTAAGATATTACTATCAGTTGAAAAGAAATGAGCATTTAACTTTAACTTACTATGTATAATATAAAAAGCTTATATAGGACATTAGAAATTGTTTTTCACACTTCTTTTCATGTATAATATTAAAACAGATATTATAATGCGTATTGTGGTGAGTTCTACTTTAAAATTTTTAGAATTAATAAACAAAGAAATCGTTATTGCTCAGAAGAGGAATAAATAATAATCTCAAAATGTAAGTAATCTTTCCTAACGATTTAGATGCACGCAAGACATGATTTATCCACATATATATCCATATCACGTAATTATTATCTACATATTTAATGTTGTATATGTAAGAAATACTTTGTTATTGTAATAGTAAATGGTTCGTCCTTTGAGCTGAAAGATGACCGTAATTTTTGGGCCGGTTAAGGAGTCAGAACTATGAATCAAAAACGGAGAAAACACCTGTCGGCACTTTTCCAACACATTCTGTACAGTAGCTGTGCCTTCGATCGTTACCTGTAAGACACTGAATCAAATAATTGCAGATCGAATACAGGAATATATCAAAGAAAAGTTTTAAAATTAATTACACTCATTATAAAACTAGTTTCATATACTTACCGGTAATCAACAGTGTACAACTATTAACTTTTATAGTTCTACATACACATTTGTAAGATGAACAGCATTTCAAACGATAAATAGAGGTAGGAAGAATTCATAGCACGCTACTAGAAATTCACACCGATTACCAAATCGCCCAATCAGGCGCTTGAAAAATTTAAATATTAAATACCATCTCTTTCAAGCCAGCACCGCGATATGATGATCTATCGTCATTCGAAAGAAAACAAGCTCTGACCGTATAAGTCTGAAATGAATAATCTTAATTTACCAAGCAATGTGTATCCTGCATGCACATAGGGGAAGGGGGTACTACCCACCACTGAAGGGTCAGCCAGACAGACACTGTCCAATGATTTTGAGCCGATAGAACATTTTTTGAATCAATTTTTAGGACAAAATCAGTAATATTGTCAAAATTAAGCGCCAAAATTAGTCTATTTCTGTATATTTTACTGCTAAAAGAGATATAAACGAGGACTGAATATACTTTAAAAAATGAGGTATTACCACGAAAAAGCATTTTATAGGCTATTTTGATCATTTTAGTCGCTTAAACAGCAAAAAATCGAGAACACTAAATTTACTACTTTCCTACATAGGCAAGATAGAGGTGGCCAGAGAGGGGTTAAATCCAGGAATGGTCATATGGTAAATTGTGGTCATTGTTTTTGTGCAAGGTCTCTTTGTAAAAGTACAAAGAGGGTCCCCAGAAGCCATTGTACATTCAGTAAAGGAAATTTTTAAAAACTATAGTATAGTACAGCAGCACGATATGTGATTTAAACTGAGTTTTTGACTCTCTTTAGTGAAATTTAGCCGATCTATGAATTTCTAGCGATGAAGAATACAAAAAACGTAGTAGAACAGCGCGAAACGCCGGAAAATTTTGATATTTCTGCCGTTTTCAGGTAGAATTTTCTGCCCTTTTTTCACAGCAAGCTCAAAATTGCCTTTCAGCACCTTTCGTTTTCTCAAAATCGCTTGACAGTACCTGATTTTTCAAACCTTTAGGTAGGGGTAATACCACCCTCTCACTCCCCTAGCCCATGTGTGACTATTTTGTACTTCTGAGATTTTATCCTTCCTGTCGACCCTGAGCCCCTGACCTTGAAACGTACAAAATATTTTAAAGCATTCTCGTTAAAGAAGAAACTTCGAATTATATTAAATCCTTCAATAAACAGTCTAAAATTTTTAACGATATGTGTAATTAGTACTCTCCAAATTTTAATGCTTTTCCAGCTTTCGACAACCTGCACGTATAATTAAACAGCACCGGATTAACATGCAAATGATAAGGCGTCCTTCCGGCTCCAGGTCTCGATCCTCCACGAGCAGAGCGGAAAACGCTTCTATTTCGCTGGCGCATTTCACTAGCCATCCTCGATACCTCCTCCAAATTCACTCCGGAAAAATCCATTCGAAACTCAGGGCTCGGAATTTGTTGGGGAGTGCGAATTTCTGTGAATGCGCTGCTTATTAAACTAGCATTTGGGCTTCTGACTCCATCAGCTTCATTGTCTGCTACGAGAATCTAAAAGCATATCAAGAAAATGAACCATACTTTTTGTATACATAGGTCCGCCCTTTAAGGTATCCATTTCTCGACCGAATACACTTTCTAGCAAGTAATCCGTGAACCATATGCTAAATAAGATAGTGTTGATTGATAGTTAATTTTTTAACTTTAAGATCCAGTGATATGCGTCAAAGTTTTTCGTTTATTTAAAAAACTTATGCAACTATACTTAAAGTATACCCAGGAAGTTCAATCAGTGTATATTAGTACCTGCAGATTTGGAAATGATACTATCGTTGCCATACACAAACAGTTATAATCTGGCACTAGACACCACTACACTTTATTAATTTAATGCAATATAAATGTATAGATGCTAATTTTGTTTTAAACAACAAGAAAAATGCTATAAATATTAATAATATAATAGCATTTTCGGCCTTACGATGCTAAATAAATATTTAATTGGGAATAAAATCAAAGTCACCCGATCGAATTACATATAGTTGAATTTTCATACAACTAAGCTGATAAACTTGCATGGGAAAAGGCATTATGAGAGCAGTGCCGACATGCGTTTTGATGAGCAGCACATTGAAATCCCATGCAAGAGCAACGGTTACATCGGCCTCTACAAAGTCCAGAAGCATCTCGATCCTCCATCGTTACAACACTATTTTTTTCTTTAACAACTTCAATATCTCGCTAAAATTGGCAGAATTAAAGTTGCGGTACAACAAGGGTAATAGCGTACTTATTATGGCTGAAAATCGCAAAAAACTATATATCGAAGGATAACAGCGATGATTCCTAACGAGCAAATTGTGCAAATTTTAAGAAGCATATATTCCCGCAGATTCACAGTGTAAGCTAGATATCTAAATGTTCCATATTTCATCTAGATGACTCTGAAGAGTATTACATTCAATGTAACCATTTTGATTAACTGTGCAAAATACTTCTTTGCATAATATTGCTGAACAAAGAAGATTTACATACTGTATACAATTCGTGAAGTTTTTCTGCACTTGACCTTAATACAACAAAACAATCAGCCGTAAATTAATCCTATTAGCTAAATTGTTGTCTGCAGCTCTAACGCGACAAAAAATAGAAAGTAATGTGAAAAAGTTTTTTATCGCATAGTCAAACGTAACAATCTATTTTTTTCCAGACAGTGCGAGAAACGAGTCAAATAACCGATTAAGGCGCTATTGCGTTTAAGCTTAAGGACAGCATAAAGACTTCCAATAGAAAGCAATTCAAGTCGCTAATTGAATCTAAATTCTAATTGACATGTGAACTAGATCAGGGAGTAAAGGTTGACTATGTTTCCATAAAAAAACTGAAAAATTACATTGATTTGGTGAAAACACCCATTTCTAAGAAATGACTTCAACAATTGTCTTAGTAATTCAGGAAGCTCCTACAACGCTAATTCTCTGAAGAAAATAAGATCTTTTAATACGCTTTAAAATTAATACATACTTAGTATACGCGTAATGTAACCTATGAATAGTCATAAATCATTTTAATTCCTGGAAAACGATTTCATCAGTTTTACCTACTGCAATGTAAATGGGTCGAATTGGGATCCTTAAAAATTGAAAGACTGACTAATGCATTAAGCAGTTAAAATCGCCACTATTGAGCAGTTAAAATCGCCACTGAAGGCGCAGTTGGATAGCAATCTGTGGAAACAAGTTAATTCAATAAAAATCATTAATAATAAGATCAGTAAATTAAAGTAAGTATTACGCCATAATAATTTCTAAATAAAAATAAGTATTACATAATAATAATCTAACTTAAAACTTGAAAAACTGAAGTAACTTTAACTTATTAGCGTGAATAATATGCACTGAAGCTTACAAATACGAGCATGAGTAAGCAAATCGCCGATGAAGACGCAATTTACTTACAACAAACTTTAGTTGAAGAAGCATTCTATGACGAACTGGCGTGAAATGCGAAATCTGAAAAAAATCAGAAGCCGACCAGACAAAGCAGTTTTATCCAAAATAGAAGTGTCACTTATCGTTCAGTCTCGGCAAAATCTTAATCCAGCGCATTTATCAATCTTCTATAGCGTCTCATTCTTTGGGAGTCACATGCCTCCAATTCCCCTTAACAAATAAATGCATTTTTGCATAACTACAGGGCCGTGTTTAAGGGGTCGAGGGAGGGTGGTTCTCTTTGCTTGACTAGAAAAAAATTTTGATGGGTAAGATAATGCACGGAAGGATGGAAAAATCGCATTTCTTTGTTGCCAAACCTTCTAATTGTCAGCGCTTCGCGCCTGCTATGATGTACTTTCCCTAATTTTGGCTCAAGCGCGACCTAAAAACGACACGTTTTATAGTAGCCTTTTTTAGTGAGATAAAAATCTTTTTCGAAAAGTTAGGATTTTATGATCTCAATGGATAGAGCTTGTGGAGTAAAAACGTAAAAAATGTGGTTTTTGCGAGCTATCCTGACGGATTTTCCAAGATGTAGATCAATTTATGTTGACCCCCATGGCCGAATCCCGGATGCAGGCCTGCATAACAGTATTATTTAATTGGTTCCATATGTTCATACGTCACAATCTACTTTAGAGTCCTGTTCTAGAATTCTGTTTTCGGAACTTGACTAGAAAACTTTTATTCACAAGTAGACAAATTCCTTTTTTAATTTTGGAATATTCACAAATTGCTCAAATGATGAATGATTAAGTATGAGTGAGATATATTAATTGAACATAACGAGTATTATTCTCTGTACATTTGCCTTAGAAATTCAAAAGTGAAATAAAAAGTTAGATCGTTGCATAAACACTTAAGACGATTATGTGGCTCAATTGTATTTCTGCATTAACCACTTATCACTGGCACTGATGCCACCCTAAACCCAGCCGGAGCCAGGTACTTTGTCACCGGCGCCCGTGCTTATCCCATCCCCAATCGCCTAGATATGCCTATAAAATAGGACTAAAAGTGGGTTGGTAGGCACTCGGCAGTGAAGTAAAGTCCCATAACCGAGCTCAGTTAATCCAATGTTCATGCTTTTTAACTAGTCAAATTAAGAAAATGGTTAAAGTAGCAGTTGCCAATAAAAAACACTGTAATGTGAATAGGCAAAAATTTCGGTTTTTAGACCATTTTGACACAATTTCGGGCGCATTTTGAGTAGGTAAGCAACAGGACATAAAATCATTTGCCGGAAAAATTTTGACATTATTGCAGTTTTTGTTCTGAAAAATTATGCAAAAAAAGGCCGTAAGTTCAAAATTTTCTAACCTCATCTGTCTGTCTGACCCTTCCACTGAAAAATGCCCCCTTATCCCTTTTATATATATGCGTGGTCATTAAGGTTTTAAAAAGCAAAACCAGGTGGGCCAAAAACGGCAACACATATACATGTAACAGGGGTTCTCCAGCATACATGCACAGCATGGGAATTCTGGGGGGTGTGAAATAATAAAGTGATTTTAAGCACAAAAATTGTAGGTACGCGTATAAAACACCGTTTTACAGTGTTTCTGACGATGCTCTATCTTTCTGGAGCATAAAAACAAAATTTTCGAAAAAAATCAAAAAGGTCAGAACAAATTGAAAAAGATATGCATGGTCAAAACATGAATATAATGGCGCTAAGTGCCGAAAATTTGACATTTTTGAACAAATAGATAGCTAAAAACCCTAAAAAACATCTTTTCTACACATTTTTCGAAAATTTTTGGAAACTTTCAAAAAATCGCCAATTATGGGGGGGGGGGCTGAAAAATTTTTGCGTGGGGGGATTTTTCTGGGGGAATGAAAACCTACAAGATCATGTATGATCCCCCGCCTAGGTGCACAGGGTCAGGGTTGCCAGGGGGAGGAAAATTTCAGAAACCAAAAAAGATTTCTAGCCTTTACATGTCTGGCTAATCCCAAATGTTATAGGTCACCAGAAATGCACAGCATGGGAATTGTGAATGAAGGATGAAATTTTAAAATAATTTTTTGGCCAAAAAATGGTGAGTACGCGTCAAAAACGTCGTTTTTCGGCGTTTCTGACGATGCTCTATCTTTCTAGAGCTTAAAAACAAAAAAATTGGAAAACAAATCAGAATAAGTCAAACAAATTGAACAAAATACGGTCAAAAACTTTAGTATATGGCGCGGAGCGCCGAAAATCTGACACGTTTGAGCAAATATATAGCTATAAGCGCATAAAAAAGCACCTTTTCTACGAATTATAGGTGTTTTTGGAAACTTTCGAAACATCGCGAATTCTAGGTGTTTAAAGAAATTTTGGGGATGAACATCTTTTAAGGGGCAGAAACCCCGCCCCCCAGATCATGTATAGTCCTAGCTTCGGCAAATGTTGATGTCAAATTTTAAGTGCACTTCCACTAGACAAATAAAAATGTTCTTGTTTAAATCAAGTCAAATCATTTGATCACCTGCCTGCAGTTAGGGCACTACAGCGATTTGTTTAAACCCTACTTTGAGATTTTCTATTGTACAAGGTCCGTTAGTACATGTACAAAGATAGTCCCCAAAAGTCTTTGTACATTTTGTACATGCAAATTTTTGTGTACTATTATAGTACAGTCGCGATTTTAGTGTGGTAAAACTGGGTTTTCGATCGTTAGTAGTGTATTTTAGCTAATTTCTGGGTTTCTGACGCCAAAAATTACTAAGAAATTGTCTCAAAACGGTGCGAAGCACCGAAAAATTTGACATTTTTCCTTTTGAAAAGCAATTTCTGCCATTAAAAAGATATATTTAACACACAATAACTCATTTCGGCGCGAAGCGCCGAAAATTTTGCGAATTTCAGACCTGTCTTGCAATTTTTGTCTTCCCAAAAATCTTTGTACATGTACAAAGACGGTCCCGAAAAGTCTTTGTACATCGGGAAAAGTCTTTGTACATCGGGAAAAATCTTTGCCGAGAACAAAAAAAACAGCGACGCGCAGGGTAAATTTTGTGACCTGCTTTTGACTGTTTCTGAAAAAGTTGAGCTACCGCACCCAACCCTTTTACGAAAATCCTAGATCCGCCACTGTATCTACATACACAGAGGCGTACACAGGATTTTTTAAAAGGGGGTAGCGGTTAAAAATTGATGACCCTATATTTCAGGAAATGTTCGCCATGGCTCAGCGGCCAATGTTTCTCATAAATGCAAAACAACTTTCTAACTTCCTAAAAAGCACGTTCCGAGTGCTGCTGTTCATAAAGTAAAAGGGCTCGATCGTTAATGGACAATGAGTTGAATATTTGACTGATTGTAACAACGACTGCAAAGTTTAAAAATAAATGGTTGAGGAATATCATCTAGATATTTGAAAAATGCTAGTTCTATTACGTGTAAATGTTATGTATGCCCACAGATAAGTGCCGTTCTACTATTTGCCATTTTTTGAGTCAAACACTATTCGCCATTTTTTGAGTCTAACATTACGATAGAGTCCGAAAAAAGTCCAAATATGCCCCCAATTACTACCATGCCTTTATTCAAAACATCGAATCAACACCACAAAATCTTTGCTGCACTCAGTAGAAACTGAAGCGAACAGGACTCCATCCAATAAGTATTGTCGAGGTCATCAAGCCAACACATAAAACTTGAGAAATCCGAAATACGATCGCCCTCAGTCCATATATAGGTAATACAAATTAATCTTTTACCTCCAAACTGTAAGGGCCGAAAGTAGGCGGCCGCATGGGCGTTTGCAAGGGCGGGCCTTCACTTGAGTTGCTCGCTCCGCTTATCGCATCCTACTCAGGCTTGATTTAAACGCTGGCACCAACATTTTGGTCAGTCATGAGTGCATATAACTAGCCTAAGCCTAAAAAGCAGGTAATACCACAGAATAAAGCCATCAAATAAATATGAAATTCAGGCGTTTTTTAAATCCCATTTTCCAACTGGCTAGGCGCTTAACACAATTTAAAAATGACACCAATAAAACAGCGCTTGCAAAATCCGAGGAAAAAAGTGAAGTACAGATATTTCAGGTACTGAGCACAGCTTTGTATACCTTTTAATTCATGTGCATACAAAAGGCTTAGAGAGGTGTCAACCTGCCACAGAAACAGGCCCGTATCCATTTTCCAGTTTCGGCTTTTACCCATTTTCCATTTCCATTTCCGGATTTTACCTTTCCCCTTCTGACCTCAACCCTACATTTGCAAACTAAAACTCATCCTTTGGTCCCCCTTATGTTACGAAAAAATTTTGGTCTTGTCCCCCCCCCCGGTACAATATCCTGGATACGGGCCTGCGCTTGCCACTAGGCGGTCGGACCTCCCCATCGCTCTTAAAACTCAAAACATACAAAAATTTCATAAATGCCGGTCAAAAGTTTATGTATTCAAACAAATAAAATAAATTTTAAACATCTGAGCAATAATTTTCGCTTTCGTCAGACATTTAGCAATCCGAATCTCTATTCAGGTAGGCAAGCAATGCAAATAAATGTCAGTTACTAAACTCGGCACTGAGCTCGAGCTATTGAGTCCTCAATTTTTTTGATAAAAATGCGTTTTTTGGCCGTTTTTATTTAAAAAGCATCTAACATGACATAAAACAGAATGTCATTTTCAGTGAGAAATCTCAATTTCCAAAAATTTAAAAAAATCACGAAAATAACGCAATGCAATAAATAGCTCAAATACCTAACAAAAACTCACGGTTGGCAACACTGGAATGCGAGCAGGCTTGTCAGGTCAAGGTTTCAAAAACTACCAAAACTATTCAAATACGCCAGAAAAACTGTTTTGAGAGCTCAGAAAACCTATTACCCTGTGGTTAAGCATATGTAGGGACCGAAACTGCCAAATGCCCTCAAAAAGTACCCAAACGGTAGTAAAACGACCTAACTGGCAACACTGAATGCGAGTTCAGCGCGGTTACAGTAAATATCGGATTTTGCTATAGGGTCATGTAATTTTCGCTTCGAGGACTTTTGAAAAATTACATCAATCTTGTTTTGAAATATTACATCAATCTTGTTTTGAAAAATTACATCAATCTTGTTTTGAAAAATTACATCAATCTTGTTTTGAAAAATTACATCAATCTTGTTTTGAAAAGTTACATCAATCTTGTTTTGAAAAATTACATCAATCTTGTTTTGAAAAATTACATCAATCTTGTTTTGAAAAGTTACATCAATCTTGTTTTGAAAAATCACATCAATCTTGTTTTGAAAAATTACATCAATCTTGTTTTGAAAAGTTACATCAATCTTGTTTCGAAAAGTTACATCAATCCATTCGGCTTCCCGTACACTAAAGCCTACAGTACAGAACGGTCTATAAACCAAAGGATGCGCAACTTTGATCTGCGATTTCAATCAAAGAGGTCCAAAATATTGAATTATTACTTCGATCTTTGGGAACCATTATTTGAATTTGCATCGTTTCGCCAGAACAGAAACTATATAACTTTTCGAAATACTGCGCTAAAATTAATGTACTTTTCCATGTTATAAAGCTCATGTTTTTGAAATGTTACATCAAACATTATTTGATTTTTTACATTAAAACTACGCCTTTTTTTGAAATTTTACATTAAACTTAGTTAGATTAATGTCAAAATTCAAATGATCCTATCGGCTTTCCGTAGAATAGGGCATCAATAAAAAATTAGTAAAACCGGTATAACTTCTGCTGCTGGAATTTTTTCCCAGTAATTTTTGATGATTATATGTACAACATAGAAACACATACTTGTGGAAAAAATTTTTCGTCGCTCTCACACCTTCCGCCATTTTTAGTGTGAAATTTTATATTTTTCATCCACAAAAAGACTACTTTAAACAGTTGTGTAAAGCGGAAAAATTTATTTAAACCAGATTTCTCTTCTGTAGCTTAAGCCGCATTTATCGGTTGGTCAATGGATATAATTTCATGAGTTTATCACTAAAACTGAAGACAGGGCACAGCCTAAGGCAATGACTATAAAATATTGCAAAAATCGACAAAACCGTAAACTTTGGGTTACGGTAGCTAGATGAATTTTGAGTTCCAAGCAAAATGATCATCAATTTCGTGCTCAGCGTCAAAAAGTACCTAATATAGCTGATTTTCAGGCAAATTATTTTTTCACTTATCACATCGATGGTCAGAACTTCTCCAGAAATTTGTTGATGCTTAAAATGCGGCTTTGTGACTACTAGTGTTGTAAAAGATAAGAAGGATTTTTTGCAAGATAAAAGATAAAGATAAAGTTGAAATTTTAAAATCTAGAGAATAAAGATAAAGATAAATAAAAAATAAGAAAGATAAAGATAGAGATAATTTGCAAGACAAAGGAAACAAAAAGATAAAGATAAAGATAAAGATGTAGATGTGTAAATATGGTCGCCTGGACCCAAGAGAATGATAATACGTAAAGTTCAATTAACGATAGTGGTTGATGCAAAAGCAACCAACTGAATGCTCTAACTTTTACGCCAAAGTTCAGAGAGGTGATAGGAATTAAACACACATAAATGTAGGTTTGGGGGTTTCCCCTTAGAATTTGACTGTCCCACGCTACTACTACTGGCAGACAGCAAGTCACTTCTTTTTCTTTTCACAAGCATCAAAACCCTGCTTTGTGCGCCTGTAAAAAGTATAGTCGCAACAGTTATTGATTTTTTTCAAACTTCTCTATGTTTTCCTAGGCTTGGACTTAGATTGACGTGGGTGGTAGTAGTAGTATTCCCGCTTAGACCGGTACTCACTCCCACTGCCCTTCAGCTCAAACCTTAGAACCGCCTGTGACCGGATATAACGCCAACTCGTTGTTGTGGACCACCGGCACTATAAACAGCATCCCTCGTATAATTATGAAGTCATAACATTTTCAATCTTCTTGGCATGCAATGTAAAATTTGCTTGAAAAGGGACATCAAAATTTCAGAATAACATGAAACCAGTTGTTGCATTCAGCCTCGCAAGTTTAGGCATGAGTCTTTCACGTCCAGAATTGGAAGAACAGTAAAAGAATGTTTGGCGGTGATACTTTCCATAGTACCAATAAGGCAATCAACGCCACCTAGTCTGCACTCCAAACGGAATGCTGCGCGACTTATTACAAGCTCTTTATACCCGCAGGTAGCACAAAAAATAGCTACGTCACTGTCCCTTAAAAGAACAAGCACAGATGAGGCAATATTTCCCTTATTCATATGTAAATGCACCCGAAATCTTAAGCTTATCATAATATGCGAGAGAAATGCTATGTACTTGAAGGGGTGACGTCCACTTGAATGATGCTATTAGCTCAATTGAATAATACACCCCTCCTGGCGCTAGGGCTATTTATATGCAGCTATAGTGCCCTGCTTAATACACCCCCCCCCCCTTGGCGCTGGTCTGAATCGCAGCTATAGCGCCCTGCCTACAAAGCGGGCGCTTAAAGTGCAGGTGCACTATAATGTGCTGCGGCCCAGGGTGCGGTCAGAGGGTCGGGCGTTACTACTCACCTATAGTCTTATTAAGGCACACATTTTAGAAACTATTTCCGACAATAAGCCGACAGATTGCGATTATAGCATTGATTTGATGAAAATAATTATCCGGAATACGTCGGCTTACTTTCTAAAAATTCTTTAAATTTATACCCAATAGGTCTAGAATTTTATAGAACGAACACCGAACTATCGGAAAAATCTTTGCTTCCAACTAGCTTTCCTCGCACATAGTAACCTTGATGAAGACGTACACCGTATGTAAGTGCTACAAGTTTTCCCAACTATTTCACAATAATTTAAATTAACTCGGATTTGTTGTCACTGTGTTCTCGTGCTAGAATTCCACCAACGTGGCATAGAAAAGAATACTAATTTTCTCGGAAGTAACACGATGACAGATTTTAATATACTCTAATTTACCGAGTATTAGAAATTTTGTCACTTTTGAGACAAAATATCGCTAAAAACGCTCAAGACAGCGTATTTTTACAATTTTTCGTAAAAGCAAAAATTCTAGGACGGAGGGTCAACCGTCTCGTACATAACATACAACGGCAGCATTTTGTTATCTCTGACTTAAGCGTGAACAAACTGGGACTGGCTCGAGTCATTCTACCCTTCTTGATATTTAATTAGTGATTTTAAATAATCGTCTATCCTAGCCTTCATTAGTCAACGTTCGTATAGTATATTTTAATCAAATTGTTAGAATGATAATGGACGAGAAAATCTCTATCTGGCTAACAGTGAATAACTAATGAACCATTTAACATACGATCCTTAGGGAGCGCCTCACATACGAAACATTTTGCGATAACTTCACAGAATGGATAGGCAAGTGGAAAGAAAAAACTTATTTCTAAACAAAAAACTCGATGTACATGTGTATTTAAAAGGATTGATCTATGTAATGAATCTCGTTAGATAGAACAGTGAGGCGAGTGTTAGGAACAGAAAGTCTGGTGTACCTACCATCATTGTCGTGCGAAATAGCTATTTGGGTAAACAATTCTCTTATCTAAACATTCATCTCTCCTGAACAGGCTTTATATTGACAAGAGCATACCAATAAGGAAGTTTTATCCATTCGTTCATTAAATGAGGGTAAAACTAACCGATCTTTTTCAGAAAAATGATCAAATTACGTACATATGTCTAAAGGGTAAGCGTAATGTTTTTTCTATAAAATTTTCTAATGATCCTAGTTATTAGAAGGGTAGTGTCTCAACAGTCCCACAGGTCCCAACCATAGGTGCTCAGCATGGCCGATCTGGGGGGATTCAGCTGGCCTGAGGGTCAAAAAATTTGAGCTGTCTTGGGTAAAAATGAACTCAAAAACTAGTAGGTATAAGTGCTAAAATGCCGTTCAAAGCTACGTCATTACACTTTCTGGTCAAATTAAAGCATTTTTGAAGAAAATTTTCATTTTTCATCCGTTTTTGGCCTTCAATTAGCCTCATTTTCCCCACAAAAATTGGACCCCCTATGTGCATATCTGGTCCCAACAGTCGCACTGTCCCACCAATAATCCCAACAATCCTATCGGTCCCACCACTCGCAACAATCCCCGTCCCAGCAGTCCCACCGTATCAACGAGTCCCACCCAACTGTAAATACAGGGCTTCCCTATGCTCCTTGCCTTTTACTGAAGCAACACAGAGACAGGCATGTATTTGCCTTCGAGAGTTACTTAGGTACTTACGCTGCTCTTAGCGCTGGCCGGAGTTATGTAGGCACGAAGTTCGGCTCTAAACCCAATGGCCCTCAATAACCTCGCGACCTCGACTTCACTCGGTCCTAATATTGATGACCGCTTCTTGGTCGGAAGTCTCCGGCAGCTCCACCCTACAACCTAGCTTTGAGTACCTACCTAACCCCAGTATGCTCGCAAGGTCAGTTGACCTATCTCCAACCCAACTCTCAAGTTGATAGTGTTGAAGACTTGTTTTCCAGCCACGTCATTTTCACACAATTCGAGAATTTCAGTACATTTTTGAGTATAACTTTTGATCTGCTGGTATTTGTTATAAGAATAAATACAATAAATGATCACAATTCATTCAGCTTGCTCGAAAATAAGTCCCTGTCTCATGTTGTAAACATGCCTACAGTTTGACAGTCGGTCAAAGCTGATGAACCTGCTCACCATCGAATAACTCATTTTCAGTGAAATGAGGTTTTTTTGAGATGAACTCAAGAACCACTGAACGGATTTTTATGACATAAAATGTTTTAGAATAAGACAATTTTAAAATAAAACTATTTTTGCCGGAAAAAGTGTAGCTAGCTTATGTCTACAGTATGCTAGGCTCGAAAATGTGCTCAAACTTTGCTGTGGTCACTACAATATACAGGTTAAGTTTCATATTTTGGAAAATATCAAAATAGTTAGATATTTTTGCGCTCTAAATTTCACCCACTTTTTGTTTTTCGTGTTTCTGAATATTTCGTCCGCACCCAATTTCAATTCAATTTTTTTCCAATATGGCTGCCCCCATAAGGTACTGCATTTTACTCGCGCTATTTCTCATATTTTCCGATGTTTAGCCAGATTTCAGAAAGCCCAAACTTAAAGCTCGTTCGAATGACCTGCTATTTGTCTGATTTACTATAGAATTCCAGTTTTTCAATATGGCCACCAGGAAGGCTGTCATACTGTAGCTTTCGATGTTTTTCAGCTATTATTCTGTGAGTTTCTGTGCATATTTCGAAATTTTTCTTCATTAACTTCAGCTAGAAAATTTAATGTTCTTTCTAATGAGCATGTCTCATATTTGTAGATGTTTCCAGTTCTTCCAATGAAGTTGAAAAACCTCAAGATTATTCATTGTATAGTGAAAACAGCGTTGAACCACTGATTGGTTTCAGAAATGTTTTGGTTCCTAATAAGTGTAGCACTCTAAACATTGATTCAAACAACAACGAGCTCTAATCTGGACAGTCATCATCATTGAACGATTAGAAAACATTTTGACCATTTCTGGGTTGAGAAATAGATAAGGAACTTTCCAAAAATAAGTCTAAGATAAAACACAACATTATTTACCTTTCCTATATTGGTCGAGATAAAATAAAAATAGTATCGTCATCGGGGCCCGGCAGCTACCCTCGATATAAAAAATCACTAGAGTAAATATTTTCCCAATTTATTAATTTACAAAATAAACAAGGCACGACTAAACGTCGGCAACAAAACAAAATAAAACACAGCGTTCCAACCGCGTAACTCGACTCGACTCCATCACGACTGATCAATCCATTCTCATGATTGATTACAGTATATAATAATCAATCAAACAAAGTTACGTACAGATGAAATAACTTTTAAACAAGTCATAAGATCTAAATTTTACAGCGGTAAATCAAATATCTAATAAAATGATCTTAATGCATACATAACTCCTTTTTAGCGGACAAGTACCTAATGGGATTTTGAAATAAAAGATGGGATTAAATTTGGAACTGTAGGCATAACCCGAGCTAGCACATCACCAAGATGGTTACTCGAATGGTTATGTGATTCCATAATAATGTAAAACTGTAATCGATTCGCTTTCGATGGCAATAATATAATGTTCGATAAAATGTTACAGTAACGTGTAACTATCGCAATTACACCACCAATAAACTCATCAGTCCCACTAGTCTCAACAGTCCCACCGTCCCAACAGCCCCACCGTCCCAACTGTCCCAACAGTCCCGGTGTCATGTTATCATAAGTTGGAAGAAATTCACGCAGTGTCACACTTTAGCTGTTGATCTAACTTGTTCATATGTATAATCAATTGCCGAATTATTTTTCCATTTTTCAGAACAAATATTCTTAGATATATTTTCTGTTTCTTCTTACCTCGTTAAAATAGTTAGTAATTTATTTGCGTTTAATGTAGCTGCATTAATAACTTTTCAGTATCCATCGAGCTCATCTTTGAAAAAATTGTCAGCTATTCAAAGTTAGTATGTACATTGCCAAGGAAAGGCATAAAGGAATTTAATGATTCGATGCCAAGCGCCTAAACTTTTTTATACTTCCGTATTCAGTAGGTATGCCTTTTCCTAACTTGGGCTACTTAGATGACAAGAATTATACAAAAACACTAGGCGTCTGAAAATTTAGAAGTTTGCTAGCACACGAGTGTGCTTAAAATTTACTTTAAAGTGGTCTTTGAAATGCGCTTCATAAACTTTAAGTTTTTTTTAATAAACGCGAATCAGTTACAAACAATTTTGAAGCGCTTACAAAAAAACATAAACGCAATGTAAAAAGAGTTAGTCATTACAATGGAAAACAACAATACGGAAGGGATGACAAATATATCAAGAAATTAGAGGCGTAGCTAAAAGTGTGATCAGCATGATTTCATATGTTGACGCTGCGTGAATCTGCTTCACTCGTGGTAGCATGATACTGGTGGTGTTAGGACAAATGGGACAGTAGGCTGGTGTTACGCTTGGGACTGTTGGGATTATCGGTGGGACTGTTGGGACGCTGGGACTGTTAGGACGGTGGAACTATTGGGACCGGCGGGACTGTTGGGACCGATGGTTTGCACCGCTGGGACTGATGCGACCTCACTATTAGAACATATTTCAAGTTTTCGATGGAAAACATGTGCAACAAAATTAATGGATCGATTCGCTTAGAAAATGCTTCTTTTGCTGGTTACTTAACACATAAATAATCTAAATTTAGAGCAATATTCTTTTTATGCGTGCAATGTTCTCGTGTTCCTGTTTTAGTTCAATCAATATTTTTAATAATCATTGACCATTTACCTAGCCAAAAATAAAATGACAAATTGAACTGAATAGCAGACAATGCCGAACTGTAAAAACACCTCTGTTCAGCTTTAAAAGCAAAAAAGTCGATTATCGTTGTCATGTCCATCTTCAGTTATGGTGCTTTCTATCCAATCTACGTAATTAGATATTTTGCCGGCTGTTACAAGTTCTTGATTTCTCAAAAAATTTGTTCCCCATAAGACGCCCCGCAGTACAGATTGATTGTCCTTCGAACAAGTCAGACCAGAACCAGAGTCTCCCTGTAAGAAACATAAAGCCAAGGATCTTCTTCTTGTTCGAACGTTTGAGAAATATTCATTTCATTGTATCTTCCATTTGATTATTCATTGCATGGCTATTTATATTAAATTAACTTTTTCGACTTTTTGATATTTTTTTAAATTTTTATATCTGAGAGCATTTTATTATTTTATCGCACTTATGTAATTTGCCTGCATTTTCACGCAATATTTTTCTGATGTTCATGTTTTTATTCCTATAGCTCCTCTTGCGGCTGTCAAAAACTCATTTACTTATGAGTAAAGTGCTTTTATAAAAGAGCTTATTGATTTATTCGGAAAAGGAGGGAGAATTTTCTATTTTTCTTCATTGTAGCACTGATATTCCTAAATAAGGCTGAAAAATCAATAAACACAACTCAATTAGCCCAAGGTATTGACAATGTTAAAATGCAAACATTTTCTTAAACACTTATATATTTATTATCAGGCCTCAAGTCGCTGTTAGTAAACTAATTGTGAATTAACCAATTAATTTTATAGTAGACTTATTGCTAGAGGGCCAACACAAATTTTCGATTTTTTTACTTGTTTATATTATCGGTTGAAGAAGATAGAAGATTCTTATGATGGAAAAGAAAATAAAAGTAAATTTGGTTCATTTTGCCTAATTTAAAAACGTTAATCCAGTAAAGCTTGTCTTCTGGACTATAAGTAAACCAGTGATTGCTATCAACATATCACTACAACAACCTATATCTCAAATTTTTACATATGATTTTCTTTGATCTCCAAGCAAATTAGAATACGATACATTACAAGCAAGGTCTTTTAACTGAAATTAAAATTAAAATTTCAATTTCAAAAACTAATTCAAATTCAACAAAACTTTTATTTTCCGTGATTATATTAGATATGAAAAAGTTAGTAATAAGAATAATATCTGGGGTCGCTTGCATGAATGCCTATGAACCTTACTGAAGGTTCATAAATTCACAGGCACAAAAATTAAAAAATTTGAACGCTATGCTACAAGTTCTGCTCCTATGAACCTTTAGAAAGTTTTCCAACTACCTATGATCCTTTCGAAAGGTTCATTAGTTCATAAGTCTTCAAATCGGCTTGAACCAACTAATACAAAAATGGTTTTCGTGAGTCCAGGCGTTTTCTATAAGTTCATAGATTCCCCCAAAATCTTTATAAGTTCATAGGCGCGTTCAAAAATTCATCAGAGCTCGCTTATCGCAACAACACGACTTTTAGAGAAGTCGAGTCTTCATATAAGTTCATAAATTCGAATTCCTACTATGTTCCGTGTAGCAAGCCGGTTTTCATGTGTTATATCTTTTAGTGTTGTAATGATAAAGAAAAATATTATTGTTACAACTGTAAAATAAGATTTAAATAGTATTTGTCGTAAACAAACTTTCGCACACATTGGCAAAAAATACATAATGATTTTTTTCTGAATGAGTCAAATCGATAAAATATTGTTGACAACGTAAATCAATAATAATTCAGGCGTGACATTTCACTTTCATATATTACTAGCTGAGCTGCCCAGCGTTGCCCGGGCTGAACTTAGGCCTGATAGCTGTATGGGATTGAGATGTCTCTTGTATTTTTTATTTTTCGGGACTTTTGATGTTTTTGGGATATTTTTAAAAAAATTGTTGGTAAAAACCATATTGTATTTTTCTAAATTTTTCAAAACGGTCTTTTGTCAACCATTTCTTTGATTAAATCCATATTTTTGACGTTATAAAATGGTTTTGAGAATTCTTTATCCTAAATCATATTTTTGATGTTCTGGGATGTTCTGGAAATTAGACCATTAGATGGTTTGGGTTGTTTAGAAAATTTTGTTTGATCATAAATGTAACTGCGAGAGTTACACGTTTGGCGAACTTGACTTAGCAGTTCGCGGTAGCCACTCACATAGCCAATACTAGTAGCTATCTACGATAGTGTACTGTGGGCTATGCCTTCGGTCTTCCCACTTTTTCCCAATTTTCAATAATAAAAAACAATAAGATACTTGTCCGGTAACATAGAGTTAAGTATATGATAATAGTAATTGTTTAATGCATACCGCTCGTATTAGCTTAGAATAATTGATCTGAGATAAAAGTGTTCCAGTATTACGTTAATTTGACGTTTGTTTATTTTACTGTAATGGTCCCTTGAGGCCAGTGTAGTTAGAGTTGTTGGCATTCTTGTTGGCAATCGTACGAGTGTATAGTTGCGTACGTTTTGTTTTTCTTTTGCGTTATTTTTGTTGTCCGGCAGTTAGGCCGTGTATTCAGCGTTTGAAATAAATTGGAGAAAACCTACCCAGGGGTTTCGGATATACCGAGGGTAAGGTCGGAAATTCCCACGTCGAGGATTTCGACTCTCTAGAGTGGACGGATAGGTAAATTCCATATGATTGCTTATTTTGTTTGAAAACCTTAATTCTTTTCTCAAACCAAAAATTGATCAAAAACATTATTTAATCTTTAAGGATGATTGATCAGTATAGAGCTCGTTGTTGTTGTTTTCAAGGTTTATTGTGCTATACACATTAGGAACCATAAAACATTTCTGTTGGAATCGAATCTTGAAAATAAGTTAAATAATCAACTTGAGGTTTGAGATAGGTCAACTGACCTCCGCGGCAATTCCGAGACTAGGTAGGTAGCCTTAGGTCTTAGGGCGTAGCTGCTGAGATCACCCGACCAGAAGCGGTCAGCAAATTAGGACCGAGGGGATCGAAGCCGTAAGGTCTGTGAGGGTCCAAGGATCAAAGCGATCCCAGGCTAAGCGATCGGGGCCAGCGCTAAGTGCAGATCTAAGTACCTACGTACCTAAGTAAGTCTCGAAGGCAAATACATCCGGTTCCTGCGTCGATTCCGTAGACGCTAGGGGCCATGTATTTACACTGGATAGTTCCCTCTTTTAGGCTGCTAGCTACAGCCGAACTGATCAATCATCGTAAAATTATTTTTCGATCCAAAAATCATTATTTTGGCCATCTAAGAATGTGTAACGTTCCGTTCACCTTTGTTGTTGTATCGACCGCGATCGTGGCAGTGCGCAATTTAAGTAAGCGTCCGTGGTAAAGATTTTGTGTATTGTGGTAAAGTCATCGTTATTTTTTCTATTTCCGTCGGATTTTCATCGACGAAGGCAGCTATCACGCTCGCATTTTTCTATAAACGTCGACCCTCAGGCGACGATTTATCATTTTTCTCTCTTCACGACGAAATTTCGTCACTTAGGTCTTTACCTATCTCTTTTTCTAACCACGTACACTTTCTTGCGCCTTAGGCTTAGTCCTACCTGTTTTCGATCATTTCATGTCAGGTATATCTTACTGCACGTAAGCAAATACTATTCACGTGGAAAAAACCTGTTTTCGGAACGACAAAGGCCAAATTCGAAACATTTATTTTGGGCAAAATTTCGATGTACTGAAATTTATTTTACCCAAGGTCATATTTTTTGACATTTTTGACACATAAAAATGGCAGGAAAAAAGGTTTTGCGGACACCGCCCGCTAAATTGAAAAAACCTTCTACGCCACCTACTTCATCTCGCCAATTACCCACCGCGCCTGTTGACTCTACTAGCGCGAGTAATTCTGCGAGTAATGACACTAATAACAAAGACGTAACTAGTAAGGCGAATAATGATCAATTACCCGCGTCACTAAATGCCGCGAGCAATACACAGTCCGAAGAGGAACTGTTATTGACTACCGTGCAAGCACGCATTAATCAAACTTCAATAACTAGATTGGACCCTAACATTGATAATTCATCAAATCATACAATGATTGATAATACGACTACTCTTAACACGGCAAATAATCCTGAAACCAGTTCGGAGCGCGAAAATCCCGATTCTGACGTAGAAAGTAATCATAGTCATAGCAGAAATGCCGACAAAGATTGTGCTAGTGCTAATGTGACTAATGATCTTATTTTAAAAGCGTTACAAGCCATTCATTTGCAATTTTCGGATCTTTCTACGCGCGTAAATCAAGATAAAAAGGAAAATGCGGATGAAATGCGTAAACTGCGTCTGGAGCTAAGCACTATGCTTAAACCCCAACCAGTTTCGAATCGCATTGAAAATAATCCGTCTGAGCGCGTTAACCACTCAATCGATAGCGCAAATTTTTCTGAATTTAATGCGCAAAGTGCAAATTGTGCGCAAAGTACGCATCGTGCATCTTCACTGTTGTCCACTGGCAACAGCGCATCTAATTCACGCTCGCCTTCGGAAACTATTCCCGAAAATATCGCTCAAAGTTGTACGAACCGCGCGCCTGAGTTATCTAATTTGTCACAAAATCCTTTAAACACGGGTTTGCAACCAGTGCAAAACTCGGGTTTTTCGGATAACATACCTACGATTTTGCAGCCGTCGGTACCAATTTTGCAGACGTCGCGATCTCGGCCGTTGCTGTCTTTAAATCGTAATGCGCCTTCTTTCGTACCTAATTCTTCGAATGCGAACTCGCAGCAGCAATTAAATCCACCACCGCTGCAATATTTTCCACCTCAAGGAGAAATTTTTCCAAATAATTACGTACCTAATCCCGTAAATGTGGAAATACCACCTAATAATCCTATTTTGCATTCCTCTAATATAGAAATGCAACCTGTTGAGATAAATTTATCTGGCATTAATAACGAACCTGCAAATTTGCAAAACGAATCTGCGCCTCTCCCTGAATCATCTAGTAGAAGAAGACATGTAAAATTTTCTGATGAAAGCTCATCTAATAGTTATGATCGCCCGCGCAGCCGTCGTTTGCGTCGCAAAAGTAGATCGCGCAGACGACGTCATCGTTATAGTTCAGATTCTTCATCTGAAGGCTCGCGTGGTAAATCGCATCTCGCTGATTCCTTGAATTGCGGACCATTTATGGCACAAATGCAAATTGCAATTGCAAATAAAAAATTTTTTGATGGCGATAAAACAGATATAAAAGCATATTTTGCCAGAATTTGAATCACTTGCCGATACCTATGATATCGACAAAGCTGATCGTTTAAAATTTATGACTGGATTTCTAGATCCCTATGCTTCACGTTTATACCGTTTGTTACCTGCTGATATACAACAATCTTATTCAAAAACTAAACAAGCGCTAATAGCCGAATTCTGTCCAATGGACACCGGTGCGCTCTTTACTCGTTTTTTGACACATAAACAGCAGCCTAACGAATCGGTTAAATCTTATTATCTCTCGCTTCGCAAAGAATTAATAAAATCTGACCCTTATCTTGAAGTTGACTCGCACCATTTCAATAATTTGATGCGACATCAATTAAAAGAAGGTTTATTACCACATATTTCAAAAGAGGCATATCACAAAAAGCCTAGAGCATCATTAGCTGAATTTTTAGACAATGCGCTAAGCGCTGAATTTGCTAATAAGGAATTTGAGGAGAAAAAGCATTAACACCATATGTATTGGTAACAGCTGCTCCCGTAGGCAGCGTAGTACCTAAAAGATACTCCTCGCGCGTCTAACCAAAATGATTCAGATCGTCCGCGTCATAGAACGTTTCATCGCTCGTCGCGTGCTGAGAAGCCAGAAAATTCCTCTCGTAAATATTGTACCTTTTGCAAGCGCATAGGTCATATCTACGAGGAATGTTTTACGCGCCAGAGGCAAGAAGCGTCTAATAATGCTAATTATAATACCCAACCCGAACGAAATAACAACTCTATGGCTCGCAAACGCAGCCAGTTGTGTTCTTTTTCGCGTCAAAATCGTTCGCCATCGCGTTCAAATTCGCAAAATAGACATCGATCTCAATCACGATATCGTAACTCTAGTCAGCATCGTTCATCTAACTATGCGAATAATGATAACCGCTTTGAACCTAAGCAACCACGATCGAATTTTAGGCAAAATCGTAATGATTATTACCAAAATTCGCGTGCAAATTATCAAAATTCGCGTTACGATAATCGCTATAATAATCAATCGCGACAAAATACACCTTTTGTGCAGTTCCCAAATGAACAGCGTGGCACATATTACAACTCAAATTACCGCAGCGACAATAATTTCAATCGACCATATGTCACCTACACCGCAGATAACCAACCCACCATGAATGTGCCCCCACCGCAGCCAACCCTTACATCTCCTCATGATGTAAACACGGTTACTGCGAAAGGGCCAGAGATCTAGCGCGCGTCCTAATCTATTTGCGTCACAAGAATTTCTTGAAGAATACAAACATTTACAGCGTTGTCTCGCAACTTATGAAAAACTCAATTTACCTCCATCTAAAACTTTCGACTCTAATATTCCTATTGTAAGCCATGCTGGGACAAATTTGCCTACTATTCTTGTTAAAGTTCATGGCGTTGATGTACCTGCTCTTATAGATACGGGTTCACAGGTCACCATGATGACCACGTCTGCATTCTTACGTCTTGGTTTTAATTTACCACCTAAACAAGTCTCACAAGTTGTACATGGTGTAGGCGAAATCACCGCAGTAGTTCGTTATAAAGTAAATATGACTCTAACCATCGCGGAACAATCTATTTCTACCTCAGTATCTATAATTGATCACTTGCCGGAAGACATGCTCTTAGGATATGATTTTTGCGAATCCGCACTCATGTGGGTTAATCCTATTGAGCGCTGTGCTTTTATAAACGGCATAAAGATTAATTTACTCTCATCTCATGAAAAATTGCAATTTCGTGCGAAATCCAACACAACTACCTCTGGTGTTGTGTGTGTGCATGTTTCGTTACCTGAGCCTGTTATAACACAACCTAGGCACGAAGTAATTACACCTGGCTATATAAGTCATGGCTCTTGCAATTTCGATTTCGCATTATTCGAACCAAATCCCGATTTTATGGAAAAAACTTCACTTTTTGTTGCTCCATCTATAGTCGATGCTTCACAACCTATAATACCTGTTCGTGCTTGTAACATCTCTAAAGCACCAATTCGCATTGACTCTGGTGAAATAATAGGTTCTTTAACCACTGATGCCAAAGTCGTGTCACATGTCTCAAACTTTGACGACAGAACACCAGAACTTTTTGCATCAATAAATAAAGCTTTAAACGGCTCCGCCGTTGACTCTCAACAACAGCAACAAATTCGTGAACTTTGTTTAAAATACGACTCAATTTTTGCATTAAAAAACGAACCTCTCGGACGTACTCCCTTGATGAAACATCATATTGATACAGGGGATAATCCGCCCGTTGTTGGAAAAACTTATCGTGTTGAACATTCTAGAAGAGAGTCTATGCAAAAAATTATAAATGAAATGCTTGCAGACAAAATCATTCGACCTACAACCAGCCCATGGGCAAGTCCATTATTTCTCATAGGAAAAAAGGACGGTTCCCTTAGGCCGGTCGTCGATTATTGACGGTTAAATGATGTAACTAAAACGCAAGTTTATCCTCTTCCACAATTAGACGATTATTTCGACACTTTAGGCAATGCTGCATATTTTAGCACGCTGGATTTAAAATCTGGTTACTGGCAAATTCCTCTTGATGATAAATCTCGCGAAAAAACTGCATTTATATGCCCTGTTGGCCACTACGAATTTGAAGTTTTACCTTTTGGTTTAAAAAATGCGCCCGCAGATTTCCAAAGGCTAATGGAGCTCGTCATAGGTGGGCAGCACCAAAGTTCTGGGGGCTGAAAAAATTTCTGGGGGGTGAAAAAATTTTTAAAGGTCAAAAATGGCCTTAAAAATGGTGATATGGCGAAAAAAACACCATTTTTCGACGTTTCTCATCAAGCTCTATCCAATGGCATCAAAAAATTGCTAAAAAAGCAAAAAAAAATTTTTTTCTGGGGGGGTTATTTTGATTTCTGGGGGGGTATTTCAACTTTTCAACTTCTGGGGGTGCATACCCCCCCCAAACCCCCCCACGCCCATGTGTGGAGCTCGTGCTCGCAGGTCTAAATTGGATATCTTGTCTCGTTTACATCGATGACATAATTATTTTTTCGCGCACTTTCAAAGAACATCTAAAAGATCTTGAAAAATGTCTTTATTAAGCGCTAAAAAACGCAAACTTACGCGTAAAGCCTGATAAATGCCATCTTGCTCATGCCAAAGTAAAATTTCTTGGCCACAATATAAGTGCAAGGGGCATCGCTTCTGATATGTCCAAAGTCGCAGATTTAATCTCGTTTCCCGTACCAAAAACTGTCAAATCTTTGCAGAAATTCCTTGGCTTAGTCCAATGGTTTAAAAAATTCGTTAAAGATCTTGCTAAAATCGCTAAACCGTTATTCCATCTTCTTCGTGAAGATGTCGAATTTTGCTGGAAGGCTGAACACCAGACCGCCTTTGCGCTTCTGAAGAAAGCATTTACATCCCCACCCATTTTGCAATTACCAAAATTTGACGATGAGCACCAATTTATCTTAACAACTGACGCAAGCAATTATGCGTTAGGTGCTATTTTGACGCAGAAACACTTACCATCCAAAAATCGTTTTATTCTTAGCTACGCTAGTCGCGTGCTAAATACTGCCAAATGTAACTATGCTACTTCGGAAAAGGAAGCGTTAGTGGTAGTGTGGGCCATCAAGCATTATTGACACTATCTTTACAGTAAAAAATTCATTGTCAAAACTGACCATCAAGCACTAACTTGGCTAGTAAACATTAAAGACCCATCGAGTTGTTTACGCCGTTGGGGTTTTAAATTACAAGAATATGAATACGATATCGCTTACGTTCCTGGCGCTTATAACTGCGCAGCTGATCTTCTTTCACCACACCCTAAATATGATCATGCGGAGCACCAATATAAACTCGAACGCAAAAATATTGTTAACATCGCAAATTTAGAATCGGAAGACTCTGAATCAGATGATGAATCGCTTCCACCTGACCGATCGCGCGATAATGCGCCTACTGCACTAATTAATCATTCTAATGCTGCAAAATAATAACCCTACTGCGCGAATCGATCCTACCAATACAAAACCACCTACATTTCGTGAACGCCTATTGCTTACCAATGCTGAAAAAGCTGAAATGCTAACACCTGCGCGTTTACTCGCAGAGCAACTTGCAGATGATGAATTACATAAAATTCGCATCGCATTGAATGACTTAACAACGAAAAAATATCGTGACAAATTTTTTCTCATAAACGATATACTTTTTTGTAGATTTCAACCTAAACGTTCACCAACTGTCGTACATCAAATAGTCATACCCAAATCTTTGCGTCGTTTTATATTAACCGAATTTCATGACTCTATTTTCGGAGCTCATTTTTCATCGCGCAAAATCTTGCCCGCCATTCAAATGCATTATTGGTGGCCGCGCATGGAAAATGATGTGATCGCGTGGTGTCGGAATTGTGATGTGTGCTTACAACGTAAGGTCGCATTAAATTCCACATCTGTTCCATTGCAACCAATCGAAGTATCCACGCCTTTTTGAACTTATTGCGTGTGATTGCTTGCATATGCCACGATCCCCTCCGAAATGACCAAATTGTAGTTTTTATGGATTATTTTACCAAATACGTGGAAGCTTTTGCTGTTTCTGACATAAAAGCAACAACAATTGCAAATTTGTTATTACGAGAAATTATCCCACAATATGGAGTTCCCAAAAATTTTTGACAGATCAGGGGTCAAACTTTACATCTGCCCTAATTTCGGAAGTTTGTAAACTATTAAATGTTCAAAAATATTTACAACCCCATATCACCCCCAGTGTGATGGGTTGGTAGAACGTTATAATTGTACTTTGATTGATGGTTTGTCTAAGCTGAGCGCGCGATCCCAATATGATTGGGAGCAATTTCTGCCTCTCGCGTTATTCGCGATACCGCGACTCCACAATCATCAACTAATATATCACCTTTTGAAATGCTATATGGTCGCGAACCAGCATTTCCACTTGACACCCTACTCATAAATGACTTTGTGATGAATCCGAATTTACCATCTGTTGCGGAAAAATATGTCATTGATTTAAAGCTGACTTTGCAAGATCTACACGAAATCGCGTCTAAAAACTTAGCTCAAGCGTGTAAGCAGCAAAAATCTCAATATGACAAGTCCGTAACTCAAACTAATTTTTCTCTGTCGAATATTGTTTACCTCAATAATACCTCAGTAATTCAACCTGAAATCAGTGAACTATCACCTAAACGTGTCGGTCTGTACAGAATTATTGACTTACCTACTCCTGAAACTGCAAAAATCGCTTATGTCTATAATCCTCTAGTCACTCATCTTGTTCACCGGAATAGACTTTTGCCTGAGCCCAAACTACCCTACTCTGATTTAATTGTAGAAAAACACGCGTATGTCCCTGGTGATTTTGTTTTGGTAAAATTACCACATCGCCCTCTCGCCCCGCAGCATACGGGCAGCAAGAAAATTCTGGGGGGGTGCAAGATTTTTTGAAGGTCGAAAAATGGCCTTAAAAATGGTGGTATGGCGATAAAAACACCATTTGTCGACGTTTCTCATCAAGCACTATCCATTGGCATCAAAAAATTGCGAAAAAAAACGAAAAAAATTTTCAAAAATTGAATTCTGGGGGGGTATTTTGATTTCTGGGGGTATTTTGGTTTCTGGGGGGTGGCATACCCCCCAAACCCCCCCCCACGCCCAGGTGTGCCCGGCAGTAGTTAAAAGTTTTGAAGACTTACCGGGCAGGGAACAAAAAGCTAAGGACTGCGCGCCTATACGTTTATTAAATGGCTCTAAAACAGCACATGCCGTACCATTATCTAATGTTTTCCCTTTTGCAGACCCATGGCTGCGGAAGGTACCCCAAGCAAGGAGGCACTGCTGGAAGCAGCTGGTCGCCGATTCAAATTCAAGGGGCGCGATCCCGCATCCCTAGATGAGTTTCGTTTGGCTTTGACGAGTATGGCTTTGGAGCGGGGGTTGGTTCTTCCAGACCCGCTGCCACAAAATGATGACTGTCGTGTTGGCGGTCTAGAGGCACTAAGCGCAAAAATGATAGAGTATAAAACAACACATGTAGCACCAAATCATTGTAAACGCATAAATGACCAAGAGCTCTGGTGGGAGAACAGGTTTGATAGATTCCCTTTGGCAACCCTTCGTGTGCCAAAGAAGAGACTTCTATCCACTGTATTAATCACCAACGACCAGCAGTCTTTTGGGGCTATTTTGGCTTTGATTCAGCCATCAAACATGACAAATGGCACGTTATTCTTGGGCTATGACTCAGAATTTGTGAATGACCGAAAAGGCCAAAGTTATAAAACTTGGGATTTGCGTTTTCAGCAGCTATGTCCCACCTACCAGGACCTCCATGGCCCATTCATTTGCTATGTCCAAGTTGCTAGCGCGAACGGTCATGTGTTCTGCTGGGACATTGCTAAGTTCCCAAAACCTCCATTTGGGCTTCATCAGCTGCTCGAAACGCGTTTACCGAACGTATTTATGGTCTGTTACGACCCAACGCAAGACAGACTTGCGTATTTTCACGTTTACGGTCCTACTTTTGAAGAAATCTTGGCAATCCCTGATGTCGAGCTTCGAAATCAATGGCATTGGAAAGATCCGTTTAGTGCAAATTTTATCGATATACAGCCTTTAGCGAGAACGTTCACTCGCCGTCTCCATATTACAGCGCATTCACACACCTTAAAGCGCTTGGCTGAATTTTTCTTTGACATGTATATTGATCCGACCGCGCCAGATAACTTTGGTCAGGCGTGGAGTCTAACGCTAACTTGGGACATGCAGTATTATCTGGCAATGGATGCCTTGATCACTATCGATGTTTTCATATTGATAGAAGGCTGCTCGCAAAATAACCGCATTACCGAGGATAGAAAACCAATGCCAGTTTCGTTTAAAGGCGATGAATCGCAAGTTAAAGCTAGCGAACCAAAAACTAGACGGCGTATCCCGTTGTCATCTCGCACGCCATCATGGGGCCAGTCGACCAGTTCGGCGACTGAAGTCACCGTTGATTCGGATGGCGGTGAATTGGTCACAGTAGAAGACTTCTATGGACCAGCTCCGCAACCACCAGCGGCCATAGCCGCAGCCACCACCGTTGCCTCTGTAACGGAAGCGTTGGCCCATGCTAATGTTTTTGATAATCCTGACCTAAAAGTTCAAGGTTTGCAGGCCGTTGCCGACACAGTATCTGGGCCCGCTTAATGCGCCTGACACCGAACCTAAATCCAAACCAACCAGTACAAGTACACCAGCCTCTGCGATCTCTTCGCAAACTGATATTCCATTTGATTCTCCTATGGTTGGAATTGAACAATCTTTGTCCACAGAAGACGACGATTTGTCTCCTAAACGCTTAGTAATGGCGTTATCCGATGCTGAGGCAGAAAGGCAAGCAAATTTGTCACCACCGCGTACTACACGCGCTGCATTGGCTCGAAAAGGGGCTACTACCGTTTCGCAACCGATTGCTCCACAATCGCTTGCGGCGGATCAGCAGGCACCCTTGGGTTTCGGGTCGCTACTACCTTTACCGACTTCTCAGCCGGATTTGGTAGAGCATCAAACCGACCCTGACGTTATCATGTCGGATATCATAGGCTTGCCACCACCAGCACAACGCACGCTACCTACACAGGGAGTACAGCAAGCGGCGTTGTCCATGCAAATCGCGTCCCAATCCGCGCCACAAGGCGTGTCAGAATGTATCGGCACCTGAAACTCGTTTTACGGCACCTATGGCCATGACGGGTGTGTCGAATACTGTGGCGAACATTCAACCACAGAATATTCAAAATATTCCGTCAAATTTAGAAGTTGCAGTCCCTGCGCATTTACAAGCCATTCGTGAGTGCGTATCTGCAGAAGAAAGCTCGCGAGTCCAGAATCGTTCGCGTTATGTCCAACATTTCTTTAATATGATGGAAACGATGACGCGTGAAGCGCCGTGCTACATCGTCCCTGACGTTTTGCACGACTTGCGCTCGTACTTAGGTGAAGTCGCAGGAACGCGCTTGTACGACCAGTTGGTCGAAATTGCCCAAGTGCATTTTGATCGGGTGTACGCAGCACATTTGCATTACGCGTCCACGACTGACACACCTTCACGTCCCATAGTCTGGACTACAATTGCACAGCCTTTGACTGATGTCGATTGTGCGCCTGCACCTCGATTTATCAGCAAAATGAGCGTTTTTAACCGATTATTTTATCCTGACCAATTTTTTGTGCGCAACCGGTTTTTTATCACAACCGGAATGATGCTGTACGAAGTTCCGTTACAGTATTTGGTAGTTCACCGACACCTCGAACCACCGAGTGTGGTGATTGATGGAATTGCGCACCAGATTCGACCTGAGTTCTTGCCGCACCGAATGAGCCCGGCGCCTGATCATTTAGCGCCGATATTAATATCGACGCGCCAAATGGTCGATATTTTTGATACCTTCCGAGAATTTCAATCTGAATACGAATCGGAGTATCGATTTTTGACGATCTTCTCAACGATAGACGTCATGCACGCTAGAGTGCTGTTGGAATTTTTGGACAGAAAGTTCCACTTTTATGTGTATGCTTACGGCCATGCTGCGATAGGCTGGCGCATGGTGGAACAGCTACGTCGTATGTTGCGCGTAGCTTTCCTTGGCGAATCATACACACCTTCGCCAAGTGAGGCTTTCCCGGAATTCCCGGAATTGACCAGGCGAATCGAAAATCCAACCGTTTTGCACAATATGATTCGCCAAATTCGGTTAGCAACCGACCCGGCACTTGAAGTACCGGTTCAATTTGACCATTTTCGAGGTCGCCAAAAATCCGTGTTTTACCTTAAACACCGTATTGAAGGCAAATTGGAGAAAATTCGTAAAGAGAGACGACAGGCATCCTCGCAAGATCCTAGTGGGTCCTCGGCGAGCCTTGAAATGCCCGAAGTCGATCTATCTCTGGATGCTCAAATTGAAATGCGTAGAGCCCGCATGACGATCGAACAACGCGATCGTGCAAATCTTGCTTCTGAGATGCCCAGGCGTGCGTCAAAATTACGCGCCGCCGGCTCTCTCGCTGAAACCTCAGGCGTTCTCCACATGTCTGAGGATGAGCATAAGGAAAGATTGAACAGATTTTATGACACGAAATCCGAGCATACTTTGCGTCGGTTGAAAAATCTGGAGAAAGAACGAGTTAAAAGACTTGTTCGCGCTGAAGTCGCAGCAAAATTAAGAGCTCGTTTAGGCAAAAGGGGATCTGGGCGGCAAGAACCGCAATCATCCCGGCAACGATATGCACAAATGCATCATCGCTCACAATCACAGGTACAACCACAGGCACCAGTAAAACCACACGTACAAACACACACACGACCGCAGACCCAACCGCGGCAGCAGCAATTTACGGAATCGCGTCAGCGTTCCGAGGCATATTCACAGGCCGATGCTGGTCATCTGTCGCGCCCGCAACAGCAGCAGCCTTATGAATATCGCCGTCAGCCACAGTCAAACCGCGGAGCTCATCAGGGCCGGTCGCAATCCCGTCAACGACCGCAATGGGATCAATCGTATCGTTCACCGTTGGAGCAAGATCAATCAGCCATCGGGGTCTATCAACCACAACCTCGACCGGGTCCACTATTGCCCAAACCGTGGCCTGTTACGCAATCACAACAGCGTCCACGCGAAACTTCACGCGAACAATTGTTTGGTTTTACACCGGAACAATTATTCACTCCGGTGCCACCCACACCGCGTCGTTACGCAGATGACTACGAGGAAGATGACGACGATGAGGACGATAATCGACCAGTTGACCCACATCAACGCTTACGCCAACATATGTACGGGCGTAGGCATTTGCCATACCAGTATCGCGAGCGTTCGAATACGCGTCGCGAACCTGAATCGGATCGTGATTATTTTCAACGTCAACGACGTCGTGGAAAACCACGTGGCTCGAAGGCCAATTATCAGGATCGCTATTAATTTACAAGTTCGACGTACAGAACTTTTGGAACTCTGCGTTAGGCGTCGAATTCGACCAGCAGCTTTTTCGTCATTTTTCGTTTTTCGTCCTGATGTGGATCCCAGGACATCACGTATCGTTTATTTTCTGTGTAATTTTTCTCTTGTCATTTTTTTCTTGCTGTAAATTTTTCTCTGACGGTGCTCTTATTTTCCCCGTTATCTCGCATAATTTGCCATTTTTCGTTTTTAATCGTTACCTCGTGTTTTAACTCGTCAGTGTCTTTAATTTTTGCTCAGCATAATTTTGCCTTATCATTCCGTGTCTTAATTTTTGCTCAATAGCGGTGTTACTATTATGGTATCTTAACTCTTTAACGGACAAGGGGTTAATTTATACCCAATCTTAAAACCTTTTCAATTCAAAATTTTTCTCATTACCCGGGGACTGAAGGAGGCTAATTGGGCAGCGAGATCGAATATTATGCTATGCTGTCCAAGACTGGAGTTCATCATTACTCGGGCAACAATATAGTTATACCTAGCGCCATTCAGAGTGTTGCTCGAGAGGTTCCTGAGTGCGAACGAGGTCATGCGTTGACCGTTATTTGTTATCGCTATTTGTTATTTTTTCGTTCTTTTATTTTCGTTTTTCACGTTCGCTCAGGATGAGGCGTTGCGGACGCCAGAGTAGAGGCGTTGCAAACGCCGGAGTGCCGAGTTAGTAGAAGCGTTGCAGACGCTAGTGTTGATGGTGTACCCCCGAAAAATTCTCCACTGCGTTTCAAATTTTTTTCTATACGTGGGGGAGTGTAACTACGAGAGTTACACGTTTGGCGAACTTGCCTTAGCAGTTCGCGGTAGCCACTCACATAGCCAATACTAGTAGCTATCCACGATAGTGTACTGTGGGCTATGCCTTCGGTCTTCCCACTTTTTCCCAATTTTCAATAATAAAAAACAATAAGATACTTGTCCGGTAACATAGAGTTAAGTATATGATAATAGTAATTGTTTAATGCATACCGCTCGTATTAGCTTAGAATAATTGATCTGAGATAAAAGTGTTCCAGTATTACGTTAATTTGACGTTTGTTTATTTTACTGTAATGGTCCCTTGAGGCCAGTGTAGTTAGTCTTGTTGGCATTCTTGTTGGCAATCGTACGAGTGTATAGTTGCGTACGTTTTGTTTTTCTTTTGCGTTATTTTTGTTGTCCGGCAGTTAGGCCGTGTATTCAGCGTTTGAAATAAATTGGAGAAAACCTACCCAGGGGTTTCGGATATACCGAGGGTAAGGTCGGAAATTCCCACGTCGAGGACTTCGACTCTTCTGAGTGGACGGATAGGTAAATTCCATATGATTGCTTATTTTGTTCGAAAACCTTAATTCTTTTCTCAAACCAAAAATTGATCAAAAATATTATTTAATCTTTAAGGATGATTGATCAGTATAGAGCTCGTTGTTGTTGTTTTCAAGGTTTATTGTGCTATACACATTAGGAACCATAAAACATTTCTGTTGGAATCGAATCTTGAAAATAAGTTAAATAATCAACTTGAGGTTTGAGATAGGTCAACTGACCTCCGCGGCAATTCCGAGACTAGGTAGGTAGCCTTAGGTCTTAGGGCGTAGCTGCTGAGATCACCCGACCAGAAGCGGTCAGCAATATTAGGACCGAGGGGATCGAAGCCGTAAGGTCTGTGAGGGTCCAAGGATCGAAGCGATCCCAGGCTAAGCGATCGGGGCCAGCGCTAAGTGCAGATCTAAGTACCTACGTACCTAAGTAAGTCTCGAAGGCAAATACATCCGCGTTCCTGCGTCGATTCCGTAGACGCTAGGGGCCATGTATTTACATAACCATATTTTTAACGTTTTGGAATATTAAAAAACCTTTTTGGTCCAAAACCATACTTTTGATGTTTTCGGAGGTTTAAAAATTTTTTTTGGTCAAAACCATATTTTTGATGTTTCGAGGTGTTTAAAAATTTTTTTGGACAAAACCATTTTTTAATGTTTTGGGATGTTTAAAGATTTTTTTGGTGCAAACCATATTTTTGATGTTTTGGGACACCTATCTTACAGCAGAGGATATCTTGTAGCACTGGGTATGGTATATCACGTCCTAGACATCAAGAGACATCTCAATTTCATACAGCTATCAGGTACAGCTAGTATATAAATCGGTCATGTCCCGAAAAATGCTATGCTTTAGCATAGGGCTGCCTCCCGCTGCACCCCTGTATAGGGTAACTGGGCGGGGTTGATCGAATTGTAATGTCGCTACGGATCCTTCCCCCCGGTAGGCCAACCTCGGGCCAAAACGTCAGCACACCAACTATTATGGAGCCGGAGCCAACCCCGAACAAACATACATACAGACAGACATACACAAACAAACTTTCACACATATATAAATATACTAGCAAAGAAAAATGCTCCGATGGAACAAAAAAGGGGAATATACTGAGGATTGTGAATTATCGAGGATGTAAAAGGAGGGGACTAGGAAAATCTCCCTATGTTATATGCCAAAAATCGCAAAATATGTTAAAAATCAGACTTTCTCTAAACAATGCAAAAAATCGAAGTATATTCTGCGGTCTCTGAAAAAACGTATTATTTTAAAATAATTTTCTCTCATTGACATAATATCTTAAAAGCATATTACATAATGCAACTTTTTGCAGACTTCATTCAACTTTGAGTTGCTTAATAATGTGACTGAAAGTGAAATGCTGTTAACAAATCATAATTAAGTTGTTCGTATTTCATTATTACTAAGCATGTCACTTAGCAGAAACAGCCATTCTAAGTGTCAAAGTGCAAACAATATTCAAATTACCAAAAAATTGATTGAAAAAAGCAGCGAATTAGCAATGCAGTAGGTAAGCGAATTGAATGAAATAGTACATATCGATGCGTTCAAGACAATCGATGATATTGTTGGTTCGAAGCAGTAGGAAACACGGAAGCTGACGTGCAGCAGACCTTATGTAGATACTCTTTTACACATGTCTACAACAATTGTTTACTAAACTTTTACATTTTTCAAAGGCCGCAGAATATACTTCGATTTTTTGCATTGTTTAGAGAAAGTCTGATTTTTAACATATTTTGCGATTTTTGGCATATAACATAGGGAGATTTTTCCTAGTCCCCTCCTTTTACATCCTCGATAATTCACAATCCCCAGTATATTCCCCTTTTTTGTTCCATCGGAGCATTTTTCTTTGCTAGTACCTTACTTTTAATTAGAAAGATTTGGAAATACAATACTAGATTTCATTTACTGTGCGGTTCTTCTAATAATTGAATGGTTTAAACTATACAAAGCTACTAGTTGTAGAAGAAACAAACATTCTGATTAGTAATTCTTATGTTACGTAGAACATTGTGTAAAGAAATATGCTTCCAAAACTTTCTAGAGTTAAACTTAATTTACATTTTAAACTTTACACAAGAGTGTAAAGAATTTTAGTGGGATTAATAATTTCGATATTGCTCTGATATAACGATCAGCATTTATTAAGAAATGAAACCTCTATAATGTTCTAAGAACAAATTAACACTAGGTGTTAATCACTTTACACTACTCTTCATGCGCCCCTAGCAGACGTATCACATCTGTTTTCATATATATTTTAGGACTTTAGGGAAAAAATAAGTTACTGTGAGGCTCTAGAATGAAGCTTATTATATAGTGTAAACTTTACACTAGCAACGAGTGTAAAGAAGATTTTAGTCGGATTTGTAAATTCGATATTACTCGCATATTACGATCAACATTCTTGAAAAAATTACGTCTCCATAACGGTTTAATGACAAATAGACACATATGTAAACCACTTTACATCACTGTTGAGTGTAAACAAACGCGCCCAGCTGACGTCCCTTATTTGATTCCATGTAAATTTTCAGATTTCGGCAAAAAAATTCAGGTTTTCGCAAAGTTCTAGAACGAAGATTAATTAGCAGTGTAATCTTTACTCAACCGCCTAGTGTAAAGAGGATTTTATTCCGATTTGTAAATCTGATATTACTCGGATATTATTATCAACATTTATGAAAAAATTGCATGTCTACAATGGTCTGAGGACAAATAAACAATGAGTGTAAACTACTTTACATCACTGTTGGATGTAAACAAACGCGCCTACGTGACGTCTCACATTTGATTTTTTGAAAATTTATAGACTCCAGGAAAAAATTAGGTTTCTGGAATGCTCAAAACGAAGATAAATACATATGTAGTGTAAACTTCATGTAAACACCTAGTGTAAAGAAGATTTTGGTCAGATTCGTAATTGTGATATTGTTCCGATATTACGATTAATATTTATGAAAAAATTAAGTCTCCATAATGTTCTATGGGCAAACTAACAATAGGTGTAAACCACTTTACAACACTGTAGAGTGTAAACATATGCGCCAGACTGGCATATCAAATTTGATTCCTGGTCCATTTCTAGACTTGATAATTGTGTCCCTGACTCATAACCGGAGAAGCAGGCAGAAAAAACAAGACAGAAACGCATTTGAAACACCAAATTTTTGACTTTACACTCGCTGAATATTAATGTATAGACAATTTGCTTTGACATGCACCCGATATAAAGCACTTTATTTTTATTCTATTGGGCTTATCCCGACTTCTGGACGGAGAAAGTGGCGAACAAAAAACGCAACAAAAACGTATTTTCCATCATTTAGAACACTGTAAACTTTAAAATTCCGTACCGAACTCCCCATTGAGTTTAAAGAAATTCGGTTTGGTACAATTTGTAGCTTTTAAATCGTAGTACATTCCTGTGTGCCAAACTTCTCTTGCAAAAATTATTTGTTATGATTTATTAATCAAAATTCGGAAAAAAACGTGTTTTTTCGCCCATTTTTTACCTCTGATTTTGAACTTTACACCCCCATAAATAACTCAATATTGCGTTTTTTTAAATGCGGTTTGCTGCGATGTGTAGAAAGGCACTTTATTACTGCTGTATTCAATTTACTCTGACGCAAAAGCAAAAAAATTTGGCAGAGAAATCTTAGTTAAAATCCGGTTTTTACACCATCAACTAGAGTGTAAACTTTAAACCTCAGGATCTAACTCACCATGGAGCGTAAAAGACTTTGCTTATATGCCGAATGTAGCCCTTGATCCGCTCTACATTTCTGTCAGAAAACATTTTAAAAAACTCAAAACCGGAGTTAGTATCAGACATAAGCATGTTGAAAACTCGACCAAAATGTGCTTTTTTACCCCAGATTTTCGCACTCTTTACACTGCCATTCGAGAACTAATGCGAATTTCAACAAACAAAAAAAATCATTTTGGAGCATCCCTTCCTCTACAAATCTGTGTCATTAATTTATTTGAGGAGTCAATACTGAGTTGTCCACATGCCGTCTAAAAACATCCCAAAATTCAACAAATGTTATAACGTTACACAAAAACTTTACACCCTTTTTACACAGCCAGTTTTGAGTTTCAAGAAAAACAAAAAAAACGGGCAGCGAATTTTTTTATTATCTATCTTTTAAAAAAAGCCGCACCTTCTAGATGTGTCCTGTTATAGCTGTAGGGGGTGCACAGGTGTTAGGGGTACCCAAGTATATTATAGGTACGCGTTAATGCGCTTCCTATGATATATATACGAGGGTTGTCCCAGAAGTCCTTAGCTTTTTACAGGGAAATTGATTCTGTCAGGCCATTTTTGGTTAGAATGTACCCTGACATCTTCAAGGAATATTGACAAAATTTTGATTCCATCTGTTTCCTTTTGAAGGAAGTATTGGGCTTAGAAAAATAGTAATAAGACAGGGTGTCTCAAAATGCTTCTTCATTCCTCACTTTGTTTACAGTAACCGTATACAGATTTTTATTGAACACATTGGTAGCAGGGAGTCTACTGTTCTACACTGTGGAGTCGTTTTAATTAGGCTCATTCTGTTCGGTAGAAAATAGGCAAAATATTGTCTCAGTCAACAGTTTTTTTCGACTCGCAAAAAAGTTGGCTTTTTGGTTTCACAAAAGTTCCTACAGTTTTTAAACTGTTGATCACCAGCTAACTGAATTTTGAAATGAGCTGTCCTGAATGTTTTCTCTATGGAAACCAACATGGCTTTTTAATCGGCTGCTAATATTAACTAATCAGGTGCACCTAACCTCACAAATGTCGCTGAAAATGGGTTGTTTTGATTCTAGAAACCCTGTTCCATACAGAGATGGCGTTTCTATGTGGAATGCCGTTTGAAAAGAAGAGCATTGACCAAGCTACTTTCTTGTATGTTTGTATTCATGCCGATCTTTTTTTGAAATTTTGGCATCAAAACGAAGAGTGTTGTTTTTTCACTAAGTTCAATTTTCAAAAATTGGGGGTAAAATAAGTCGCTAAAAATTCATCAAAAATATAAATAATTCATAGAATATATGGCGAAATTGACTGAAATTTTGCAAGTTTTGCTAGAATAAGCAAACTGATATTCTGACAAAAAACGGCAAACAATGGTCCATTTTTGCAGAAAAACCTAAGGACTTATGGGACATCCCCCTTATATATATATATATATATATATATATATATATATATATATATATATATATATATATATATATATATATATATATATATATATATATATATATATATACTGCATAGGTAGCGCGATAGCGCTACCTATAATATACTTGGCCATCCTTTTTTCTTATATGTTTTTCACAGCGAGTGCGAAATTTGTGTTCCCCCTCACAGCTATAACGGCACACATCTGGGAGGTGCGGTTTTTTTTAATCGATGGATAATTAAAAAATTCGATGCCGGTGTTTTTTTTGTTTACACTCAATACCGAGTTAGCAATGAGTGTGTAAAGTGTAAACCGAAAAATCAAATAATTTGCGGAGAGCCAATTTTTTTTAAATGTTGCCCCCGAGCTGTAGATTATGAATCTGACCTTAAAATTTCTTTACACTCAATGGTTGTTGCACAAAAATGTAAAGTATACGGGTTTTTTTACTCTTTGCTTGTTTTCAGCTTATCTAACTCAATTTTGGGTTTCTGTGCAGTCCAGTTGGTTTTATAATGTAGAGGGTTACAAAATCTCGTGGAACCTTTTTTTCTTTTCTCTTTTAACGCAATATTTCTTGATCTGTGATCGTTTTAGTGTAAAGGGTTCGAGACGAAAAACGATATTTCTTCAACTACTCCGCTAAGTAGGCGGAACATGTTAATTATGCTTAAAAGGTGCCCTGACCTTAGCGTTAAAGATCCCAGTTTATTTTGTTTCTATACACCTAATATTGCGGTATTAGCATAAGTGTAAAGTTTACACTGAGATGCATTTTTGCGACCAGAGCGTCGTGGATGATGAATTTTTTTAAAAATATTCTCCGTAAGGTCAGAATAACGAATCTGACCTTTAAACTTTTCTACAGCCAGTGTTTGTTGAGGTATGAAGAGGTGAACTTTGAATTATATCTACATCTATTTTCAAATGCCGATAGATAACTCCGTATTGCATATTTTTGATCAGATTTTTCTTATTTCAGAGGTTTTTGACTCGTCTTTAATAAATAATTATTTTTTATCATCATAAATGCACTATTCTTAAACTTCAGTAGAATGATGAATATTTTCTAAAATAGTATAATCAAGCTGAAATCTGCCGAAAGGTCGAGTTGGCGCAGTGGTTAGAACTCCGTTCTCGGATGCTGTCTTAAGAAAAGAATGATGGTTCGAATCTTCTGAATGCTGACTTTTTTATTTTTTAATTCTTTCTGCAAAACCATGCACTTTATTTGACTTATTCATCTATTTAGGTTCTGCAGAAAACACTTTTTTAATTTTTGAATTTCGCCTCAGTTCTCGAATGGGAGTGTAAAGAGTGCGAAAATATGGGGGTGAAAAGACACATTTCGGCCGAGTTTTCGACTTGTTCATGTCTGCCAACAACTCCGGTTATGAGTTTTAGGAAATTTTTTCTGACAGAAATGTACTACGGATCAAGGGCTATCTTGTGCTTACCAGCAAACTCTTCTACAATCAATCCGCAGTTAGTACCAGGTGTTTAAACTTTACACTCTAGTGGATGAGTAAAAAAACAGATTTTGTCCGAGATTTCTCTGCCAACTTTTTCGGTTAAGAGTTGGGGTGAATTGAATAAAATAGAAATGAAGTAACTTCTAATGGCTACACGTCGAAGCAAGCCGCGTTCAAAAAAACGTAATATTGACTTGTTTATGGGGTGTAAAGTTCGAAATCTGAGGTGTAAAATGGGCAAAAAAACGGGTTTTTTCGTATTTTGATTGGTAAATCATATCAAATATTTTGCGGAACATAAGTTTGGCATATACAAACGTACTACAATCAAAGGGCAACAAACTGGCCCGAACCGAATTGATTTACATTCAAAGGGGCGTTAGGTTCAGATTTTTAAAGTTTACAATGTGGTGGACAGTGGAAAATACGTGTTTGTCCATTTTTTGTTCGCCACTTTCTCTCTTCAGAAGTCAGGCGAGGTCGAATAGGATAAAAATAAAGTACTTTCTAAGGGGTACGCGTCACAGCGAATTGCGTTTGTTTACATCAGTATTTAGCTTTTTCGGGAGGTGTAAAGTCAAAAAGTGGGAGAGTTAAACGTGTTTCTGTCTTGTTTTTTCTGTCAAGTTCTGGGTTATGAGTCTGGACATGATCTCAAGTCTAAAAATGAACCAGAAACCAAATGTGATACGCCAGTTTGTTTGCACACAACAGTGGTGTAAGTTGTTAACATGTGATATTTATTTGTCCTCGGGCCATTGTGGAGACTTAATTTTTTCATAAATGTTGATCGTAATATCAGAGTAATATCAGAATTACGTATCCGACTGAAATTTTCTTTACACTCTGTGGTTGTGTAAAGTTTACACCGCATATTAACTTTAGTTCTAGAGCCCTGGAGAAGCTTGACTTTTTCTAGAGTCTAAAAATGTACCAGGAATCAAATGTGAGACGCTAGTTGAGCGCGTTTGCTTATACTCAACAGTGGTGTGAAGTAGTTTGCAACTGATGTTTATTTGTTCTCGGGTTATTGTGGAGACTCAATTTTTTCATAAATCTTTATCGTAATATCTGAGTAATATTAGAATTACGAATCCGACTAAAGTCTTCTTTACACTCTGTGGTTGTGTAAGGTTTACACTGCATATTAACTTTAGTTCTAGAGCCTTGCGGAAGCTTAATTTTTTTGCAAAATGTTCTACGTTAAATCAGAATTGGGAATCTGACTGTTAGTTTTCTCTACACCTAGTAGTTGTGTAAAGTTTGCACTATTCATTTGTTGTTAATATGTAGTTTATACTACAAATTTATTTTACTTCAAAATCTAAGCGTTAGTGTTCCTTACACTTGATATTTGCGTAAAGTTTTTGAGTTTTTGCTGAAAAACCTTGATCTGTTTAAATAATGTAAGGTTGTCTTGTTTAAAAAGGATAATGCTGATGTTAAGAACAATATTGTTTTCCACGTTCTTGGACTGCTGTCATTATTGTGGCATGTTACTGTATGTGTTTACTGACTGATGTACTGAAATCATGCTAATTAAAAGTAGGGTACTAGCAAAGAAAAATGCTCCGATGGAACAAAAAAGATGAATATACTTGGAATTGTGGATTATTAAGGATGTAAAAGGAGGGGACTAGGAAAAATCTACCTAAAGTCGCAAAATCTGCTAAAAATTACACTTTCTCTAAGCAACGCAAAAAATCGAAGTATATTCTGCGGCCTCTAAAAAGTTTCTTTTTTAAATAATGTCCAAAGGTTCAGATAAGAGTGTATAAACGAAATCTATAATGGTTACTTATTTTAATTGCTGGCAAGTAGCAACGCTGACTAGCTTCGTATGTACATATGTTTCCTGATTGATAGAAAACTAAGTGGTATTGTATTTAAAGTTGTTCTATTTTGTTATGACCATTATAGCAAGCAAAGCAGGGGCCGATTTATTAGTGCACACAATCGTTACGGGAATGCTGTACCTACATTTAGTCTGTTTCAAGTCAACTTACGCGTTTCCAACTGTTTTAAACCAACAATTTCTTCAATTGTCTTGGATGCATCGATGTTTGCTATTTCATTCAATTGGCTTTGAAAGACTGTTAGTTTACTCAATATCATTTCCCATAGCTACTGCATAGCTAACGTGCTACTTTTTCAATCATTTTTATGGTTAAATATTTATTTTAATCTGTTGGCCGCAGAATATACTTCGATTTTTTGCGTTGATTAGAGAAAGTGTAATTTTCAGCTGAGGGAGGGAGGGAGGGAGGGAGCGAGAGAGTGAGCGAGGGAGAGAGCGAGAGAGGGAGGGATTCGGAGGGAGTGAGGGAGTGAGGGATGGGATGGGCAGCAAAGGGAGGGAGGGAGGGAGGGAGGGAGGGAGGGAGGGAGGGAGGGAGGGAGGGAGGGAGGGAGGGAGGGAGGGAGGGAGGGAGGGAGGGAGGGAGGGAGGGAGGGAGGGAGGGAGGGAGGGAGGCGAGGGAGGCGAGGGAGGGAGGGAGGGAGGGAGGGAGGGAGGGAGGGAGGGAGGGAGGGAGGGAGGGAGGGAGGGAGGGAGGGAGGGAGGGAGGGAGGGAGGGAGGGACGGGAGGCGAGGGAGGGAGGGAGGGAGGGAGGGAGGGAGGGAGGGAGGGAGGGAGGGAGGGAGGAGGGAGGGAGGGAGGGAGGGAGGGAGGGAGGGAGGGAGGGAGGGAGGGAGGGAGGGAGGGACGGGGAGGGAGCGGAGGGAGGGCAGGGAGGGAGGGAGGGAGGGAGGGAGGGAGGGAGGGAGGGAGGGAGGGAGGGAGGGAGGGAGGGAGGGAGGGAGGGAGGGAGGGAGGGAGGGAGGGAGGGAGGGAGGGAGGGAGGGAGGGAGGGAGGGAGGAGGGAGGGAGCGGGGAGGGAGGGAGGAGGGAGGGAGGGAGGGAGCGAGGGAGCGAGGGAGCGAGAGGAGGGAGGGAGGGGCGAGGGAGGGAGGGAGGGAGGGAGGGAGGGAGGGAGGGAGGGAGGGAGGGAGGGAGGGAGGGAGGGAGGGAGGGAGGGAGGGAGGGAGCGAGGGAGCGAGGAGGGAGCGGGGAGGGAGCGGGGAGGGAGGGAGGGAGGGAGGGAGGGGCGAGGGAGGGAGGGAGGGAGGGAGGGAGGGAGCGAGGGAGGAGGGAGGGAGGGAGGGAGGGAGCGAGGGAGGAGGGAGGGAGGGAGGGAGCGAGAGAGCGAGAGGCGAGATTCACTAAACGGAGGGAGGGAGGGAGGGAGGGAGGGAGGGAGGGAGGGAGTGAGGGAGGAGCGAGGGAGGGAGCGAGGGAGGGAGGGAGGGAGCGAGGGAGGGAGGGAGGAGGGAGCGAGAGAGCGAGAGAGCGAGATTCACTAAACATTGAATTCACTAAACATTGAATGGGCAGCAACCAAATCCTATGGGTTTACGAGTGCAAAAATCGCAAAAAACGCCAAACATACGGTTCTGGGGGTCTGCGGAGATATTTAAAATTCAGGAGTCCAAGCCCGAGGTCCTTGTGTGCACTAGGCTGATTGCTGAGCAGTATACAAGCATTTTAGGAGACATTTATCTTTGAATTAATACTTAAGATTGTGATAGAATGAAGACTTACAGGTCCGAACAGCGTGAAGCCTCCTTGGTAATAGCCTAGAAAAAGGAAATTGGAATCATTCCCTTTTCGATCATGAATGCGAACTTCAGTACACTGCATTTGACTGTTCAAATCACCACCTTAAAATCGTTATGAAATTAGTGTATGTATAAAACGAATATCGTACTTTGCTGATTGTTAATTCATGATCTTTTTCGAATGATTTGGCAGTTTTCAACGGATACTTCATAACTTATTCAAGGTTACTTCCATTTAAATAATACAAAATTTGGAATGGCTCAATCTTGTGATTGTTTAGCTTAATAAGAAGTGCCTCGTAAATGGAAGTGAGACAGTGATATTGTTTATAAAGAGAACGAAAATACTAAAAATAATTGTTTATGTCGTGCCGTTTACTAACGTGAAATTTTTTGAGAATTTTATGTCGTTTTGCTGTTTTCTGGACGAGTTATATTCGTCTTCAAGACCAGAAAGTCGCGATCAAAAAAATTGCACTCGCTCTAGTAGAATTAAATACAATGCTGCATATACCGTACTTGTCCGGTTTCATTTGGATTAGGATAAACATGCATTAGCAACAAAATTTTGAGGTCTGATGGGGCTAAATCACAAAAAGCACTGAAGAAATTTGTTCCTGGTATCTAGAATGATTTGCGGAGGTATTTTGTATTCTGGGGCCACCACCAAGCCCCTTGTTCAGCTGACCTTTGTAGCTCCATCCGCATAGTAAACAGAAGTCCCAGCGAATGTATTTATTTTTGGCAGGAGGCAAGCAAATTGGCCTCGTAAATTGATCAAAATAGACCGGTTCCGTCATTTCCACGAGAGCTAAGTCATTGTGACCGCGAGTAAAAGTTGGATGAACGTATATTCGCTTGATTGTTCTGCTTTGCGTGCGATGCGTAGGGACTCTGCTATCGTATATGCCAAAAAGTAGCACGAATGGGCTATAGTTTATTCTACAAAAAATTATTCTCTCTATATACTCTTTTACGATTACATATAATTATGTATGTACATAATACTTGTTCACATACATCTGTTTCAAATTCAAGTTGAACATAGATTTGATAGATTAGTCCTTTCAATGTTTCACGAAAATTCTGTTAAATAATTTGACTCATTGACTTACATTATTGCTGTGAATTTAGCAAGTGTTCGAAATATCCCTATTCTTTTAACTCCTGAGGTTACTCATAAAAGGGCAATCATAGGTAGCGCGTTAGCGCTTACCTATAATATACTTAAGTACCCCCAAAATATGTCCCCCCTCACAGCTATAACGGCACACATCTGGAAGGTGCGGTTTTTTTTGAAAGGTAGATAATAAAAAAACTTAGGACCCCATTTTTTCTTGTTTACACTCAATACCGAGCGCGTCGTGAGTGTGTAAAGTTTACATCAAAAATTCAAATGATTTGTGGAGGGCCAATTTTTTCGTAAAATGTTTTCCCTAATTAGTAGGTCATGAATCTGGTCTTAAAATTTCTTTACACTCATTGGTTGTTGCACAGGAGTGTAAATTAGACGGTTTTTTACTCTTTTCATGTGCCATAGCATATTTAACTAAGTTTTACATTCTATGCAGTCTGATTAGTTTCAAAAGATAGACGGTTATAAAATCTAGGGAGACTTTTTTTATTTTAAAAAAAGTAATATTTTCAACTTTAGAGGCGGTTTATTGTAAAGAGTCTGGGACAAAAAATATAATTTTTTCTCTGCCATATTCTCCACTTGATAGACAGAACGTGGTAACTACCTTTAAAATGTGCCTCTTCCTAAGCGCTACACGTAAAAATTTATTTTGTTTCTTTACAATCAATATTGCGTTATTAGTGCCGGTGTAAACTTTACACTGAAAAAAGTTTTTCCGCCCAGAGCGTCGTGGATGATGAATTCTTTTTAAATGTTCTCCGTAAGGTCAGAATGACGAATCTGACCTTTAAACTTTTCTACAATCAATGCACAGTACCAGAGAATTAAACTTTACACTCTAGTGGAAAGTAAAAAAACAGATTTTGTCCAAGATTTCTCTGCCAACTTTTTCGGTTATGAGTTAGGATAAATTAAATAGATAAAAATAAAGTAACCTTCAAGGGCTACACGTCGAAGCAAACCGCGTTGATAAAAAACGTAATATTGAGTTGTTTATGGGGGTGTAAAATTCGAAATCTGAGGTGTAAAATGGGCGAAAAACATGTTTTTTTCGTATTTAATTGGTAAATCATATCAAATATGTAGCGGAACATAAGTTTGGCGTATACAAACTTACTACAATCAAAGGGCAACAAACTGGCGCGAACCGAATTCATTTACATTTAGATGGGGCGTTAGGTTCAGATTTTAAAAGTTTACAATGTGGTGGACAGTGGAAAATACGTGTTTGTCCATTTTTTTCACCTCTTTCTCTGTTCAGAAGTCGGGCGAGGTCGAATAGGATACAAATAAAGTACTTTCTACGGGGTACGCTTCACAGCGAATAGCGTTTGTTTACATCAATATTTAGCTTTTTCGGGAGGTGTAAAGTCAAAAAAATGGGGGAGTTAAACGTGTTTCTGTCTTGTTTTTTTCTGCCAAGTTCTGTGTTATGAGTCTAGACATAATATCAAGCCTAAAAATGATCAGAAACCAAATGTGATACGCCAGTTTGTTTGCACTAAACAGTGGTGTAAAGTGGTTTACATCTGATATTTATTTGTCCTTGGGCCATTGTGGAGACTTAATTTTTTCATAAATGTTGATCGTAATATCAGAGTAATATCAGAATTACGAATCCGACTGAAAATTTCTTTAAACTCTGTGGTTGTGTAAAGTTTACACTGCATCTCTTGTTCTGGAGCCTTGCGGAAGCTTAATTTTTTTCAAAATGTTCAATGTAAAATCAGAATTGGGAATCTGACTGTTAGTTTTCTCTACACTTAGTAGGTGTGTAAAGTTTGCACTAATCATTTGTTGTTTGAATGTAGTTTATACTACAAATTTATTTTACTTCCAAATCTGAGCGTTAGTGTTCCTTACACTTGATATTTGCGTAAAGTTAATGCTGAAAAACTTTGATCTGTTAAAATAATGTAAGGTTGTCTTGTTTGAAAAGGATAATGCTGATGTTAAGAACAATATTGTTTTCCGTGTTCTTGGACTGCTGTCATTATTGTGGCATGTTACTGTATGTGTTTATTGACTGATGTACTCAAATCATGCTAATTAAAAGTATGGTACTAGCAAAGAAAAATGCTCCGATGGAACAAAAAAGATGAATATACTTGGAATTGTGGATTATTAAGGATGTAAAAGGAGGGGACTAGGAAAAAGTTACCTAAAGTCGCAAAATCTGCTAAAAATAGACTTTCTCTAAGCAACGCAAAAAATCGAAGTATATTCTGCGGCCAACAGATCAAAATATATATTTGACCATTAAAATGATTGAAAAAGCAGCACGTTAGCTATGCAGTAGCTATGGGAAATGATATTGAGTAAACTAACAGTCTTTCTAAGCCAATTGAATGAAATAACAAACATCGAAGACAATTGGAGACATGGTTGGTTTAAAACAGTAGGAAACGCGTAAGTTGACTTGAAACAGACTAAATGTAGATACACTAGCATGCCCGTAACGATTGTGTGCACTAATCAATCGGCCCCTGCTTTGCTTGCTATAATGCTCATAACAAAATAGAACAACTTTAAATACAATACCACTTAGTTTTCTATCAATCAGGTGCCAGCAATTTAAAAAGTAACCTTGATAGATTTCGTTTATACACACTTATCTGAAACTTTGAACATTATTTAAAAAAGACACTTTTTTAGAGGCCGCAGAATATACTTCGATTTTTTGCGTTGCTCAGAGAAAGTCTGATTTTTAGCAGATTTTGCGACTTTAGGTAGATTTTTCCTAGTCCCCTCCTTTTACATCCTTAATAATCCACAATTCCGAGTATATTCATCTTTTTTGTTCCATCGGAGCATTTTTCTTTGCTAGTCATTAAATATATGTGTGTGTAAGTGCTGAGCAAGTTAGTTAATTATCGTCTGAATGTGAGACATCAAAAAGCTTACAAATCACGTATCTACTCACCTTTAACCGGATTGGAAACTAAATCTGGCGTAAAGTTTGTGGGACTGTGATAAATAATCTAGTTGCAGGTACTTTTGAGGTTAGAAAATGTAGTACACAGTTGGTATCCGTACAATTTTGACGATAATTATTAAATAAGTCAAATGTTATATATTTTGATTATTTGATTATATTTATGGTATTTAAGGAAAAATAAGGATGCATGTTACGCTGAAAATTTGTCATACATGCTTCTATGTGCAGACTAACTTTTCTCTCGAGGTAAAGCTGTATATTTAGTTGAATAATTCAATAACAAGGTCAGATTTGACCAGTCGATTTTGTTTTAATTTGATTTCTTTATGTAATCGATAAAATAATTTGAAAAATACGCGCGCAAAACTAAAATTTGAATAATCTCTATATGCAACATTTTTATGCATGAGATTCAAACAAAAATGAGTCACAGTAGGAATATCTGAGGGAATAGAGGACTGTTGACTATATAGTCAGTAGTTATGCGTGTGTCCCTGGCCTGGCACCACATGATATAATTTATACATTGCTCAAGCATAGGCGGGCGGGCCCAAACTTGCTCTCCTGGGTAGTGCCAGGAATTAATGCTGTAGCATAGGTAGTGATGAGGGATAGACGGGCTAGACTGGACCTGTCCCTAAGCCCGAGGAGGAGGGAAGGGGGTGAGAGGTTGGAATAGGATTTCCCCGGGATACTATGATTATCGATTTTTAGCGAATGTCGCTACACGCTACGAGCGTTAGCAAGTCGATTGCTTTTTACCGCATCAAAAACGGTGTAGTACTCGAAAAGTTACAAATCTGCGTCTCCAAAACGGAAATCCGTCAATTCGTTATTGATATAAAGACATGCAATCCACCCCTTCGCTATCAATGGACCTCACAGCCAATCAGGCTTGCATCCATGAGAAGCGCTAGCGTGGACTATGCCTGCAGATTCACTATCCTATACTCTCTATACTTTCACCATAAAAACATAGGAGTACGTGACTGGTAATTTGTCAAGTCTGCATTGAGATCAGAAAATCATAGGTAGTGCGATAGCGCTACCAATAATATACTTGACAATTCTTTTTTCTTATATGTTTATCACAGCGAGTGCGAAATTTGTGTCCCCCCTCACAACAACAACGGCACACACCTAGGAGGTGCGAGTTTTTTTAATCGATGAATAATCAAAAAATTCGATGCCCGTCTTTTTTGTTTACACTCAATACCGAGTAAGCAATGAGTGTGTAAAGTGTGAACCGAAAAATCAAATAATTTACGGAGGGCCAATGTTTTTTAAAATGTTGCCCTCGAGTTGTATATTACGAATCTGAACTTAAAATTTCTTTACACTCAATATTTGTTACACAAAAGTGTAAAGTATACGTGTTTTTTACTCTTTGCATGTCCTTCAGCTTATCTACTCGTAACTCAATTTTTGTTTCTGTGCAGTCCAATTAGTTTAATAATGTAGAAGGTTGCAATATCTCAAAACCGATTTTTTTTCTTTTTTGCCGCAATATTTCTTGATCTGTGATTGATTTAGTGTAAAGGCTTCGAGACCAAAAACGAAATTTCTCCAGCTACTCCGCTAAGTAGGCGGAACATGCTAATTATGCTTAAAATGTACCCTCACCTTAGCGTTACAGATCCTACTTTATTTTGTTTCTGTACACCCAATATTGCGGTATTAGCACAAGTGTAAAGTTTACACCGAGAAGCACTTTTCCGCCCAGAGCATTGGGTATCAAACAATTTGCGGAGTGCCAATTTTTTAAATGGTGCCCCTCAATTGTAGATTACGAATCTGACCTCAAAATTTCTTTACATTCAATGGATGTTGCACAAAAACGTAAAGTATGCGGGTTTTTACTGTTAGCGTGTCCTAAAGCTTATCTAGCTCAATTTTGGTTTCTGTGCAGTTCAATTGGTTTTATAATGTAGAGGGCTACAATATCTCAAAGGTAAAATTTTTTCTCTTTTAACGCAATATTTCTTTATCTTGATCATTTTAGTGTAAAGGATTCGAGACGGAAGAAGAAATTTCTTCAGCTATTTGCCCCCCGCAGAATTTTGGCGCTGCCCACCTATGGATATATGGCTTGAAGTATTAAAAAAAGAAGGGAAATAGCAAAGAAAAATGATCCGATGGAACAAAAAAGTAAATATACTTAAATTTCTTCATTGATAAGGATGTAAAAGGAGGGGACAAGGGATAATTCCCTATATGCGCAAAAGCCGTAGGAATGTTTCTACACATTTAGACTTCCCCTAAATAACGCAAAAATCGAAGTATATTCTGCGGCGTGTGAAAAATGAGGGTGTAGTCACTAGTGTTGTAAAAGATATCTTTATCTTTATCTTTTAGCAAGATAAAGATAAAGATAAAAATATCTTTATCTTTATCTTGACGATTTTTTTATCTTTATCTTTATCTTTATCTTTTGGAAAAATCACAGACTATCTTTATCTTTATCTTTATCTTTTTGATAGGAATTTATCTTGCAAAAAAGATAACATTTGTGCATAAGTTAGCATGTAATCCAAAATGCAGGTTAGACGTGAAATACGTTTGGACGCATTCAAGTTTTGTTAGTGCAGCCTAAACTATTGCCTGTATATCAACCTTTGTGCGGTTTCGAGGAAACTGCATGCTGAAAGGAAAATATCATCAGTACATGCGGGATGCACTGGAAAGATCAAATCCGGAGACATTATCATTGTCAAACGTCGAAATTAATGCATATTGGAGATGTCGTATTTTAGATCGGTTTTTGGAAATTGATTTGGAAAAAACGATCGTTGGTTCTACACGATGCTAGATTAAAGTTGACATTTTGGCCGACGGCGGTGGTCAAACCGATTAAGATGCTCACCATGACGCATGTGCATCTTAACACGCATTTTCCTGAATTTATTCGATGCTTAAATCCGGAAAAGATTATTTTAAATACGGTAATTGTGCCGAGAGAATATGACTCTATATTGTGTAATACTTATTTAAATTGTACGCGTTTAACTTTATTGTCACTTGATTTTGCTGATGAATGTCTATCCGAAAATCTCCTTCAAAAACGATTAATACGAAAGTGTTTCGAAGATATCATTCACAATTTGTGTTTGAAGCAGCGCGATAATATGGTTGATGTTTGTTTTAACTTGAATCAAATTTATGACGATGATGAAGAATTTGTCGATTATATTGTTCCTGATCGTATTAATTTGTATAAATTGGAAATGAAACGCCACGCGCCTAATATCGATTGGCAAATTGTAAATTATTCGTGTTTAAACAAAATTACATTGGGTAATCGTGACAACTTTTTTCTGACTCCTTCTTTCCAATGAAAGCAATAAGAATTTACTCGGCACAAAAAAACTTTAATTTTCATTCGGGAAACAAACAATGTGCGCAAATAAATGGGTTTTTATGACACATAAGAAGGGGGTTATAATCCTCTTTAAGCCGAGGGTCTACTAAAGTAACTAGTAATTGCTTTTTATAAAGCGCTAAGAATTGAGCCTGTGTGATTAATCACAATTGCTGATTAATGACTCGTCGTAAGCAGAAATTTTAAACTAAGTTGCAACGTTGTGGGTATGTTTAAAAATGATTAATGGTTCTTCAATTAGCCGGATATACAAAAACAGACTTGGGCTAAGAGCTCTTATTGCTGGGGTACATGTGTTTGAAAATGATGCTAGATATTTAATGAGCGCACGTTTGGGCGCCTAGAGGAGATAACGAGCTACGACTGAATTAAAATACGTCATCAAAATATCGAGCACTATTTGCGCTAAAATTGCTATACGTTTAAACGCAGCACCCCCGCAATAAAAAATAATACGTATTATACTAAAACTAATTAAGACACGTCATCTAAGAAAAGGCATAATATACGCGCATAAACGGCTTACATCATTAAATTGTAAAGTACTACCCAACTACAGCTAATCAAAATACATCAACTAGGAACATCTATAATATTAATTTCGAGTTGTGTGTAAGTGTGTGTGTGCGTGTGAGGCAAAAAGTTTTTACTGGATAATTTTGTGATACTTATATTTTCACTCAATGGTTATTCTCGGGCGCTAATTACAATTTTTTGTTTAAATGGCTCGATCGGACTCCTGAAACCCGGAAACTACGGATTTATGTAAAAGGTTTTGGTAGCTCTAGCCGCTTATGCAATTGCCGCAGGGTAAAATTTTAAAGCCACCCTAGATCAACTTTTTAGGCGCTATCGACTGGTGTGAACCACTTTACACTACAGTGTAAACTGATGTGATGCCGCAAGAAAAACGTGATTTACAAGTGTATTTTATCAAATATCTCAAATCGCAGTGGATAAATTTTTTTAAAGTTTTCACCAATTATTGGATATCTTATGACTGACCTTACTGTACAATTTGAAGAAAATTCACGGATTGGTTTCTGAGATACGGGAGCCCAAAGGTACCCTATGCATAGCGTAAAATTTAGGTTTTGTCTTTTTGCAGAAGCACAGATTGACTGTTGCTTCCAAAATTTGGTCCGTGAGGTTTCTGGGACCGCTGATTCCATATTTGCTACTTTAAATACACGATCTGGCATCATAAAACATGTATGAGACGGGCTGAAAGGAAATCACGTACGGGTACTTAAAAACATGATTAATCACTGAAAAAGAGCTTGCACCAAGTCAAAATTTTTGACCTTGTAAACCAGCGCGCGTGAAATTTAATGCGAAGCAATCGAAAGCAGCAAACATGCGGCTTTCGAAAGAAAGCAGCAAACATGCGGCTTTCGAAAATACAAATCCAAATGTTTTTGCTTCTAGCGGCTAATTTACTATGCAACTTTTTGCATTTGTTTACAATATGGGCAAAGTTGAACATTGTACAAAGTTGAACCCGACGCTATAAGATAGGACGTGATACAACATACTCAATGCTATATAATAGGACGTTATGTAACATATCCAATGCTATGCAATAGGACGTGATATGACATGCCCCATGCTATAAGATAGGACGTGATATAACATACCTAGTGTTACAGGATAGGACGTGATATAACATACCCCATGCTACAAGATAGGACGTGATATACCATACCCAGTGCTATAACATATCCTGTGCTGTAAGATTGGTGTCCCAGAACATCAAAAATATGGTTTGCACCAAAAAAATGTTTGAGCATCCCAAAACATCAAAAAAATGGTTTTGACTAAAAAAAATTTTTAAACACCCCAAAACATCAAAAATATGGTTTTGACCAAAAAAAAATTTTTAAACCTCTTAAAACATCAAAAGTATGGTTTTGGACCAAAAAAGTTTTTTTCATATTCCAAAACGTTAAAAATATGGTTATGATCAAACAAAATTTTTAAACATCCCAAAACATCTAATGGTATAATTTCCAGAACATCCCAGAACATCAAAAATATGATTTAGGATAAAGAATTCTCAGGACAATTCTATAACGTCAGAAATATGGATTTAATCAAAGAAATGATTGACAAAAGACAGTTTTAAAAAATTTAAAAAATATAATATGTTTTTACCAACAATTTTTTTATAAATATCCCAAAAACATCAAAAGTCCCGAAAAATAAAAAAATACAAGACATCTCAATCCCATACAGCTATCAGGCCTAAGTTCAACCAGGGCAACGCCGGTCAGCTCAGCTAGATATAAAAAATATAAAAACCGCTCGCCGATCCATTGCAGAGTCATTCAATTTTTTATACTATTTACTGGTTAAGATATTATTTGTTTACAAACACTCTAGCAGATGGGGCAGCGAAGCGCCCCATTGGCTAGTGCTTTTAATGGCGAATCACTGCGGCTGACTCGGAAAAAAGAGAACATTGGGATAACGATCCCAATTGCCACCATGGGGCTGCAAATAGGGAAAAACAGCATCCTCCACCTGATCTTTTTGACTATCGTTCTGACCTAATTGCGAATTTAAATGAGTATAAATTTTAGAAAAATGAAAATAAAACTCACTCAAAAGATCAGCGCTGGCGGCGGTTATATTCCCCTTGCCTAAAATAAAGAGTGTGCTCATAAATTACGCAACCTAGAAGGGTATTGTTGAAAATGAGTTACACTAGCGTTACAGAGCTGATATATCTGGTTTAATGGTTTACTTTGCATGTTCTCACTGGGAACAGATGTAGCAGCGCTCGTTTTCGCCATCACTGGGTCGCCTAAATATTAATAACAATTTAAATTGAAAAGCACACACTTAAATTTAAGCATTCACTTTGAGTATCTTCATCATTGTCGAGTTTTATAAATTTTAGTGGCTTTGAGGAATCGCCTAAAAAATAAACGCGAGCTACTAAGACTTAAAATCAAAAAGGTTATTACGTGTTTTTGACGTTGGTACTTTCACGGCCTCTAAGATTCCTAAAATTAGGCTCTACATAGAAATAAAAAGTAAGAAAATATGCAAATTACGCAAGTACCTGCTATACCGAGGACAGCTTTAGCAATATCGTCCTTCTGCCTGTGCCACGCCTGACACTGGGTGGGTGTCAGCTCAATTTTTTGTTTCTTACTATCGTTTTCCAATACCACGAGCTTGTTCTCCTTGTCAATCGAAACATAGGTTTCATAGCCCAAATCTACTGTCTCCATTGGAACGTTAAACATCAAGGCATTAAAACACCTATCCGACAAATTAACTAGCTTATTGTACTGAAAGCGCATCAAGTTAATGCCGTGAGTCGTAGTGTAAAGGGGCAATTTTCCAAAAATTTTGACACACACGAAATCCAATGCTAGTAACACCTTTCCACTTGAAAACTATGCAATACATGTTGTTTCCGAGGCTAAATTCAACTCTGTTCGACATTCTAGAGAAAGACATAGCTGAAGCGTACTGAATGGTAAGGGGTTGGAACGAACAATGAGCTAAATGAGCTTGAAAATCGCATATACTGCATAATGACGTCAGTGTAGCAAAACCCCTCCTGCCACGGTACTGCCCTAATGACGTCACTGCTACCTAACAGTAAATGTGAAAAACAATGTATCTGTGCAATTTTATTTAAAAAACGTACACACACTAAACAGAATAGTCGAAAAATACTTGACGAGTATGATCAATCATAAGTAAGGAATCAAATTCACCGTAAATTATACACTCTATGCCGCCAACGGGTAGGGCTTTTCCAAACTGCATTTCCAAGCTCGTTGTTCCTTCTCGCATCAATTCCCACGTATTGGTGTCGGTACCATTGGCTCTAAGCTCAAAGACAAAAAAGGTGCTTCCATTTTCGAATCTTCCCACGTTTATGGTGTTTCCTTTGTCATCCTGTGCAATTCCCAAGCCTTCAAATAGCTGAACATGGGCTCGAAGAAATTGATTATCGGATTCGTAATTCTGATATTACTCTGATATTACGATCAACATTTATGAAAAAATTAAGTCTCCACAATGGCCCAAGGACAAATAAATATCATATGTGTAAACGTAGACTCTAGACTCAAGCTACGTTCACTTCGCTTACTTAACCCGAATCTCAAGCTTATGCGCTCACACGGGGGTTTCCGCCCTTTTTAGGGGGTCGATCACCAGCCAGCGACTCGGGGGTAAGCGGCCCAGCCTGTTGAAGGTAGCCCGGTCCTCTACGCACGCACCTAGTGAAACTTACTTACTTAACCCCTTTGAGATTAAGTACCTAATTAAAGTAAGTTACCCGGAAAACTAATTGAGGGCTCAAAAAGATTATTATTTGACTTGCTTTGGACCGAATTCCGGTGCTCAAAAATATTGAGGGTCCCTAAGTAGAGTGTAGCACAAGGAGAGAATTCAACAGCACGGAAATTCAACCGAGCCCAGCATCATTAATTAAATAATTGATTTTTACAATATTTTTTGGACAGAAAAATTATGAAGCAATTAAAAAGCGAAAGCGTGGAGGATACATGCTGCCGCCGACCGTCGTGTTACGCTAATCGGATAAAATCAAACAATGTAATTAAACAAGGGAACAAAGCCCTGCCAAAGGCATACAACTGATGCCAATTGGAACAAACACGAATGATTAAAAACAAAGCGTAAGGCGAAAAGAAGCGTGCACACTACGCTGGAAAACTAAGAGACGAGTTCTGCAGCTAAGCAGATAAAAAGGCATGTACGGAGTCTGCTCACGTACGGCGACGAAAAAGAAAAACACACGCTCAGCGAGCGCGGAAGCTGGCGGAGAGGCTCTCAGGCTCAAAAACTAATTGTAAAATGAAAAATCTTAAATTGCCTTCAAAACTGCGCTCGCCCGCAGTTTTAATGACGCGGAAAAAGAGGCGTAACAACACGAACAAAGAGATATGAAATGGATCTACGAATACGACAATAGGCCTATGGGCAAAAGCTTACGGTAAAGGTATGTACAAACGAGACAGGTACAAATATGAGACACACATACCAATTCGTACTCAAGTCGCATTAAGCACGAGTGCCCATTTTCCTATCTCGGATTTTGATTGAAAATATGTGTGGGAAAGGAATGAAAAATACGATAATTTTTAGGGGAAGGTGGTCCCAGGCGACTCGCTTAAGCGTTGCGCTTAATGGTCGCGTACCTGCGTATGGAAATTGAGCACAAGAATGTACATCTGGGGCAAACAGTCGTGGATGCGTAGCTATATCGTAACGCAAAACGAATGGAAATTCGCGTTGATCCAACGCGGCGGAACGGCGTGTAGAGGGATCTCTACAGATGTAAACCACTTTACACCACTGTTAAGTGCAAACAAAGTAGCGTATCACATTTGGTTTCTGGGTCATTTTCAAACTTGATATTATGTCCAGACTCATAACCCAGAACTTGGCAGAAAAAAACAAGACAAAAACACGTTTAACTCCCCCATTTTTTTGACTTTACACCTCCCGGAAAAGCTAAATATTCATGTAACCAACGCCATTCGCTGTGACGCGTACCCCTTAAAAAGTACTTTAGTTTTATCCTATTCGACCTCTCCCGACTTCTGAACAGAGAAAGCGGCGAACAAAAATAGGAACAAACACATATTTTTCACTGTCCACCACATTTTAAACTTTAAAAATCTAAACCTAACGCCCCATTGAGTGTAAATAAAGTCGGTTCGGGCCAGTTTGTAGCCCTGTGATTGTAGTACGTTTGTATGTGCGAAACTTATGTTCCGCAAAATATTTGATATGATTTACCAATTAAATACGAAAAAAACCTGTTTTTTCGCCCATTTTACACCTCAGATTTCGAACTTTACACCCCCATAAACAACTCAATATTACGTTTTTTTGAACGCGGTTTGCTTCGATGTGTAGCCCTTAAAAGTTACTTTATTTTGATTTATTTAATTTATCCAAACTTATAACAGGAAAAATTGGCAGAGAAATCTTGGACAAAATCTGTTTTTTACTCATCCACTAGAGTGTAAAGTTTAAACCCCTGGTACTGTGTGTTAATTGTAGAAAAGTTTAAAGGTCAGATTCGTTATTCTTACCTAACGGAGAACATTGTTTTACAAAATTCATCATCCACAACGCTCTGAGCGGAAAAAAATTTTTTAGTGTAAAGTTTACACCTGCACTAATAACGCAATATTGATTGTAAAGAAACAAAATAAATTTCGACGTGTTGCGCTTAGGACGAGGTACATTTTAAAGATAATTACCACGTTCTGTTTACTAAGTGGAGAATATGGCAGAGCAAAATATTTTTTTTGTCAGAGACTCTTTACAATAAACCGCCTCTAAATTCGAAAATATTACTTAGAAAAAATAAAAAAAGTCTCCCCTAGATTTTATAACCGTCTACCTTTTGAAACCAATCAGACTGCGTAGAATGTAAAACTGAGTTATATATGCTCTTGCACATGAAAACAGTAAAAAAACCGTCTAATTTACACTCCTATGCAACAAGCAATGAGTGCAAAGGAATTTTAAGACCAGATTCGCAACCTACTAATTAGAGAAAACATTTTTAAAAAAATTGGCCCTCCGCAAATTATTTGAATTTTTGGTGTAAACTTTACACACTCACGACCCGGTCGGTATTGAGTATAAACAAGAAAAAAGGGCGTCCTAAGTTTTTTTATTATCTACCTTCTAAAAAAACCGCACTTCTCAGATGTGTGCCGTTATAGCTGTGAGGGGGGGGGCATATGTTGGGGGTATCCAAGTATATTTTAGGTATGCGCTAACGCGCTACCTATGATAATTAAAAGTTCACCTCTTGATACCTCAACAAACACTGGCTGTAGAAAAATTTAAAGGTCAGATTCGTTATTCTGACCTTACGGAGGACATTTTTAAAAAAAATTCATCATCAACGACGCTCTGGGTGCAAAAATGCTTCTCGGTGTAAACTTTACACTTATGCTAATACCGCAATATTGGGTGTATAGAAACAAAATAAATTGGTATCTGTAACGCTAAGGTCAGGGCACCTTTTAAGCATAATTAGCATGTTCCACCTACTTAGCGGAGTAGTTGAAGAAATATCGTTTTTCGTCTCGAACCCTTTACACTAAAACGATCACAGATCATGAAATATTGCGTTATAGCAGAAAAAATTCCGTTTTGAGATTTTGCAACCCTCTACATTATAAAACTGATTGGACTGCACAGAAACCAAAATTCAGTTAGATAAGCTGAAGGACACGCAAAGATTAAAAAACACGTTTACTTTATACTTTTGTGCAATAACCATTAAGTGTAAAGAAATTTTAAGGTCAGATTCGTAATCTACAGATCAGGGGCAACATTTAAAAAAATTGGCCCTCCGCAAATTATTTGATTTTTCGGTTTACACTTTACACGCTCATTGCTAACTCAGTATTGAGTGTAAACAAAAACAAAAAAAGACGGGCATCGAATTTTTTAATTATCCATCGATTAAAAAAACCGCACCTCCCAGGTGTGTGCCGTTGTTGCTGTGAGGTTGGGACACAAATTTCGCACTCGCTTTGATAAACATATAAGAAAAAGGATGGCCAAGTATATTATAGGTAGCACTATCGCGCTACCTATGATATCGTATCATTGAAATCGCATTTTTTGGTGAATTCATGAATGTCATATGCATACAAGACTATATATATTTCCGTAATGATTTTGAGCACTTTATTTATTCAAACTAGCATACTTGCCTCGTCCAAAGCTTCCTTCAAATGGTATTCTGATTGACGCTGATGCAGCAACACCTCTGAAGAAAGAAATTTAAGTTCGTCGAAGAATGATAAACGAATTCGTTGCTCGATCGATTTTTACATCTTTTTTTGAACTTCGGATTTTGGTTTTTTGATACTTGCGATCGATTTCTTTCAGGTTGAAGCTACTGCGCGCATCAAAAAGGAGATTTAAATCCGAGAAAAGGGCTTATATCGCTTTGTATTTATTTAGCACGCGAATGTGTTTAGAAAACGAGAAGTCAAAAGGGCGCACAGAATGCGGCGTTCCGTCTTTAGCCCCATCGTGGGTCGCTCAAATTCTCATTTGTATCAAAGACGCACCGAAACGCCCTTCAGTCAACCGTGAATCGGTCTAGTGATCGAAGATATGCATTTTGATTGTGGAGCTACTCTGATCATAAGTCGCCCCGAGAACTCGTCATCATCGTGGGTAATATCGGCTGCTCACTGCTCAGTTCGGCCGTTGACAAGGCAGAAACCGTTGAGTACGGATTTTCTAAATTTTGATCACAAATCTTGCAATAAGGTCCATCAGTACCAGACATGCACAGCATGAAAATTCTGAAAGGGTGGGTGAATTTTCAAAGTGCCTTTTCGGGCCTAAAAATAGGGAATATGGGTCAAAAACGTCGTTTTTTTGGCGTTTTCTGACGATGCTCTATCCTTCTAAAGCATAGAGGCACAAAAAAATCCCGACTTCTGGACGGAGAAAGTGGTCTATCCTTCTAAAGCATAGAGGCACAAAAAATTACAAAAAAATAAAAAAGTCGGTTAAAATAGAGTCTAAACATGAATCTTTGGCGGGAAGCACCGTAAATTTGTTACATACTTAAAGCAAGTTAATAGCTTAAAACGCTTAAAAATGCACCTTTCTACGATTTTTTCTTAAATTTTAGGAACTTTTTAAAAAAATGGCGAATTCTGGGGAAGATTAAAATTTTACTGGGGGAGCCTATCGAACCATTCCTGGACGTGGAAGAGGGTTGGGGGTATGCACCCTCCCCCCGGGAAACCAAAATATTCCCCCAGAAATCAAAATACCCCCCCCCAGATTTCAATTTTTGAAAATTTTTTTTTGTTTTTTTCGCAATTTTTCGATGCCAATGGTTAGTGCTCGATTAGAAACGTTAAAAATGGTGTTTTTTCGCCATACCACCACTTTTGACGCCATTTTTTGACCTTTGAAAAAATTTTGCACCCCCTGCCGAGAACTTTGGTGTATCGAACTACCCAACATCATATATTTTCAGTACCTGTATGCAAGTGTGCTACGAATACTAGAATTACTAATAACCAATAATGGATTTGGGGGCCGCCGGCCCACCTGTCGTCAAAAAATAGTCGGGGCAATAGAGAATAGATGTATATTTTTTGATGACTGGCTATTTTTATCATGATTTTTTTTAATTTTCTCCCCGCTTCTTGTCGGGGTTATACTTTAATGACATTTACTGACTTTCTTGGCGCTCTAAAAACCCTATTTTTACAACAGAACAATAGTTTTTGTACAAACAATGATTTTATAGTTCTTACAATTATTTCTCTATAACCTAAACAGTTTATCTAGTACTTAAGAGAAAATTCTAAGGCTTTTCGCGATTCACGTCACATACTTTAGTTGCATTTTATTCAACTCTAAGCGACGTAAGATAAATGAGCTCTGTGCTTTAGGGTCGTTTTGCTATTTTTCTCAGCACTTTTTGCACCAGCTTCACGGGTTTTATAAAAAACTGTCCAAAATTTTGAAATGTTTTGCATAAGAAATGATTCTGCTTATCAGAAGACAGCAAAAACCGCTACTTTGCACATAATGAACGAATTTTTCTATGTTCGACACTATTATGAAAATAAGACAGACTGAAAAACGCGACATACAACTACGTATGGGCGTGAGGGCTTAGGGAGTTTGGCTGAAGTTACCATGAGTTCAAAAAACCTCGACATACCTCTCCGAGGTCTAATTTTTTAAATTTTCTCTTTCATTTTTTCCACAATTTTAACTACGCTAAGATTGATGAGAAACGTCGAAAAATGACGTTTCTACCGCTAATTTTTCGGCTTTTTTGACCTTGAAATTTTTTGAATCTCTCTCCTTTAAACATTTTCCCAAATTTGGTAGCTGCCCATTATGTACATCTAGAACTACGATTTGACCAACCAGTCTCCTTTTTTTCAAAGATTTCCTTCACTGGATAAAAACTAGGACTGCGGCTCCTAAGGTGGTAGATGCGCAATGGAGAATCATTGTGAATACTTTCTGAAACTCCCAGGCGTCGGACGATGTAAAAATAAGCCTTGTTGCTGACTTCGAGCTACGACTTTTTTATGTCAAAAAATCACAAAAATCATTGAATTGAAACAATAATTGCCTGATATATTCGTGCTTAAAAAACAGGAAAATTATTGTGATGTATAAGATTCTAGTATTTGAGGCACTGAATTTAAAAAGCAAATTTTGCAAGATTAACCATCTTCGTTACTTACTAGTTTTTGGCATGTATGACTACATGGTTCCTACGCATCGCACTCTGAAGAGGCGAGTGAGGCGAATCGTCGTTCACCCCAATTTTGTGCGAGTTCATCACGATTTGGCGCTTAAAGAATTTTTCAATCAGTTCAACTAGTTTGTCAAGCCTATTTGCTTGCCTTCTGACAAAAATTTGCGCACGTTCGGAGCCGATTGCTTATTGTGAAGTTGGAGCTTTAGCAGTGAGGCGCACAAAAATTATGATAAACTTGTGTAAATGTCGCCGCCACACATGGGCGTAGGGGGAGCAGAAATTTATAAACCTTCCGAATTGAATTTTTGACATGTTTTTTTAGATTTTTGCCGGTTTTGATCCCTCCAGAATTTGGCTGCCGTCAATGTATGGTCGCCACCAAAGCAACGTTAAAAACTCACTCAGTGAAGACAATTTTTATATCACATTCAATCGCAAATCTAAAAATATCGAAAGTTTTTAGAAAAATGTAGACCTGAATTGGTTTGAGATGTTAACACTCAAAGAAAAGAATTGTGTTGGCAGGTGAGGATTTTTAGAAGTGTTCCTGATTGGGTTGGAAAATACTTCCGTTACTGGAGTTGAAATCCGCTTGTGGTAGCAGTGCTCGATCGATAAACTTTTCTAAAAATTTTATCTATAATACGGATAGATATTTGAATAGACAACGGACACCCTTTTATGCTGATTTGAAGGTTTAGTGTAAAATATTAAATTTAATGAGAAAATTTTTTCAATTATCAATTTTCATTATTAGTTTTTGATATAGACAGAATGTATACTAGCAAAGAAAAATGCTCCGATGGAACAAAAAAGATGAATATACTTGGAATTGTGGATTATTATGGATGTAAAAGGAGGGGACTAGGAAAAATCTACCTAAAGTCGGAAAATCTGCTAAAAATCACACTTTCTCTAAGCAACGCAAAAAATCGATGTATATTCTGCGGCCTCTAAAAAAGTGTCTTTTTTAAATAATGTTCGAAGTTTCAGATAAGAGTGTATAAACGAAATCTATCAAGGTTACTTTTTTAAATTGCTGGCACCTGATTGATAGAAAACTAAGAGGTATTGTATTTAAAGTTGTTTTATTTTATGAGCATTATAGCAAGCAAAGCAGGAGCCGATTGATTAGTGCACACAATCGCTTCGGGCATGCTAGTGTATCTACATTAAGTCTGTTTCAAGTCAACTTACGCGTTTCCTACTGTTTTAAACCAACCATGTCTTCAATTGTCTTCGATGTTTGCTATTTCATTCAGTTGGCTTGGAAGACTGTTAGTTTACTTAATATCATTTCCCATAGCTACTGCATAGCTAACGTGCTGCTGTTTCAATCATTGTTATGGTTGAATATTTATTTTAATCTGTTGGCCGCAGAATATACATCGATTTTTTGCGTTGCTTAGAGAAAGTGTGATTTTTAGCAGATTTTCCGACTTTAGGTAGATTTTTCCTAGTCCCCTCCTTTTACATCCATAATAATCCAATAATAATCCACAATTCCAAGTATATTCATCTTTTTTGTTCCATCGGAGCATTTTTCTTTGCTAGTACACTACTTTTAATTAGCGTGATTTCAGTACCTCAGTCAGTAAACACAATCAGTAATATGCCATAAACAAGACAACCTTATTGACACCATCCATTTTCAAATTAAAACTGCATTAAGTTATTTCTTCTTAATGTGCAGTTCACTTATTATCAAGCACAAATATTTAACCAACGAATTCACATTGCAAATCCTCACTCAATCAATACACAAGCACAATGTGTTGTGACTTTTGAAATTGAAAACACCCAATTTTCAATTTTCAAATTGAAAATTGGATCAATTTTCAAATTGAAAATTGGGTCAATTTTCAAATTGAAAATTGGGTGTTTGAATTTGCGATAAAGAAAATAATCAAAAGATAGTCACTTGGTTTATTTAAGCCGAGTAATAAAATAACGACCGTCCACCAATTCCAAACTAAACGCGACTAATCTGATCACTATGAAAAAGTTTTGAAAAATGAGCTTGCTAAGCGAGAGTTGTAAACCAAGAGAAACTTAAAGTTAAAACCTACCATTAAATTATTAAGAGAATTATAAAAGATTTTAAACTTTAAGAAAATGGAAAAGGCGGGATGTTGGTAAATTAGAAGGCAAAGTTTTTCGGCAAAAATTCAAAAACTTCACGCAAATATCAAATGTAAGGAACACTAACGCTTTGATTTGGTAGTAAAATAAATTTGTAGTATAGACTACATATTAACAACAAATGAATAGTGCAAACTTTACACAACTACTAGGTGTAGAGAATACTAACAGTTTACGGCTTATTAATGTACATGATTACAATAAAGCTGCATATCTTTGTCGACTTCTGTGCACAGTAGTGTGATTGCTGGTTCATTTTAAACCACTTTTGCAGACAATTTACATCAATTAAACGATAGCTCTCCATGTGCAAGATTTTGTGAAACATATTATAAACACGGCTAAGAAGGATTTAACTTTAATGCAACCCATTTAAGACAAAATTACATCTCTTCAATGATCTAAGGACACTTGAACATAATTTTTAAATCACTTTAGATTACTTTTGAGGGTAAACAAACTCACTTAATTGATGTCTCACATATGAATCCTTGAAAATTTCTTGACTTTAGCTACAAAGTCTCTGCAAGTCTATCGAATTAAGGTTAACACGTAATGTAAACTTTACCAAACACATAGCGTAAAGAATATTTTAGTCGGATTCGTAATTTTGATATTGCTCCGATATTTCTTTCAACATTTATGGAAAAATGAGTCTCCATAATGTTTTAAAGACAATGAACATTAGGTTTAAACCACTTTGCAATACTGCTGAGTGTAAGCAAGCGCGCCCAACTGACGTATATATTTCATTCCCTGTAAATTTTTATATCTCAGGAAAAAATTTCGGTTTTTGCAATGCTCTAGAACAAAGGCTAACATGCAGTGTAAAAAATTACTCGGATATTATGATCAACATTCATGAAAAAGATTATGTCTCTACAATGGTCTGAGGACATATAAACAATGAGTGTAAACTACTTTACATCACTGTTGGATGTAAACAAACGCGCCTACGTGACGTCTCACATTTGATCCTTTGAAAACTTCTAGACTCCAGGAAAAAATTAGGTTTCTGGAATGCTCAAAAACGAAGATAAATACATATGTAGTGTAAACTTCATGTAAACACCTAGTGTAAAGAAAATTTTAGTCAGATTCGTAATTTTGATATTGTTCCGATATTACGATTAATATTTATGAAAAAATTAAGTCTACATAATGTTCTATGTGCAAACTAACAATTGGTGTAAACTACTTTACAACACCGTAGAGTGTAAACATATGCGCCAGACTGGCATATCAAATTTGGTTCCTGGTCCATTTCTAGACTTGATAAACGTGTCCCTGACTCGTAACCGGAGAAGCAGGCAGAAAAAAGAAGACAGAAACGCATTTCAAACTCCAAATTTTTGACTTTACACTCGCTAAATATTAATGTATAAACAATTTGCTTTGACATGCACACGATATAAAGCACTTTATTTTTATTCTATTAGACTTATCCCGACTTCTGGACGGAGAAAGTTGCGAACAAAAAAGGCAACAAAAACGTATTTTCCATCATTTAGAACACTGTAAACTTTAAAATTCCGTACCGAACTCCCCATTGAGTTTAAAGAAATTCGGTTTGGTACAATTTGTAGCTTTTAAATCGTAGTACATTCCTGTGTGCCAAATTTCTCTTGCAAAAATTATTTGGTATGATTTATTAATCAAAATTCGGAAAAAACGTGTTTTTTCGCCCATTTTTTACCTCTGATTTCGAACTTTACACCCCCATAAATAACTCAATATTGCGTTTTTTTAAATGCGGTTTGCTGCGATGTTTAGCCCCTGTGAGGCACTTTATTAATGCTGTCTTCGATTTACACTGACTCATAAGCGGAAAAATCTGGCAGAGAAATCTTAGTTAAAATCCGTTTTTCACACCATCCACTGGAGTGTAAACTTTAAACCCCAGGATGTAACTCACCATAGAGCATAGAAGACTTTGCTTATATGCAGAATGTAGCCCTTGATCCGCTCTACATTTCTGTCAGAAAACATTTTAAAAACCTCATAACCGGAGTTAGTATCGGACCTAGGCAGGTTGAAAACTCGACCAAAAAGTGCTTTTTCACCCCCAGATTTTCGCACTCTTTACACTGCCGTTCGATAACTAATGCGAATTTCAAAAAACAAAAAAGGGTCATCTGTAGAATTCATCCCTCTATTATCCTATCCTGTTCAATCCTTCGAGTCATCAATACTCAGTTGTCCACATGCCGCAGTAAAAAGGTCCCAAAATTTGTCCTATGTTATAACGTTACACAAAAACTTTACACCTTCTTTACACAGTCAATTTTGAGTTTCAAGAAAAACAAAAAAACACGGGCAGCGAATTTTTTCATTATCTTCCTTTTAAAAACAAACCGCACCTTCCAGAAATGTCCCGTTATAGCTGTAGGGGGGTGCACAGGTGTTGGGGTACCCAAGTATATTATAGGTACGCGCTAACGCGCTACCTAAGATTGAATCAACAGATTGCATGCTGTCTGCGAATACCCTAAATTGCATATTTTCATCAGTATTAAAAGGATCGTCAGTTGAGCAAGTCTGCTAATACACTTCGAATAAATGTTGTTCATAATAATAGTCTCTACCACACCTGGGCGTGGGAGGTTTTGGGGTATGCAGCCCCCCAGAAACCAAAATACCCCCCCCAGAATTCAATTTTTGGAATTTTTTTGTTTTTTTCGCAATTTTTTGATGCCAATGGATAGTGCTTGATGAGAAACGTTTAAAATGTTACTTTTTTTCGCCATACCACCATTTTTAAAGCCATTTTTTGACCTTTGAAAAATCTTGCATCCTCATCAGAATTTCGGTGCCGCCCACCTATGGTCTCTAGGTGTAATACTCCAAAGTTTACTCATTTCCTTTGAATATTTAGGCATCCAGCCGAAAACGGACAATGTATAATGTTCGAAAGACATTATTTGGGTCCTAAATGCGGATTTTTGAATTGGCTTGAAGTTTAACAGTTTTGACAGAGTTTCCTTTATGAAGATTGTCATCAATTTTTATCGGTGATAATGTAAAGATGGCAAATTCAACTATAAAATGGAATGCAGCTCCGAATGCGTTACCGAAAGAAAAAAACAAGACTTTTGTTTACTCTTCCTCGGCTACTTTCATGATGGCTTGATTAATATAGGAACAGTGAGATCATTGTATGTCTCCATCGAATATTTTTTTCAATTTTCATGCTATATTTTGAAAAAATAGAAAAGCAGTTTAAAATAAAATGTACACATTTTCAAGACACTTTACAATTCAAATATAGAAAAATTTTACGAATTTTAAATCTTCCATTACACAGTATGTATGTAATTTGATTGATTTCTTTCCGACTCACTCAAACTAGTCTGACCAATGATCGACCGGGAGCGGTATCCTAACTTTCCCGAAACTGTCAAAAAATTTCAGAAAAAACCTTTATGTACAAAATATCGTTTTTGGTCATTTTTCTGTGAGAAGAATTATACTAGACTGAAAAATTTTGAGATTTCTGAAAATTTATTATGAAACGTGCATCCGTCTTATTTCTTCAAATAAGATTCACTGCGAAAACACAGGAAAAAGTTTAGAATAAGTAATATCCTAAGTGCTTTCTCTTCAGGTATCATACGCAAGGATAAAATGCAATGTTAATATGGAAAAGAATGTTTTAATTACTAAGCTTTTACTAAAGAAGTCCACGCAAGGACCACATAATCATTCATGCGCGGCGTAAAAACTACATTTCTGGCTCAAAAAAGGTTTCTTCATACATTGCCAAGAAAATACACTGCAAAATAATATAAAATATTTGATAAGATATGAAGAAAATATAAATATAGAAGAAGTAAATATAAAAAATATAAAATATACTGTGCCGGAAAAATTTAGAGAATCTGGCGAACAAGGACCAAACACCATTGGAAAATGCTTATCTATTCTTTATTTCGCTAACTGCACTGGACTGACAGGGGCGGCCGCTTCTCTTCCAATTCGCCCTTGATAATGATGGCCTATCTCATGTTATCAACAATGGTCAGTGGCCAAATTTATGGGGTTTGGATGGTGGAAAATTATTAAAAAATCGCAAAAATATGCAAAAAATTAATGCTGAGTGTCTACTGTAATTTAAGGGGAATCTTGGAATCTAGGGATCTAAACCCTTGAATTCCCCCTCATGCACGTGTGAGCATTGTCTTGTATTCTTCTTTTCATACAAATACGGTTTAAAAATCGAAATATGTTTTATTAATTCGTGATGATACAGTGGTTTTGAACATTTTATGCAAATATAAGGAAGCTAGTTATATTTTTATTCATGCTTTTTCGACAATCCTGGAGAAATTAAATAAAGGTGATTAAGTGGAGTTGTAGTTTGTTCCACTCAAGTTCGACCATAAATATCAAAAACTATCTCCGACAATAAGCTTGCAGATTGTGATTATAGCATTTATCTGATATATAATTATCGTAACCTCTAGGCTTACTGTCGACGAAAATTCATAAAAATTTATGCACGAAGTTATGTGACACAGACTACAAATGAGCACGTGCATCCCATTAAGAATTTTCAGCTAGCGTTGGTACTCTAGAAGGTTTTCTGTAATTTCGTAGATTCTGTCCATAATCGCTATCAGTATTCAGCTTACTGTCACTTGATTAACTTAAATTAATTCAAATTAAGTCACTATATTTTGGGTTAAACGCTTAAAATTTCACACAGCAGCGATAAAGAGGCTTACAAATTTAAAAATAAGGGAGCGCAGTAGTCCGCAGCATACATATATAGATAGCGAGTGAATTCTAGGGGTCTTTGGAGCAAAAATGAAAAAATCGCAAAAAATACGCCAAAAATTTAATTTTGGTGGTCTACAGGTTTTGGCGGGTTTGCCGGATTCGTGGGGTTTCTGGCTAAACTCTCATTCTCGGCCATATTTTTTTAGATTTTATTTGATCTGATCGGATTCGGAATACTTTTGCCGCTTATTTTTTGATGTAGCATGGGCAAAGAGTGATCGACCTAACTCTGGCTTGTTAGGCAGGACATCCGGTATGTCCTTAGAAGTTAAGACTAAATGTGATGATGAATTTTTTAAGAAAATATTAGAATTAAGTAGAAGTTGTCGTAATCAGTTTTGTGCGCTATTTGTTCTATGCCCATACAATTATCGTTGAACGTTATAAGATTTTCTTTTTTCAATAAAAGGGCGATTCCGGTTCCGGTTTGGTTTGCGCGGTCGATAGGAAATGCATACTGGCTGGCGTATTTATGGGAACAAAATGGGACGCGATATAGAAATTGTAACGTCCAGCAGAATAGCTAATTATTTGCCATGGATTGAAAGTACAATCAGAAGATAAGGTTTCACTAATTTGCCTCTGCGTCTTCCTGCGAAAATTCGCCGATATTGCTTTGACAATATTTTTGGCGACTGTGATCAATACTTTTAAAGCTCAAAGTATAAACGCACCACACATCAATTTTATGAGCTATTTATTCATTCAATTCATAATGAATTATTCAATGAATTTCACGAAAAAATTTTCATTTGCGGTTCACTTATTTTATTGAACGATTAAAAAAATTTTAATAATTCAAAAACTTATCAAGATAAATAATTATATAATGAAAGAATTACTCGTGACCTTACATGGGCAACAAGAAAATTCTCGGGTCTGGTTGGGTTAAATGATCAAAAATATTAAAAATAGAATTCTGGGGTTTTACAGTAATCTGCGGATTTTTTTTCTTCTGGCCCCACGCCAACGTGTGTCCGCGACTAGGGAAAGCAGGAAATTTAATCGAATAATTTTTTCGTGTCTAAGGAAAGCAGCAAATTAAACCGGATTGTCATTATACAAGTATAATCGTGATTCTGCTGTTTTAATGACTTGACGATCAATCTGATTGCTTCGTGCAGGTAAAGACGCAATATTATTCAAAATAAATTTTATTTTTGCGCTTCCGAATATGGAGAACAAGGTCCACTGCGTCCTTAAGCTTCTGAGCCAACTTATATGTACATACATGGCACGACAATAAAATTTTTAATAAAAGCGTTGGAAGCGCACGTGGACAAAAGGGGAGCTGGAGGTTTCGAATCCCAGAATTCAGGAAATTCTCTACTGACACCAGGACTCGATTTCTGAAAATTTTCCCGTGATCTCAATAGTGCATACATTTAATGCACTAGCATAAAAAAACTCCCTCGACCACATATGGACGTGGGGGTCTCCTTCAAAATCCAGAAGACCTCAGAACAGATCAATTAAGCTTTTTGCCAAAAAAGTGTCTTTGTCCCCATCTTATTTTCTAGCACTTTTCAACCTCTAAAATTTGTTGCCCTGAGAATTTAGGTGCTGCCCACGTAGGCCTTAGACCCTCCTACCATATCACATTTCAAGAGACGCATGATGCGTATGAGAATAACGTGTTGCTAAATCTCGTAGCCATAATCCGAGCCGCGCCCGTAAATCGCGGAATAATAAGATTCAAGTGAAAATAGCATCTGAGCAGTCCGTGTGTGCCACACCAAAACTTCCAGTTGACCGAAACCGCCGAGTAAATCAAACGCAATAGGTTTGACGTCGTCGTAGGTCTGAGTTAGCGAGCTGAGGAATTCGAATTCTTGAATGCCTTCGGCGGGGAATTTCGCCCAAGGGCGTTCCAGTAAGTAGCCTAAATTCACTGCAAAACCCGCCATATCGACGCGAAACGGTCTTTGGGGTTCGTATAATACATCGAAACCGGTCAAAGTATTGTTCGTTTGGTCGAGGAATAATTTTTCCAGGATTAAATCACCGCTGAACGCGACGGGCCACACCGAAATCTAATGTGCAAATAATACGCAAATACGCTAGTAGCCCGGCTATTATCTGGGAGTTCATTTCGAGGGGGGTGTGAAAATTTCGAGGCCAAATATCTCGAGAACCGTTAGAAGATAAGCTAAATAAAGGCATTTTTGATCGTTCGGCGAGCCCTATACAATAGTGAAGAAAATCAAAAAAATTAATGAAATTATTTCCTAACTTTTGTTTTTGCATTTTGCAACGAAAAACAATACGGAAAATGAATAATTCGGCGATAAGGGCTGAAAAGATTTCCTTTGTTCTACATATCTAACTCAAATTTGAGCGATTATGAGCGGGATGGAAGACCGACTGTATACACATAAACAATGAATCTGCGTTTCTTAGCTTGAAAATAGGTACCCAAAAAAACTTGTTCTGGCGGCGTTTCAGACCTAGTTTGAGAATTTTTTATTTTTCGATTTGGGGAACCCTACGTGGTTCAAAAATTAATTTTCGTTTCCGGCGAGGAAGGTGCCCCTTGGATAGGGACCAGCTAGTGGATATTAAATGAAGTGTCATTACCAGACATGCATATAAAGGACGGATTAGGGTCCCCAGCTGGATAACAAGAAAGGAGTGGAAATTTTTTGGATAATTCGGGAAAATTAAGGCTAAAAACAAATGAAAATCGAAAATTTTTTCCAAAAGTGCATGGAATGCCCAGAAACTATGAATAAATAGTTTTCACCTTATTTTAGCATTTACACTAGCTTTTTAGGTCATTTTGGCCAAGAAAAGCTCACTAAATGAAGCCCTTTCAGATCAACCATGCTGTGCATCTATCTACGGTCATACCTCGCATAACATGCCATTTGAAGGTGGTCAGCTCCATAGTTGGGCAGCATCGAAATTCTGGAACACAGGTGCAAGATTTTTTAAAGTTCAAAAAATGGTCTAAAAATGGTAATATGGCGAGAAAAACACCATTTTTCAACGTTTTTCATCGAGCACTATCCATTGGCGTCAAAAATCACGAATAAAAAACAAAAAATTCCAAAAATCTAATGGTTGGGTGTTTCGGTTTTGGGGGAGGGTATTCGGCCATCTGGGAGGGATGCTTACCCCCAAACTCTCCACGCTCACTGTGGTCAGCTCCATGCATGTACATAATGTGAATTCTTGAGGGATCAGCTCCTGAACATTTGTAGTGTTTTTTGGACTCAAAAACCATGGGTACATGTCAAAAACACTGTTCTCAACGTTTTGGACGGAGACCGTTCTTTCTAGAACATTGGGACATGAAAAACTTTCAGAGAATATAGTCAAATTTAACAAAACATAGTCAAAAATGAGTACAAATATGGACGATGCACCGAAAATTTGATACTTTCCAAAAATACCGCTTAGAAGCACACTTTATATCATTTTTTTTAAAAAATCGACAATTCTGGGGTAAGCAGTCATTTAGAAGGGTGTCAGCGATCAATTTGCTGAGGATAGACCCCATCCGCCATAACACGTGTGGTCAGCTTGATCTAGGGAAGTTCAGCCAGGGAGTTTTATTAAATGGTGTACTAACATATTTTATGTTAACACTAAAACTGTCTTAAGTTTCTGGTCTATTTCAGGAGCGGTTTTCGTTCATTTTCGGACTGCATTTTGTCTCATTCAGCCCAAAAAATTTCCCCCTTTTCTCAGAGGATTTGAGGCCTCAAACTGCCGTGTCGATAAGTTTATATTTTTCCTCAAAATAAGTATAAGCCGCTCAAGAATTTTTGATTACTGGTAAAAATCCAATTTTCAATGAAAATACCTAACAGCATGGGCAACAGCTGAAGTCTGGGGGAGGGGCCTGGATAATGTAAAACTGACAAAAATTGCAAAAAATTTAAATAAACGTTACCAAAAATTCAATTTGGGGGGGGTTAAGGAGGCTCCCCAAATTCTCGGGGAAAGATCAACCCACGCCCCCACGTGCTCACAGCCAAGACGTGCTATTGTATACAATTTACGTTGTCCTTGAATTTTCAAGAAATAGTCCTAGATATATCTAATTAGAAGAACTTTATTTAGCAATGAGTATGTAATAAGACAAACCGCAAGTATTTTGCGTTTACTATTTCTGATTATCTAGGATAAAACCCATATTTCGTGTTCTACATTACAGAATTCAAATTCTTTTGAAAAGTCTACTCTTTTCTTAGCTCATAACTTTCGGAAGTACGAGAAGTGCTGATATTTTAATACTTTGCGATTAGATTCGTTTTCTGCAGATTATGCAGCTTTTCGCAGTGTCATAAACAAAAAGGGCTCAAAGAATTGTTGACAGAAACTCACGTCTTCTCGTACACATTTTCATTGAAATATTCTGAAAAACACTGTCTACTCGCATTGGGAGCTAAATGGTAGAACAATAACTATGATGCAATTGTGGCCTCTCAATGGAAAGATGCAATCCCAATCATTCTTTGTTTTCAAAAATTTCGATGACTCACATGGATTGAATCTTTGAACTGTCTCGTGTTTTTTTTTGAACGAGCTGGTGAACAACATAGGCGTGGGGGCTCTAAATCCCTCAAGAATCTGGTGGAACCCAACCCCAAAACCGATAGACCTTCAGAATTGACTTTTTGGTATACTTTGGACGATTTAGCCCCATCGGACTCCCAGCGGAATTTGGCTGCTGTGCTGCCCATCTGTGCTCGGTGTGTAGACAAAAGGAATAGACAAGGAGTCGATTAAAATCTTTTCTGTTTGACGCATTAATTCAAATATTCTCAAGTCGTACGAATTGTCGTCGTCACCGAAATAAACGACACAATTTTCGGCCTCATCACGATTATCCTAAAACACTAATGATACTGATATTGAATGATCACTTAGCGAGAACGGGATCTTACGAAATTTAATAATGCAATTAAAAATCAAATCATGTATCAATAATAAAAGCATCCATGGCGTCAGCGTTCACTCGGATATGCATGTAAACAATGTTGCTAGTCATAATTTCTTATTTCGAGGCAGATTAATTGATGAAAGCAGTATTTATGATTATAAATAATCTCTATTAGCCACAGATTAGGATGTCTTCAAAAAATTTATGAAAATGCTACTTTAGCTTAAATAACGGATTCTAGGAATCGTGTATTTTTTGAGAATTGCCACTACTGATATAGTCATATCCAAACACGTTAAATGGATATTTGTGGTTATCTAGACCCAGAATGCAAAAATGAAAGTTTCCTGGAGAAAATGAGGCAAAAATAAAGGCTTGAAATAACCAGAAATGGAAAAATTCCATCAAAAGTGCTTGAAATTGACCAAGGCCCGGTTTCCATTAAATATAGCTTAACCTATACGCAAACCTCTACATGATCCGTCAACAAAACGTTGACGAAACATCGACAAACGTTGACAAAATGTCGACAAAAAACATAGAAATGGTGCAATTTGATGTATGCTCCTACGCGTTTTTGGAAACATTAAACATTGAAGTGTGGCTTAGGCCTAGCTTAAGCCACAACTTATAGAAACCGGGCCCAGAAATTTTGGGGGCTGGAATGCATTTGGGGGGCACGCCGCTCGTAGCAAATAAGTCCGACTCGAACATGAGCGCAGCAGGGAGTTAATTACTTTGTTTACCAATCGATTGACCAAAAAGACGCAGTGTTTACTTTTAATTAAGTTACCGTATTCTAACCAACTGGAAGCTAAAAATTGAACTAAAATTTTTTATGATCGCATCAAATTCACTTGATTTTGTTATTTTCGAATTCCTCGAAAATTTTAGAGCTTAACCATATAGTTTTCTTTTTAAAATTTTATTTACTCTTATTCTCGTTACACAATGGAATCCTGCAGAGCATTTCCAATTTACGCGTTTTCTTGACTACAATATCCGTTCATCAGTTTCTTGTTGATTGCGAACTGATTAATAGTGTGAAAATGCGCGATTTTTTCAATCGAATTGTCGGTCGGAAAGTAAAGGGACGCGAAACTCTGAACCAACATGGCGTTGTGCAAATCGGCGGTGTCGAAAACGTTTTTCATTCTATTTGGCTCATTTTCCTCGCAGTTTGACGCTCCGCTTTTTTCAAATCATCGAAGTTTTGATTGGATGCTTTTTAAAATATTCCACAAACACTATCATACGTGAAACTGGATTATGCACGCACACCGTAATCAAAATATTAAACGAGTCACGGGCATACGTGGGCAGCAAAAAAATTCTGGGGGTGCAAGATTTTTCAAAGACCAAAAAATGGCCTTAAAAGTGGTGGTATGGCGAAAAAACACCATTTTTCGACGTTTCTCATCGAGCACTATCCGTTGGCATCAGAAAATTGCGAAAAAAAGGAAGAAAATTTTTAAAAATTGAATTCTGTTGGGGGTATTTTGATTTCTGGGAGTGGGGGTGGGTATTTTGCTTTCTCGGGGGGGTGCATACCCCCTAAGCCTCCACTCCCAGGTGTGGTCACGGCACGGGAAACTGATCAGAGAATTGGTGGATCAGGTCAAACTGTGGAAACTGACGAATCTGCATTCGGAAAACGGAAATATAACCGAGGTCGCTTGAGACACACTGTTTGGGTCGTCCGTGGAATTGACCGTGATATAAAACATAGGTATGTACGTTTTTTGTCCGCGTTCAAAATCGAAATATGGATACGCTCCGACAAGTCATTATTGAGAATGTTGAACCAGGATCAATGATAAAAACTGATTGTTGGAGAGGCTATAATTTAGCCGGACTAAATTTTGCGCTTGATAAAGTCAACCATTCAGTGAACTTTGTTAACCAAGCTGACCGCCAAACACATACGCAAAACATAGAGGCACAATGGTCGAAGGCTGAACGGGATTTGCGCCGAAGAGTAGGACGCATGAACACCAATACATAAGAAAGTTATCTGGTTAAATGGGTGTGGCGCAGCAAATTTGATACCTTAGATCAGTTGTTTGAAGACTATTGTTCGGCGGCGTCTTACAGGTTCGTTACGCAATAATTTACTTGACAATTTATTTCGATGTACATTTTTTCGCATTCAATAGACGATTTTTTGACATTTGAACTTTTTACAAACGCTTTATTGTATAGACTTTGAAGTAAACTTCGGCGGAAATTGTCAATTCAAATGCAAATAAAATTATATATGATCAAACTTCAATTTTTTCGGTGAGTTCGAAAATAACAAAAGTAAGTGAAACTGATGCAACTTTAAAAAGTTTTTACTATAATTTTTAGCTTCCAGTTGGTTAGAATACGATAGCCTAATTAAAAGTAAACAATGCGTCTTTTTGGTCGACCGGTTGTTCAAGAAAGTAATGAACTCCCTCCCCGCTGCGCTTTTGTTCGAATCGGACTTATTTTGCAATGAGCGACTTGCTCCCCCAATGCCAGCCATTTTGGATTAACATGTTTATACCTGTTTTTGAGACCATTTTGTCTCTGGCTGACTCAACCGGCTAAGCACCAGACCGGTCATGCTGTACGCCATTCAAGCTAGCTTAGATAGCTCGACGCATTATTCAACAGCCCGCAGTTTTTCAAAACCCAGCAAATAATTAAAAATACGACGAATTAAACTCCCAAAAAGACCAAGATCCTTATCGATCTCCTAAAATTTATTCATCTAACATTTTTAAGTTTTGACGTTTATCAATGACACAGGTGCTTCCTCATTACCTCCAGGAAGTCCAGATCTATGACCGTCTTTAGGAGTGGCTAGCAACAAAAATTTAAGTCTGAGGGCGGTGCGGAGCTTCGTTGGATTAGAATACGAAAAATTTTGGAATTCTATACTAATTAATAATTAAGTTCATGAACAGATCAATTTATAAGTTTAGTATGTTATCAGGAGTGACTTCTTAACAAAAAAACATTGTCTTTACTGCGAATAAATTTGTCAGATAGTCGATGGCTTTATTTCTCTGCGCGAATCCTTTCGATGAGGCATTAAGCGGGGATTTTTCGGTCAAATAAGTTAGTTCTATACCAAGGCGGCCAACTAATCTTTCAGTTGCTGGGTCAACTGATGAAGCGTCTTCGATCAGGATCCAATGAAAATTGCTTAATGTCATTAGCTGTTGAGCCAATCTGGTCAATTCAGCTTTCCTAGTTACTCTACGATACGTAGGAGTAACCATAAAGATTTTTCGTTGCTTTGAAACTGATTTCTGAATAGATAAGGATCTGACTACGTATCGGAATCCATTGTGTATAAAAATGAAAATACTTCTTCTCAGACATGCGCATGGGGTTTGGGAGTCTAAACCTATTATAAATGGAAAAATGGGAAATTTTCTGAGAAAATGAGACAAAATGAAGGAAATGGGATAAGATTGAAGAAATCTTTTAAGTTGCTTTGAATTGACTAGAAACTGTAATACGTACTTTTAACGCCATTTTAGCGTTTACCAGTTTTTGATGTCATTTTGACCCAAAGAAGCTTAATTCTTTAACCTTTCCAGACTTGCTGGCTGACCCCCCCTAGATCGGCCATGCTGTGCAATGTGCAACTATGCTCCTTACCATTGGTGGTGCCCAAGCAGTCTTGTTCCATCCAAAAAATAATTGCGTTAAAAAGTGAACCACAAGAAAGGAGGCGACTAATATGAAGATACAGCGACAACAGGAACGAAATAGTTGCCCTTGTGATAATGACTGGCAGTACTGAGGCAACCGTTTCATCTTATTTATCCGAAACTAACGTTACATATTAGAATTGCTTAGTGGTACATATGATGCAAGAAAATATATACGTCGTAATATTATCCTGAAAATATATAAATATTTAAATGCAAATATTAGACCTTGCTGTCTGTTTACCTAAACCATCTGTTTGGACATGGTTCCAAATGCATTTATTAAAAATTCGATTTTTGTTCATTTGGCATCGTTGTTTTGGTATAGTTGAACTAAACTAAGAATAGGGAATACGTGTCCAATCCATGTCTAGTACAGATTTTCACGAGGGACTTTGAGATATGAACTCCAGAAAAATGAATTTTCCAAATAGTATAGGGCAAGGATCAGATTAAAAAGACGAAAATCGAAACTTTTTCCACATCTTTTAAGACCATTTAGCTTAAAGTATTCCAACCCACTGATCTCCCCACAGACCAATCATACTGTGTAGCCTGAACCCGAAAAAGACGAAAAGGTAATTTTTAAGAGAAAAATTCATGATCAATCTTGAATTGGTATAGAAAAAAATTTTTAAACAAATCAAATATTTGCATAAATCGGTGACTTAGTGCTTTAGAACGATCGCAGCCACTTTCGGAAAATAGATTAGTCATCCTTCGACGCTAATTCTAATATTGAAGTGGCATTATCTAACGAGAGTTTACCGTTTTGAGAGGAAAAAAATTGAAAAAATTGACGAGAATCACCAAAAATCTTACTAAAAATAGAATTCTGGGGGTCTGCAGTAATCTGCGGGGGTTTTCAACTTCTGCGGTGAGTTTTCAACCCCTAGACCCCCACGCCCATATGTGCTCGAAACCAATATCCCCAATCAATTATATTTGCATATATTTTGATTTGAGTAATAAATAATGCTACAAATCAGAGGCAGGTCGGCTTGCTTAAAAAAACCAATAACAGTTTCTAGTCGAAAATAGTCCCTGAATGATTGGCTATAATAATATTTTCTACTTTTTTGACAGTATTCAATTTCATTTATAATTATTTCGCACGGATTTTTCCAGAAAAAAATATTGAAACTTTGAAAAAATTCTATGTGAAAGTGTTTACTACGCTGCCGACATTTTATTAATAAATTTTGAGCGGAAATGCCGACTGAAAAGGTCGGGAAACCAGTAGAATCCTAACTCGCGGCTTGCTAGAGAGACTAACCTAAGTATATTTTGTATTCATGCAGAAGTACTCAACATAAAGTCAGAGAAAATTCCTGCAAAATTTTGGAATTTTAGCTAAATAAAAGGATAAACTTTAATAATGTACTACAGTTTTTACCTAAAAACCATGTCAAGGACAATAAGGTCAAATCAATAATGCTGATTTGCCGAGATTAGTCAATAAATGTCATTCTATAGCCGAAAAATTATATAAAGCGCAAGAAAATACAGGTTTTGGCTGAGAAATTTTCTAAGCATTTTTACATATTACTGTATTTATTCTGATAAAGGGAGCACCGTTTATTTTTTCAATGTGTCTTCAGTGCGCAATTTATTGAAGGGCGCCGTTTATTAGAGGGCGCTGTTAGTTATTTTTTTCTGCATAGATGGCATCAACTACATTAATTTCATTTAATAGCTCAAAACGCTTGCATTTGAGCAAAAGCAGATCATATTATAATTCAATTTCGCAGATTTCATTATCTAATTTAAAATTCTTAAAAATGAAAATCAGGCACATTCTCGTCAAATCTTCGGATTGATAACAATGTAGGTATTCGATTGGGATAATTAATCATCTTACACACTATAGATTAAGCATACAGTAAGTACCTCCAATAAACGGTGCGCCGTTTATTAGAGGGCGCTGTTTATTAATTTTCCATACGGGACGTGCGGCGTCTGTTAGAGGGCGCCGTTTATTAGAGGGCGCTGCTTATTGAAATAAACACGATATTTTAATAAATTTTCAGAAAATAAGGCGGAAGAGATTTAGGTAAGTTTTCTGAACCACTGATTATGAATGTAACATTCGCCAGACGTCGTAATCAGTGAATCACTCTCGTGACCCAAAATGGTAACACGATTTTAAAAAAAATTGAGAAGAGATAGAAAGAATGAAGTCAGATTAATTACTGACACAAGGAATTCTAAGAGAAATTTTATAATCCGCGGAGGTGCCAGAGGCGCTATGCTAAGAAAAGCAGTAGAGGAATCTTAGCAGTGTTACACTCTTAACTGTTATAAAACAATATTAAGCAAAGTACAACTGGTTGGCAAAGATACAGGAATGTTGAAAATTTGTTAATCTGGTTGTGCGAATGATTAAATTAATGAATAATGGTGACCAACCTTTTGCATATCAATATTTAGAACTTTCTAATGGAGTAGCAATTTGAATGCAGTTTGTTTTAGAGAGTCTCATCCTCGATGAAGCGCTGCAAGAACTGGTTGCCTTATTCTACATAATGCTAACACAATTTAGTTTAAGGTAGGTACTAGGCACATCTGACCTACATCGGGCTGTCAAAAGCATCGTCACGTCACCAATTGCAAATATTATGTACGCATGTATGTTACATATAGTAGGTCTATGATAAAGTGATGCAATCGTGTTTCATGAGATTCGATTTTCATACCAAAAATCAGCAAGAGAATAATGAATATGCACTTTGGTTGGTTTTATACCCTAGGTGGACAACACTAAAATTCTGGGAAGGGAGGGGTGTGTGTGTGTGTGTGTGTGCAAGATTTTCTAAAGGTCAAAAAATGGTGGTATGGCGAAAAAAACGCCATTTTTCAACGTATCTCTTCGAGCACCATCCGTTGGCATCAAAAAATCGTGAAAAAAGAAAAAAAATTAAAAAATTGAACTCTGGAGGGTATTTCGGTTTTTTTCTAGGGGGTATTCGGCCCCCTGGGGTTACCTCTACGTCTACGTGCGGTTTACACTAACGCAGAAGGTGAGAAACCCCCGATTATTACTGTAGACCCCAGAGTTCTATTTTTAGTAACGTTTTTCGGCGATTTTATCCGAGACCCGCAGAATTTTCTTGCTGCCCACCCATGGATGGTACCAGTGTTATTGTAAGATTGCGCCTGATACTCATTACTTTCACCAAGTCTTGTTCGATGAATGCTGTGGTTCCATCAGGACATTGTGACCGCGTGTCCCAATTGCTGTCGTTTTTTATCATGTACTGCGTTATTTTTATCACGTGTTTTCTTGGACGTAGCAATAAATCCTTTGTTGTTGTTAGAATGGCATAAATATTTCAAGACTTGTTGTGGATTTGCATTTGTATTTCCAGACGCACACACATATGTACGTATGTCCATAATCCACGTGTGTGCACTAATTCAATTTTTTAATGAATAGTCAGTCGCTCAATGAAGTAAGGAGTGAAACTAATTAATCATGCACCGATTTTAGGTTTCTCGTATTACCTTAAACTTATGCAGGTATGCAACGTAAATTATTGGCTTTGTGTACCAATTCTGGCCACTATGATTGTTTTTTGTGTACCTACGCATGAGTAGATACAGACCTACTCGCACAAGGTTCATGGAATCCATGACGAGAAGCAAATCATAGTCCTTGTTCTGCAGATAAACTGCTCTTCTGACATAAATAGTTTTTAGAGTGTCAAGAAAGTCAGTGATTTCCATCAATGAGAATTGTCAAGTTGTTATTAAAAAAAGGCTAAAATCATAAGAAAAAACTCAATATTCTCTATTGTGTCTATTATTTGACGACAGGCGCAAATTACTAAAGAAAATTAACCTACAGTTGCGCGGAATTTACCGGAACACTACCTGCCTAATCGTATATTATGCACAAAAGTGAGTATATTTTGGATTAAGTGAACTTACGCAAAACACCAAAAAACGAGCATTAAGGCAAATGCGGCTACACGATAAAGTAACGAGTCTAATATCAAACACTAAGCACTAAATTCACTCCTTTAATTACATAGGTACTTCTACTATTATCACGATTGCTGGATCGAAACAAATAACAAAGGCCAGCGAAACATCTAGCAACAATTAAAATTAAATACAAGTCGGTATCAATTACAAGACCGAAGCGCAGCATAAAAGTTAAAAATAAATTATTCCTATTTCATAATCCTTTATTGAAAAAGAGGCGTTGAGGCACGTAACCCGTAGACTGTAAGGACTTAAATGCTCCAGGCTCATATTTTTCGAGAGTAGCGGCAGCAATATGACTGAAAACGGACTCAGAACAGCAAATCAAGACAATAAATGAATAATAGTGAAAAATTTGTATCACTGTAGATAATTTGTTTTAGCCTCGTTCATCCGTACGCACACATCGACACAAATTTATAGCAGCTGTATTTGTTTAAATGTTCATAGTAAGATATAATATAAATATCAAACTTTTTATTATATCAGTGGTAGCAGTGGCGGATCTAGGATTTTCCTGAGGGGGCGGGGGAGCGGTAGCCCAACTTTTCAGAAACAATTAAAAACAGGTCCAAAAATTTATCCTTAAAGGTGCGAAATGAGATTTTTCGACGTTTTACGTTTCTACTTTTATTTAAAATCACTTTTGACGCATTATTTTTTAGGAAAAATTTTAAAATTTCAACCAATTTAAGGGGAAAAATCATTAAATCTCTTCGACTGTAGCAAAAATCTGGCGCGAAGCACCGGAGGTTTAGGCGAAAGGATGTTTAGAATCTTGATTTACAGCTTGATTACATGTATTTCTAGCATTTGAGCGGAAAGTCAAAAATTTTTAATGCTTTTCAATGGAAGAAGTCTATGCTGAAATAACTGTTTTGCTCTTGAAATTGTCTTGGAACCTGCTTTATTAGCAAAAATAGCTACCACGTCGTCAAAAAAGTAAATAAATGTAATAAAGCGCCGGAAAAATATGAGAAATTATAATCACTGACGACCAAAAATCGTTGCGAATTACATATCCATTCTTAATCTCGCCAACAGTTTTAGGCCAATGGGGGCGCCCCCTTAAATCCGCCACCGAGTGGTAGCTATATGATTAGAAGTTAAAAGAAACGCTATTTATGAAGTTAACAGATATTGCATAACCAATCCGAGAGAAGTAGGGATCGACCGGAGCTCCGGCTCCGGCTCCGGCCTTCGGCTCCTCCGGCCATTTTTTGGTCCTCCGGCCTCCGGCGGCCGGAGGTTCAAAAAGGGGCCGGAGGCCGGAGGTTTTTGAACCGAATCATTCAATGCTTTAACGCTCTTCTTTTCTTTTGAAGCTTAGCACTCAGATTGCCTATTTTGTGAATTTGTACAAACACAGGTTTAATAAGTGAAGCTGTGAATGTGAACACTAATGTGGCATTGTGAATGCACCATTGGTGAAATATTATATCATATATTTTGCTTAATAATGAACGAGAATATTTTAGATTGCAAAGCGAGCCGAGTCCGCGTTAATTCAGCGCACAAATGGATATAAATCTCTTTCGAGTGACAAAATAACAAACTTGGTGCGACGTAGTCTGCTCACTTACTTTTTGAGCTATTACAGATTGTAGATATAAGTACATACAGACACATTGCTAAGCTCTTTATGCTATGTTCATTTGGGTACTTTTCGAGTATAAGTGCATCCAGACAATAAGGGCAAGCGAGAAAGCGGTGAGATTGGAGCTAAAAATAGAAATATGCTAATTAAATGATTTTTTCGATTACCCAACCGCCGCTGCCAGACCAGTCATTTGAGAACATGTGTAATAGGTGAGGAGAGAACTAGTAGAACGTTATTGCATGTTAGTCTTCTTGATTTTCGCATAGCTCGATTAAATAGGTACATTATGGAATGAATAATAAATTTCATACGTTATGTAGTTTGCGTTGAAAACCAACCTGATTCACTGATATATCTGCATTTCGCACGTTTATCAATTTTCGGAAGTGGCTTGACTAGCAACAGATCACAGAACTAATTTAATTAATATGGTCGCAATATTTTAGTACATATAAATGCATGGCTAGACAATAAACATTCACTTCTACAGATCTTTGACTTATCCATGAGCAATGTATTTATACAAACCAATATACTGTACATCATATGAATTATATTTACGGCTTGTGAAAATTCTAGTTCACTGAAAATTCTAAGTTCACCTCCGGCCCCGGCCTTCGGCCTCTCGGCTCCGGCCGGAGCCGGAGGTGACGATGGCCGGAGCTCCGGCTCCGGCCCGGAGGGAAAAAATGGACCTCCGGTCGATCCCTAGTATGTACACGTACATATTTAAAACGCGGAAATTCTTGATTTTTACTGACGATGCTATACAGATTTTTAAAACCATTTCAGCTTCAAGAAGCTATGTGACCATACGTGGGCAGCAAGAAAATTCTGGGGGGGTGCAAGATTTTTTGAAGGTCGAAAAATGGCCTTAAAAATGGTGGTATGGCGATAAAAACACCATTTTTCGACGTTTCTCGTCGAGCACTATCCATTGGCATCAAAAAATTGCGAAAAAAACGAAAAAATTTTCAAAAATTGAAATCTGGGGGGGGGGTATTTTGATTTCTCGGGGTGCATACCCCCGAAACCCCCCCCACGCCCAGGTATGATTCCGGAGTATTAATATGACGTTTATGATTAATTTTGTCATTTCTTCAGCTCTACCTACTTCCGCATTATTTTATTATAAGATATAAATCAAGCTTGTTTATTATTTCTTGAACAAATGGTCATATTTATGCTTTGAATGTTCATTCAGTTTTGGCAAGCTACATATTAACTGCTGACAATTATGCATTTAGGTACAAGAAAAACACCATAAAGGAACAAAATTAATAGGATTAAAAGACAGCATAAAAAATAGGTCCTTTGACATTTGGCTTACTTTTATTATTTCTAATCAAAAAATCTATTCGCTATTATTGGACGCGCATCATAGTCGGTCTGGGAAAGGGGTCAGCCAGCGAGATTTTTCGAGCTAAAATAGCCTCAAAAACTGGCGTAAATGCTAAAATAACTGGAAAATAACATTAATTAGCACTTTCTGATCATTTCTAAGCGCAACTGCGAAAAATCGTTTTCATTTTCATGAATTTTTGTCATCATTTTGCTTTACTTTACCCAGAAAATTATCCATTTTTTCATTTTATGGTCTAGAGACTCCAAACTCCCACGTGCATGTTTAATTATTGCTTCAATTTTACGTATTTATGTACACACGAGCATACGTGGGCAGCAAGAAAATCCTGGGGGGTGCAAGATTTTTTGAAGGTCAAAAAATGGCCTTAAAGATGGTGGTATGGCGAAAAAACACCATTTTTCGACGTTTCTCATTGAGCACTATCTATTGGCATCAAAAAATTGCGAAGAAAACGAAAAAAATTTCAAAAATTGAATTCTGGGAGGGGGTATTTTGATTTCTGGGGGTATTTTGGTTTCTGGGGGGTGCATACCCCCCAAACTCCCCCCCACGCCCAGGTGTGCATACGAGTATGTACATAACAGGTCGGGAGCTTGGAGAACCATACAAATTCAGTTTGGGCCGATGTAAACAATTCTTATTTACGAACAACCCATGTTTCGATTGGACACTAATACATTATTGTAAGGCAAAATTTTGACTAAAAATTATGGAAACAAAGTCATCTTTTCAAAAGAAATAAATAATCCAGTAAATTTCGCCAAAAATTTTATGACCCCACCCATAAAAGGCCACGCCGAAAAGAGGAGATATCTTATCCCTCAAAATTTGGGCAAAACCACGCTTTTCCCAAAACTTTGTCTGACCCTTCTTTTTATTTTCAGGCAAAAATCGCTGGGTCTCGGCAACCCTCTCAAGAATGGCCGGCCATCTTATTCAAAATTTTGAGTTGTTTACACAACATTTTGACTCAATTTTAAACACCTCACGGGTTCAATCAGACAATTTATCAGCTAGTTGGATTTTATAATTTGCGGTCAAAAACTATACGCATGGTTTCCTCACCATACGTGATGGGCACCGAAATTCTGGGGATGCAAGATTTTTCAAAGTTAGAAAAAATAGCCTCAAAAATTGTGGTATGACGAAAAAACACAATTTTCCAACGTTTCTCATCGAGCACTATCCATTGGCATCAAAAAATTGCGAAAAAACAAAAAAATTCAAAAATTGAATTCTGGGGCATATATATATATATATATATATATATATATATATATATATATATATATATATATATATATATATATATATATATATATATATATATATATATATATATATATATATATATATATATATATATATATATATATATATATATATATATATATATATATATATATATATTATATATATATATATATATATATATATATATATATATATATATATATATATATATATATATATATATATATATATATATATATATATATATATATATATATATATATATATATATATATATATATATATATATATAACATATATATGCGAACCCCCACCCCCACGCCCGGGTGTGTTCCTCACTCTCCTAAAAGTAAATAACTTCTAGACCTTGCTATGCTGAAAATTTCAGAATTTTTAAATTTAGATTACAAAAAACGACATATTCGAAAATAATTAAGCGGGTCATTAATTACTTCCTCTGAGGAAACAATGCGCAACCAACCGGCACCATAGGCAAAAGGCTGAAAATTCAAAGAAAACAAAATAATTTGAGATATGAAGATCTATTATTGCTTGACTTACAAAGCTGCCGAAAAGAAAATTTGAAATACTGTATTGAGGTAGGAACGATTCCTGCGGAACCATCGTTGTTTTTCGAACAATTCCATCAGAACTGGCGTTAAAACTAGACATTAATGAAATGATGTAAGCGCGATGGAAGTAATAACGTTAACAAAAAAAGCCTTGAAAATTTTTAAAAAGTGTTTTTTTGGCTAAAAAGCGTTTGGGTACGTCAAAAACACACTTTGTTACGTTTCGAACGATTTCGTTCTTACAAGGATATAAAAATATTTAAAAACTTCGAAAAAACTTGAAAAAATTCGAATAAATTGAATAAGTAATAACTAAAAACTGAGTATTTGACACTTTTAAAAAACGATTAAAAAAGCACATTTTCTACGACTTGTTTCGGAAAATGGACAAATCCGCAGCAACCTTGGCGGGGGTCATTAGCATACATATAAGAGGGGGACGGAAAGATTTCCCACCCAGAGTCGGTCGTCCCCCCATCTTTCCTCTAAAGTCGGAAAATTTTTTCACCCCACCTGATTTTTGGAAAAAATCAAATTTTTCGGCCGTTTTTAGACGTTTTTTGGCCAAAAATTGGAGGTCTCTACCCCCCCCCCAATTTCGAGCCGTTACCCGTTACACGTATGGTCATTAGCCAGTATGGTGGGTCAAATCGCAACCTTTGCGGGGATCTAGCAAGCATGCATGTGCCGGGGCTTGTGGGGGTCTTTCCTGATCCCCCCATAATGTGTTAATTAAAAATTTTGTGGGAAAAATGAGGCAAAAGGCAGCCAAAAACGGATGAAAATTGGAAATTTTCTTCAAAAGTGCTTCAAATTGACCGGAAAATGTGTAATAATGTAGTTTTAACCTTATTTCTTATTTTAGCGCTTATACAAGTTTTTGAGGCCATTTTGGCCCAAAAAAGCTCAACTTTTGACCACCCAGACCGGCTGATCCCCCCAGATCGGCGATGCTGTGCACCTATGGTCATTAGCAGACATGCACAGGGAGGGGGGTTTTAAAGTGCCTTTTTAAGCCAAAAATGGTGGGTACGCGTCAAAAACATAGTTTTTCGACGTTTCCGACGATGCTCTATCTTTCTTGAGCATAAAAACATGAAACGATTTCGAAAAAATCAAAATAAGTCAAATAAATTGGACAAATATAGTCAAAACATAAGTATGGCGCAAAGCGCCGAAAATTTGACAAAAGCAAATAGCTAGCTGAAAAACGCTTAAAAAAGCACCTTTTCTACGAATGTTTAGCAAATTTTCGGAAACTTTCGAAAAATCGCGAATTCTGGGGGGGGTGAGAAAAGCCTTAAACCCTTCGAGATCATGTATGGTCACTGGCCATTACGGGGGTCAAAAAACCTCAAATTCCTTCCCCCAAGAAAACGTGTGAACAGCGCCTCATAAATAGGAAGGAGCATAAAACAGATTTATCACATTTAGATAATGCAGCAGCTAATCGCTAATTTTCTATTGCAAGCAGGTGAAAATGCTATATTTCAAACTAAAATCGAAAAAAACTTATATTTCCTATAAACTAAAAGTTACGATCGGAAGGGAATTTGCGTAAGAGTCCAACTCATATTTATGTCCTAAAGACGTAGCCTGATTTTAAAAAATGGAGCGTTGCTGCGCTGAGACACAGCAAAGCGAGAAAACCTAAGATGTTCTTTATGTCCGCAAGTATTTGATAAATGTATTACTCCAATGTTGTACAAATTTCGATAAATACATTTTTATTAAAAATGTACATATGCCAAACTCATGCTGTGACAAATTTCAAAATATTTGTACCAAAATTTAGAATGAAAAAAATTGAATAGTAGTAATAATAATGATGATAATAATAATAGTAATAATAATAATAAAACAATAATAATAATGATAAAACAACAATAATAATAAAAAATGAATGATAAATAAAATGACGATAATTAAAAAAATAATATATAAGATATTTCTATTAAAAAAGCAAAACTTGCATCTTCAAGCGCCTTACACGAATATGCTATTGCTGGCTTCTTTTAGAGAACTGGGACATAGTCACGGCCGAATAAGTATATTATTGACCCCGAAATCTCTGCGTGCGCGTCTGGTTAAAACCAACCATCAAAGTTAGAAAAACTTTTAAACTTGAAAAATTTATACCCTTAGAAAATTTGAACCCTTAAAAAATTTAAATAAATAATTTGAAAAATTTAAATAAATTTAAAAAGAATAAATTTTTCGGGAAAATGTTTCTATTCCTTTTAGTATTTTATTTAAACATTGAGATCAATCTCGCGGACAATAATTCAAAATCGGGCAATTTTACAGTCAACAGGGCATTAAAGAGTTTTCTAACCTTCGTATAAATTAGGTTTGCCTCTGCTAATTATAAATGAATTATTGAGATCCCAAATTTTTGAACTTTATCGAATACCGACCTTTTTGATCTTGATTTCACCTTATTTTATCCAAAAAATGTTTCCATTTTTTCCATTCAGGACGTTAAAGCCCAAACCCCCCAGTGCATGTCTGGTCATTAGTTGTATGTTGCAATATGAGTAAGTACGATATGTACAAATAAGACGGAAGAGTGAAAGTCGACAAAATGAATGCAAATTCGAGGGAAACGATAACAGAAAAAACACAAAGCTTTAACGCTAGAGAATTTGGCAAACTCACGCATAGATGGCGTAGCAATAATATTTCGACTTAGCACAACTAAACCGATCGCCTTCAGAGCAGCGACGCGCGATTTGCCTCGTTCTGCTCCTTTCTCATCGGTTAACACTAGGCCATGCTTGATTTCACTACAAAATACAAGCATACATTCAAGCAGGGCCGTACTTAAGGAAGGGCGCCCCCTCCTTGGTCAAAAAAAAATGTTGAAAGGTAAGATATTGCATGAAAAGATGGGAAAATCGAATGACTTTGTCGTAAAATCTTCAAATTTTCTGCGCTCCGCGCCGAATGTGAAGTATTTTCAATCATGCTGGCCCTAGCACGACCAAAAAATAACACTCCTTAGCCTTTTGAGGCACTTTTATATACTTTTTACTCATAAAACGCCGGAAATTGATAAATTTTTGCATTTTTTCAGGGTTAAAAATGATATAATGCAGTCAAAATGGACTAAAAATGCTATTAAAATGCGATATTACCACGAAAAAACGTTTTGTAGGTTATTCTGACCATTTTAATCGTTAAGACAGCAAACGAAAAATCGTGAACTTTGAAGTTACTCTTTTGAATTTTAGGGATTTCACCCCTCTGTCGACCCTGACTTTGTGCACCAATGATAACTAGTACAAGTTCGAAAAAGCACAACACAAAAACATGCATAATTTTATCGATGTAAACGGAACAATAAAATGTGTTGAGAAAATAAACAAAAATAAACAACTTTTAAAAGTAATTAAACCAGTTAACAAGCAAACAACCAAAAAGCAAATGAAAAGTGATATAAAGAATTGCATTGTTACTGATAAACCTGAGCTCACACCTGGGCAATACTACAAATACCGAAGGGGTCGTTCGTTTGGACGGACTGTTATGTACAGTAAAACATGAAAATTCCAATTTTTTACGATGCCTTTTTTACGCTGTTCAACCACTTTTTGAAACAGGAAGTCCATTTTTGGAAGTGGATAGCCACGATATATAGGTGTGGGGGGTTTGGGGGTATGCACTAGGGTTGTGCCGGATACCCGGACCCGAATAGCCGGGTACCCGGCTAAAATTTTGGACCCGGACCCGGACCCGACAATCCTAAATTTCTGGACCCGGACCCGTACCCGGACCCGGCTGTATCCATAAACTTGGACCCGGACCCGGACCCGCCTTCAATATCGTGTCGGGTCCGGGTCCAAATATATAATGCACGAATATTGCATTGCAGAAATATTGAAAAACAACGAAAAATGACGAAGGCTTAAAAACAGGCAAATGGATCATTTTCAACATTTTAATCAACTCAGCAACAAACTGATGGCCTCATCAAACATAAAAATTTAAGGTGACAAATAGTAATAATGTGACGAATATTGGCGCTATGTATATTAAAGCTGAAGCCATGTCTCTTGGGCGTGACACAAAAGCAATGTAAAGTATGGTTTAAGTTATTTATAGATGCACTTTTAGTAACAATACGCGTTAACAGGGGCAGGTGTGCGATCGTCCCCTACTCCCATTGGCCAAAAATATTTGGCGAGATAAAGAATGGATATGCAATTTGCAACGATTTTCGGCCGTCAATGGCCATAATTTCTTAAATTTATCCGACGCTACGCGCCGGATGATACCTATTAATGACATTTATTTGCTTTCTTGGCGATCTGGAAGCACGTTTTTTTGAATCGGCAAAAATTATTCCCGATGTTCAAAGAAAGACCTTTCGGGACCGTCTTTGTACACGTACAAAGATTTTTGGGAAGTCAAAACCCGCAAAAAAAGGTCTAAACTTCGCAGAAATTTTCAGTGCTTCGCGCCGAAATGAGTAATTGTGTGTCCTATATATCTTTATAATAGCAGAAATCGTATTTCGCAAGGAAAAATGTCAAATTTTTCGGCGCTTCGCGTCGTTTTAAGACGATTCTTAATGATTTTCGCCCTCGTTAACCCTAAAAATTAGCTAAAATACGCTACTAAAGGTCGAACAACTCTACTACACTAAAGCCGCTACCGTACTATATCATAGCACCCAAAAATTTGTGTGTACAAAATGTACAACGACTTAAACGGACCTTGTACAAAAAAACACTGCCTGTACGCCATTTTCTGTTCATATAGGTTTCAAATCAATTTTAATTGCAGGAACAGCTATTTTTGCATAGTTTTCTTCTAATTTCAATTAAAAATTTCGATGTTTCGCATCAAATGCTATATATACAGGAAATCAAGCAGTAAATCATGCTTCTAGATGTCTATCCACCTTAATTTCACAAATTTTCCGGCGCTTCGCGCCAGATTTTTGTTAAAGTCAAAGAAATTTAATTATTTTTTCGCACAAAATTGTCGAAAATTCCAAAATTTTTAGAAAAAATATTGCGTCAAAAGTGATTTTATGTAAAAGTATACGATGTAAAATACCGAAAAAACGCCATTTCACGCGTTAAGAGCAAATTTTTGTACCTATTTTGGACTGTTTTTGGAAAAATTGGAATCAGGCACGTAGCTGGCCGTCCTATTCTGGGGTGCCAACCATACATGCACAGTATGGGAATTCTGGGGGGCGGGTGAAAACCTAAAGTGCCTTTTTTGGGCCCAAAAATGGCCGGTACGCGTTAAAAAACATCGTTTTTTGGCGTTTCTGACGATACTCTATCCTTCTAGAGCATGAAATCATGAAAAAAATTTCGAAAAAAGTCGAATAAATTGACCAATATATCGCTTAAATTATGAATATATGGCGCGAAGCGCCGAAAATTTGGCGATTTTGAGCAAATAGATAGCCAAAAACCCTTAAAAAGACACTTTTTCTACCAATTTTCAGGTAAGTTTAGGAAACTTTTGAAAAATAGCCAATTCTGGGAGGGGGTGAAAAATTTTTTTGCGGGGGAGAAAAATGATTCTGCGGGGGGTGAATACCCCCAAGATCATGTATGGTGCCAACCATAGGTGGGCAGCAAGAAAATTCTGGGGAGGAGTGCAAGATTTTTCAAAGGTCAAGAAATAGCCTTAAAAGTGGTGGTATGACGAAAAAACACCATTTTTCGACGTTTCTCATTGAGCACTATCTATTGGCATCAAAAAATTGCGAAAAAACGAGAGAAAAAATTTTAAAAATTGAATTCTGGGAAAGGTATTCTGATTTCTAGGGGTACTTTGGTTTCTCGGGGGGTGCATTCCCCCAAACCCCACCACGCCCAGGTGTGGTGCCAACACCAATTTTGGGGGGACTAAGCCCAAAAGGGCCAAAAATAGCACATAATAATGTTTAAAAAGCCCTATTTTTCCGATTTTTTGAATTTTGAGAGGTGTCCGGCCCCCTCATTCCCCCCAGAGATACGTGCCTGGTTGGGATACCGCCCTCCCTTAGGAAAATCCTAGATCTGCCACTGCGCGTTAGCATATTACAAGCGTCTATGGAGACGTTCTTTTGGGGTCATGCTGCACACACCAACAGGCATCAGACACAGTTGCAACATAGTGCACTGCTGTTTGTTTGCTTATTCCTTTGTACCACCATTCCTGAACTGAACCTATCCTGGAACAAAGAAACTAACAAATAAATGTGCAAGCATGCGGACATGAGGGAAAATTTGATAGGATATGGTGGTTTGGTAGGTACAACACAATGTTATGTTAACGGACCCGGACCCGCCGGGTCCGACTTTTTTGGACCCGGACCCGGACCCGAGGTTGATAGAAATTTTAGACCCGGACCCGGACCCGAATTTTCGAAAAAAGTGGACCCGGAACAACCCTACTATGCACCCCCCGAGAAACCAAAATACCCCCCGCCCCTCCATAATTCAATTTTAAACATTTTTCTCGCAATTTTTCATGCCAATGGATAGAGCTCGATGAGAAACGTTGAAAAATGGTGTTTTTTCGCCATAGCACCATTTTTAAGGTCATTTTTTGACTTCTAAAAAATCTTGCACCCCCAGGGTTTTAGTGCCGCCCACCTATGATAGCCTCCCTTCCCAGCTAAGAAGACGAGTTTCTGAAGCAGTACAATCATACGTGGGCAGCAAGAAAATTCTGGGGGTCAGGATGGGTAAAATTGCCAAAAATGTTACTAAAGATAAAATTCGGGGGTCTGCAGTAATCGGGGGGGGGGGGTTACAACTCTGCGCCCATGAGTGAGTACAATTGCTTTTCAAAAGCGGACAACCACTTTTTGGGCCAGGAAAACCACATTTTGAAGCTGGACAAGAAGTTTTTGGGTCAGGTAAACCACTTTTTGAAGCATTATAACCGTTTGACCTGGAAAACCACTTTACACTTAGACATATATGACAACCATACCTGTGCGTGGGGGGTTTAGGGGTATGCAACCCCCGGAAACCAAAATACCCCTCCCCAATTCAATTTTTGAATTTTTTTTGTTTTTTTTTTCGCAATTTTTTGATGCCAATGAGTAGCGCTCGATGAGAAACGTTGAAAAATGGTGTTTTTTTCGCCATACCACCGTTTTTGAGGCCATTTTTTGATCTTTGAAAAAATCTTGCACACCCCCCAGAACTTTGGTGCCGCCCACCTATGGTGAAACCATTTTTTAGTAAAAAAAGACAACCAACCGTTTTCATTGAAAGATAGAACGGGACGAATCACTGATCATCGCCCAGATTTATGAGCAGGTTCATATCATACATGTCACTTCTTAATGACATACATGACCCAAATCTCAAAAGAACGGAAATACATATTCTGGATACAGAATTAGGTGTAATATTATTAATAATAAAATAATATTATTAATAAAAATATTATTAATTAAATATATTTATTAATGTCCTTAATAAAATACTATTATTGATAAAAAATCGAATAGAAGGTGCAGTTTTTCTCCTCTCATGAAAATATATTTTATTTATGTACCTCTGACGCATAAGAGGGACATTGACGAATTGAGCAGCATAAACAGCGACTAAAGGAACCAAACGCTGAAGCAAATTGCCGCCTCTCTAAAAATTCGAGTATATTGATTGAATTTCAAAAAAATTAAGCAAAAAATATAAAATTTAACCTTGGCCAAAAAATATTTAAGACCAAGTGCAGTGGCAACGGCAGCGGACGTAGCCGTACAATACGAAAACGCTATTATTCTAAAAAAAGAAATTTAAATTAAAATTGAATATAAATCAAGGAAAATTTAAAAATATATAGATATAATGAACCTACATATGTATATCCCTTTCCTGAGCAACTTTTAATTTTTTATATTTTTTAAGGATTTTTGAGGTAGCGTTTGTGAATAACGTATTATCATAGCTTACCTCTGGAAAAGTTAAAGAAGTTATTAACGATTTTCATAAAAAAAACCGACTTCATTTAGAAATGCTTTAAAAATCAATTTTAGTTCTAGAAAAAAGAATTGCAGAGAAACAAAACCCTTTGCAAATAAATGAAAAGAAAAATTTTATAAAAATTTTCGTCACTGATCACCAGCATAAATATATTTTCAGCAACAAAAGTCTGATTCTAAATGTGTAACCTTTGAGGGCACAAGAACAGAATATAATTTCTGCACGGAATAGACACGCAATCCAATGAAGCTTAAAGCTTCTAAATACCGAAAAAGCGAAGAAAACATTGCAAACTTAAAATAAAAACGCCCAACTTTTACTCGCTAATCCAAAAAACAAATAATATTTTTTGACAAAAATGCGGAAGCGCTGATTTTGGAAGCATAAAAAGCTAGAAGACAAATTATTGGGTAGACTATGGACGGGATCAAAATTTTCAATTTGTTGAGTAGGAACGAGGGAAGAACAGCCGGGGGTCAGAGACATAGGTGGGCAGCACCAAAATTCTGGAGGTAGAGCGCAAGATTCTTCAACGGTCAAAAAATGGTCCTTAAAAATGGTGATGGCGAAAAAACACAATTTTTCAAGCGTTTCTCCTCGGGTACTATCCAGTGGCATCAAAAAATTGCGAAAAAAATGAAAAATTATCAAAATTAAATCCTATGGGGGTATTTTGATTTCTGGGAAATATTCGGCCTTCTGGGGGTGCATACCCCCAACCCCACGCCCATGTGTGGTAAGAGACCCTGTGATCATTATGTATCTAACAAGTTTTTACACAGAAAATTATTTACTCGCTTTTTTATAGAGCTGTGCCGGGGCCAGGCCCCGGCTCGGCGCCGGGAGCTGGGGCCAGTGTTAGAATTGATTATAATGTACAAAATTGATAATGTCTTGGGCAGACTTACCTTCAAAGCTCAATTTCAAGCAACACCACACATCTTGCTAATTGAAATCTTTATTTTATTATGTCAGGTTGATGCAAATTTCTAGTTAATAATCAAAATTGATATATTTCGAATTGCAATTCATATAGCCGAAGCTTTTCCAGTTTGCTTGGTAGCAGACAGCTACGTCTATCAGAACAAATAGAATAATAAGCCTAAAAAAGTGCGAAGTAAAGCTCATTGAAAAACGCATCCAAGTCAGAGGTTAAATCCATACATGGGTAGCTCAAAAAAATTCTGGGGTTTCAAAATTTTTTGAAGTCAAAAAAAGTGCACAGTAATATATGGTAGGGCGAAAAAAACACCGTTTTCTTGCGTTTCTCAATGAAACTATCCATTAGCATAAAAAAATCGCAGAAAAACAAAAAAGATTCTGAAAATCAATTTCTGGGGCGTCTAGCGGAGTTTTTTTGGGGGAGAGTGTGAATTCTGGGGGGTCTAGACCATAGGTGGGCAGCACCGAAATTTTGGGATTGAGAAGAAATTTCTGGGGGTGGTGGTGGGAAACACCATTTTCCGACGTTTCTCGTCGAGCACTATCCAATAGCATTTAAAAATCGCTAAAAAAGCAAAATTTTCAAAAATTGAATTCTGGAAATTATTACAACTTCTGGGGGGTGCATACCCCTAACCCCCCGCCCACGCCCCAAGTTCCCCCCCCGATGCCCATGTTCTGTTATATCTTGTAATCCAACAAATATTAACGCTTGACGCGCATATCTACTAGCAAGAATATATATATATATATATATATATATATATATATATATATATATATATATATATATATATATATATATATATATATATATATATATATATATATCATAGGTTGCGCGATAGCGCTACCTATAATATACTTGGCCACCCTTTTTTCTTATATGTTTTCACAGCGAGTGCGAAATTTCTGTCCCCCCCCCTCACAGTTATAACGGCACACATTTCAGGGGTGCGGTTTTTTAAAAGGTAGATAACAAAAAAACTTAGTTCCCCCATTTTTCTATTGTTTACACACTCAATATACCGAGCGCGTCGTGAGTGTGTAAAGTTTACACCAAAAATTCAAATAATTTGCGGAGGGCCAATTTTTTTTTAAAATGTTTCCCCTAATTAGTAGGTTACGAATCTGGTCTTAAAATTTCTTTACACTCATTGGTTGTTGCACAGGAGTGTAATTAGACGGTTTTGTTACAGTTTTCATGTGGCCAAGCATATCTAATTCAGTTTTACATTCTATGCAGTCTGATTGGTTTCAAATTGTAGACGGTTAAAAAATCTAGGGAGACTTTTTTTTAATTTTTTTAAAGTAATATTCTCGAATTTAGAGGCGGTTTATTGTTAGCGCGTACCTATAATATACTTGGGTACCTCTAACACCTGTGCACCCCCCTACAGCAACAGGACACTTCTTGAAGGTGCGGTTTTTAAAAGAAGAAAATAAAAAAATTCGCTGCCCTTGTTTTTTGTTTTCTTCAAATGCAAAACTGACTGTGTAAAGAAGGTGTAAAGTTTTTGTGTAATTTATAACATAGGACAAATTTTGGGACATTTATAATGCGGCATATGGACAACTGAGTATTGATGACTCGAAGAATTAGACAGCATAGGATAATAGAGGGATGAATTCTACAGATGGCACTTCTTTTGTTTTTGAAATTCGCATTAGTTATCGAATGGCAGTGTAAAGTGCGAAAATCTGGGATTAAAAAAGCACTTTTTGGTCGAGTTTTCAACCTGCTTATGTCAATTACAAAGTCCGGTTATGAGTTTTTCAAAATGTTTTTTGACAGAAATGTAGAGCGGATCAAGGGCTACATTCTGTATATAAGCAAAGTCTTCTATGCTTAATGGTGAGTTAGATCCTGGGGTTTAAAGTTTACACTCTAGTAGATGGTGTAAAAAACGGCTTTTAACTAAGATTTCTCTGCAAATTTTCCCGCTTATGAGTAAGGGTGAATTGAATACAGCAGTAATGAAGTGCCTCTCAGGGGCTACACATCGCAGCAAACCGCATTAAAAAACGCAATATTGAGTTATTTATAGAGTGTAAAGTTCGAAATTAGAGGTAAAAAAATGAAGCTGAAAAAACACGTTTTTCGAATTTTGATTAATAAATCATACCAAATAATTTTTGCAAGAGAATTTTGGCACACCGGAACGTACTACGATTTAAAAAAGCTACAAATTGTACCAAACCGAATTTCTTTAAACTCAATGGGGAGTTCGGTACGGAATTTTAAAACTTACAGTGTTCTAAATGATGGAAAAAACGTTTTTGTTGCGTTTTTTGTTCCACTTTCTCCGTCCAGAAGTCGGGATAAGTCTAATAGAATAAGAATAAAGTGCTTTATATCGGGTGCATGTCAAAGCAAATTGTCTATACATTAATATTCAGCGAGTGTAAGATAAAAATTTGGTGTTTAAAATGCGTTTCTGTCTTGTTTTTTCTGCCTGCTTCTCTGGTTATGAGTCAGGGACACGATTATCAAGTCTAGAAATGGACCAGGAACCAAATTTGATATGCCAGTCTAGCGCATATGTTTACACTCTACAGTGTTGTAAAGTGGTTTACACCAATTGTTAGTTTGCACATAGAACATTATGGAGACTTAATTTTTTCCTCCATCTTATTAATCATAATATCGGAACAATATCAAAATTACGAATCATTGAAATTTTCTTACAATAGGTGTTTACATGAAGTTTACACTACATATGTATTTATCTTGGTTTTTTAGCATTCCAGAAACCTAATTTTTTCCCTGGAGTCTAAAAATATTCAAAGGATCAAATGTGAGACGTCACGTAGGCGCGTTTGTTTTACATCCAACAGTGATGTAAAGTAGTTTACATTCATTGTTTATTTGTCCTCAGACCATTGTAGAGACATAATTTTTTCATGAATGTTGATCATAATATCGAGTAATTTTTACACTGCATATTTAGCCTTTGTTTCTAGAGCATTGCAAAAAGCGAGAATTTTTTCCTGAGATCTAAGAATTTACAGGGAATGAAATATATACGTCAGTTGGGCGCTCATGCTTACTCAGCAGTATTGCAAAGTGGTTTAAACCTAATGTTTATTTGTCTTCAAAACATTATGGAGACTCATTTTTCCATAAATGTTGAAAGTAATATCGGAGCAATATCAAAATTACGAATCCATTCTAAAACATTCTTTACGCTATGTGTTTGTGTAAAGTTTACATTACGTGTGTAGCAATTCGATAGACTTGCAGAGACTATGTAACTGAAGTCAAGAAATTTTCAAAGGATTCGTATGAGACATCAATTAAGTGAGTTTGTTAACCCTCAAAAGTAATCATGAAGTGATTTAAAATTATGTTCAAGTGTCCTTAGATCATTGAAGAGATGTAATTTTGTCTAAAATGGGTTGCATTAAAGTTAAATCCTTCTTAGCCGTGTTTATAATATGTTTCACAAAATCTTGCACATGGAGAGCAATCGTTTAATCGATGTAACTTGCCAGCAAAAGTGGTTTAAAATGAACCAGCAATCACACTAATGTGCACAGAAGTCGACAAAGATATGCAGTTTTATTGTAATCATGTACATTAATAAGCCGTAGATCGGAAATACACCATTTGGAATGGAAAAGACTGCAGTTAATGAATACATATGTTAAACTTATTATAATAGGTAGCGCGAATGGCGCGCTACCTACGTATACTTGGCCATCCTTTTTCTTATATGTTTATCACAGCGAGTGCGAAATTTGTGTCCCCCCCCCCCTCACAGCAACAACGGCACACACCTGGGAGGTGCGGTTTTTAATCGATGGATGATTAAAAATTCGATGCGTGTTTTTTCTTTTTGTTTACACTCAATACTGAGTTAGCAATGAGCGAGCAAAATCTGCGGAGGGCCAATGTTTTTAAAAATGTTGCCCCCCAGCTGTAGATTACGAATCTGACCTTAAATTGATTTACACTCAATGGTTGTTGTACAAAAGTGTAAAGTATACGTGTTTTACTCTTTGCGTGTCCTTCAGCTTATCTAACTCAATTTTGGTTTCTGTGCAGTCCAATCGGTTCTATAATGTAGAGGGTTGCAAAATCTCAAATCAATTCTTTTTCTTTCTTATAACGCAATATTTCTTGATCTGTGATCGTTTTAGTGTAAAAGGTTTGAGACGAAAAACGATATCTCTTCAACTACTCCCGCTAAGTAGGCGGAACATGCTAATTATGCTTAAAAGGTGCCCTGACCTTAGCGTTACAGATCACAATTTATTTTCTTTTATACACCCAATATTGCGGTATTAGCACAAGTGTAAAGTTTACACCGAGAAGCATTTTTGCGCCCAGGACGTCGTGGATGATGAATTTTTTAAATGTTCTCCGTAACGTCAGAATAACGAATCTGACCTTTAAACTTTTCTACAGCCAGTGTTTGTTGAGGTAAAAAGAGGTGAACTTTGAATTATACCTACATCTATTTTCTAATGCCGATAGATAACTCCGTATTGCATATTTTTGATCGAATTTTCGTATTTCAGAGGTTTTTGACTCGTCTTAAATAAATAATTATTTTTATCATCATAAATGCGCAATTCTTAAACTTCAGTAGAATGATGAATATCTTTCAAAATAGGATAATCAAGCTGAAATCTGCTGATACGTCGAGTTGGCGCGATTGACAACTCCGTTCTCGGATGCGGTATTACACAAAGAATGATGGGTTCGAATCTTCTGAATGCTGACTTTTTCATTTTTTCAAATTCTTTTGGCAAAACCATGTACTTCATTTACGACTCATATATCTATTTAGGTTCTGCAGATAACACTTTTTCGTTTTTGAATTTCGCCTCAGTTCTCGAATGGGAGTGTAAAGATTGCGAAAATCTGCGTGCGAAAAGACACATTTTAACCGAGTTTTCGACATGATTATGTCTGCCAACAACTCCAGTTATAGTTTTAGGAAATTTTTTCTGACAGAAATGTACTTCGGATCAAGGGCTATCTTGCGCTTACCAGAAAACTTTCTACAATCAATACGCAGTTAGTACCAGGGCTTTGAACTTTACTCTCTAGTGGATGAGTAAAAAACAGATTTTGTCCAAGATTTCAGTGCCAAAAGTTGGGGTTAATTAAATAAAATAGAAATAAAAGTAACTCCTAATGGCTACACGTCGAGGCGAGCCGCGTTCAAAAAAACGTTATATTGAGTTGTTTATGAGATTGTAAAGTTCGAAATCTGAGGTGTAAAGTGGGCGAAAAAAACAGGTTTTCTCGTATTTTGATTGATGAATCATATCAAATATTTTGCGGAACATAAGTTTGGCACACAAACCTACTACAATCAAAGGAGCCGAAATCTGGCCCGGAGCAGATTTATTTACATTCAATGGGCGTTAAGGTTCAGATTTTTTAAAGTTTACAATGTGGTGGACAGTGGAAAATACGTGTTTGTACATTTTTTGTTCGCCACGTTCTCTGTTCAGAAGTCGGGCGAGGTCGAATAGGATAAAAATAAAGTAAAATTCTAATTTTTTCCACGTAAAATCAGAATTGAGATCTGACTGTTAATTCTCTACACTTAGTAGTTTTGTAAAGTTTGCCCAATTCATTTGTTGTTAACATGTAGTTTATACTACAAAATTTGTTTTACTACCAAATCTGAGCGTTAGTGTTCCTTACACTTGATATTTGCGTGAAATTTTGGAATTTTTGCCGGAAAACTTTGTTTTGGTATAAACATCCCACCTTTTCAATTTTCTTAAAGTTTAAAAAATCTTTTACCATTCTCTTCATAATTTGATGGTAGGTTTAAACTTTAAGTTTCTCTTGATTTACAACTCTCGCTTAGCAAGCTCATTTTACAAAACTTTTCATAGTGATCAATCGTTTAGTTCGGAATTGGTGGACGGCCCTCATTTTATTACTCGGCTTAAATAATCCAAGTGACTGTCTTTTGATTATTTTCTTTATCGCAAATTCAAACACCCAATTTCAATTTAAAAATCATAAAAATTATTTCATAATTTTTATGTAAGATATTTTGGCTGGTTTAGAGCTCTTTTTTGTTGTTTTCACTGTTCATCATGCTCGTAGGAACCAGAAAGAAATAGTTTTCGCCATAGGTATTCTCTGGCGAAAAGAAGTTAACAAAGCTTTTTGCGTTAATTATTATTTTGGTCCAAAATAGGTCAACTACGACTGAGGCAAAATTCGGGGCTGCCAGTACTACTCGCGTTAGGTTCTTAGGGCATAGCTGCCAGCAGCTCCGTAAGTACGGACAGAATTAGGTCGAGGAGTTTGAGACCGTAGTTATTGAGGGTCGTGTGGTTGAGTCCGGCGTTTCGCTAGCAACCTGACCAGCGCTAAGTGTAGCCAGGTACTTAAGTCGGTCCCGTAGGTACGTTATATGTCATTTCCGATTAATTTAAATGTGGAACGACCTCTATAACTTACAGGACTGTTTAGAATGTAACATATATTTACTATAGCTAATAAAAAATAGTAAACTTTATACTTCCGACAATCAAGAGCATATCTAACTCAGTTTTACATTCTATGCAGTCTGATTGATTTCAAAAGGTAGACGGTTATAAAATCTAGGGAGTCTCTTTTTTAAAACAATATTTTTGAATTTAGAGGCAATTAATTTATGTTAAGAACAATAATTGTTTTCCGCGTTCTTGGACTGCTTGCTCATTATTGTGGTATGTTACTGTAAGTGTTTGCTGACTGATGCACTAAAATCATGCTAATTAAAAGTGGGGTACTATAAAGAAAAATGCTCCGATGGAACAAAAAAGATGAATATACTTGGAATTGTGGATTATTAAGGATGTAAAAGGAGGGGACTAGGAAGAATCTACCTAAAGTCGCAAAATCTGCTAAAATCACGCACCTACCAGCAACGCAAAAAATCGAAGTATATTCTGCGGTCAACACATTAGAATAAATATTTAACCATAAAAATGATTGAAAAATCAAGCACGTTAGCTATGCAGCAGCTATAGGAAGCGATATCGAGTAACAGTCTTTCTAAGCCAATTGAATGAAATAGCAAACGCCGATGCATCCAAAACAATTGCAAGAATTGTTGGTTCAAAACAGTAGGAAACGCGTGAGTTGACTTGAAACAGACGTGTTAGTACACTAGCATGCCCGTAACGATTGTGTGCACTAATCAATCGGCCTGCTTTGCTTGCTATAATGCTCATAGCAAAATAAAACATCTTCAAATACAATACCACACTAATTTTCTTTCAATCAGGATACGAAGCTAGTCAGTGTTGCTACTTGCCAGCAAAAGGAAACATAGATTTCTTTTTTATTATCTGAAATTTTGAAAATTATTTAAAAAAACACTTTTTAGAGGCCGCAGAATATACTTCGGTTTTTGCGTTGCTTAGAGAAAGTGTGATTTTTAGCAGATTTTGCGACTTTAGGTAGATTTTCCTAGTCCGCTCCTTTTACATCCTCAATGATCCACAATTCCAAGTATATTCATCTTTTTTGTTCCATCGGAGCATTTTTCTTTGCTAGTATATATATATATATATATATATATATATATATATATATATATATATATATATATATATATATATATATATATATATATATATATATATATATATATATATATATATATATATATATATATATATATATATATATATATATATATATATATATATATATATATATATATATATATATATATATATATATATATATATATATATATATATATATATATATATATATATATAGGTATACGGGGTAGGGTAGGGTCATTATGAACACGGTAAAAGCACTTTTCTTGGCGAAGGCGGGGCCGGCGCCGGGGCCTACGCCCCCGGCCCCGGCAAAAAAGGCGGCCCCGGCACAGCTCTACTTTTTATACAAATCAGCGCAACTAACTTCAAAAAATATGCAGCGAATATTTAAATTTGTATAACCCTAAATAAAAGAACCAATTAAATTCAGACATCAGTGAAAAATCATAATCCAACTACTGTATCACTTTGTGTCTGACTTAGACAACGTTGCTCGTTAGACCCAACCCATTAAGCAAATTAGCGAATTGAAAGAAATTTATTCAAAAGCAATTAAATTTGTAATCATGAAGAAATTTTACCCTACCCTACATATCAAACTTTTGACTAGAATTATGTCTGATTATGTCGTACGTTTATTATGTACGTAAACAGCAAAATACGCCAAGAGATTCCATTTTTCTTACTGTGGAGTGATAGGCGATTTCGCGTTGCGATTCGTATAATTGACAAGGGCGTTGAAGGACTGGTTGGCCCATTGCCAAAACACAACCGCAGTATTCGTTTTATACAACAGAAATGCGCTGACGAAATAACATTATAAATATATACACCCACTAATAATAAAAAGAAAGATGTCAACGCAAGACGGGATCTTTAGTAAAAAATGGGCAACAAGAGAATCAAAAGTTTCGAGCAAATACATGTATTCTGTTAATATATTGATGCTGACTTATGTATACGTTGTATTCATCGATTTTTGCGTTGTCTTCAAAAGAAAAATTACACGAAATATGAATACCATCCTTCAGAGATAACTACAAAGAGAAAAATTCACGAGAATAGGACGCAATTATTTTTATAACTTCAAAAACAATGGCTTGTTACAGTTTTTGCTTCGAAAACATTGCACACATGTATGCACATGTATTTTTTGGGAGACAAAGTCGCATAGTAAAGATGTCCGAAATTCCAAAAATTTCCGACGCACGCCAGTTCAGTTTAATCAATTATGTATCTGTCAAGGTAGTAAAATCGACTTGAAAAAGGTAAAATATGAAAATTTTTAGGCTCTTGCACTGTTTTTATATTTTGTGCATAAAGTCCCACAGAACATGTACAAAGACAGGGCCCATAAGTTTTTGTACATGTTGTAAATAGCAAATGTTAGTATATTGTTTATAACGTAGCACAGCAATGCATTTTGTTACGATATAAAATATAAATATGCATTTTTCGACCTTTGCCAATGTACATACTTTAGCCAATTCCTGCATTTCTGACCATAAAAAATACAAAAATTTATTAATAAGGCACAAGCAGGGGCGGATTAGGGGGGGGCGGGGGGGGGGGCGGCCGCCCTCCCCCCATTGGCCATATTAGTACGCAAAATTAAGCATTTTTTGAGCGATTTTTAGCGATTTTCGGGTTAAAGCAGCTAATTTTTCCGCCCAAGTCAGGGTTCCGCCCCCCCTTAGGGATACCGCCCCCCTCAGGAAAATCCTAGATCCGCCACTGGGCACAAGGGCCGGAAAATTTAAGGATTTTGCCGTTTTCATTTAGAATTTACGTTATTTACTATTTTTAATCACAGATATCTTTATAATTCAAAGAGGCTCGCGGAAAGCACCAAAATTCGTCATTCTTACCATCTGAAGCACAATTTTAAAGCGTTCTAATGAAAAACAAAACAGAAAATCGCCAAACTACTGAAAACTAATTTTTCACCTTGACAATAAAATTCAATTCAAGTTTGTACTTAAAAAACAACACTATCTTAGATTAATAAATTGGTCTAAACTTATGAAGCACTGAAATGTCTGGGCCGATTTAAACTTTTAAATTCAACGTTGGAGCTTCGACACTTATCTCAAGGAAACTTTGGATATTTTGGACTTTACAAGCGCAGTTTTGGCTATTATGAAAGCACATAGAACAGATAATTAGGTACTTGTTCTGGTACAAAGCGCCGGAAATTTCCCTAAAAATCATTGCAAATATATGGACATAGAAAGACGGTCTCTAGAAGTCTTTGTACATACGGAAAAATTAATGGCGATTACACTGATATAAAATGATTTATAATTTTTTGATTGGTGTATTAATAGATACGTACATACGCATTTATACATGTACAAATGTATGAGCGCACGTACAATGGACCTTGTACAAAAAATTAGCTTCTCGTTTAAACAATCAAGTGCATCACTATTAGTGTAAAGCAATCGGAAAAGCGAGGGAAAAGATCGGCTGAATCAGTTGCGTATCTCGGATTTTCCAATGGGAGCGGTATCCCAACTTTTTCAAAAACATTCAAACATAGATCCAAAAATTTGGCCTTAACGCGCGAAATAGCGTTTTTCGGTGTTTTACATTGTATGCTTTTACATAAAATCACTTTTGACGCAATGTTTCTTTCTAGAAATTTTAAAATTTTCTACAATTTCGTGCGAAAAAATCATTAAATTTCTTTGACTTCAACAAAAATCTGGCGCGAAGCGCCGGAAACTAAGAAATTAAGGCGGATAGACGTCTAGAAGCACGATTTACTGCGTGATTTCCTGTATTTATAGCATTAGACGCGAAACATTGAAATTTTTAATTGAAAATAGAAGAAAACTATGCGAAAATAGCTATTTCTGTTGTTAAAATTGTTTTAAAACCTATACACATGAACAAAAAATGGCTTCCAGCCACGGTTTTTTTGTATTCGGCAAAGATTTTTCGCGATGTACAAAGACTTTTAGGGAAAGATTTTATATTTGTATATTTGTATATTTGTATTTTATATTTGTACAAAGATTTTTTGGAAGAGAAAAACTGCAAAAAAGGTTCGAAATTCGCAAAAATTCTTGGCGTTCCGCGCCGAAATGAGCAATTGTGTGTTCTATATATCTTTATAATTTCAGAAATTGCATTTTAAACGGAAAATGCCAAATTTTTTGGCGCTTCGCGCCGTTTTGAACGATTTTTACTGATTTTTGCCCTCATAAACCTAGAAATTGCTAAAATACGTAACCAAAGGTCGAACAACTCTGTTTTTGCCACACTAAAATCGCTACTGTACCATATTATAGTACCCAAAAATTTGTGTGTACGAAATTACAAAGACTTTTAGGGACCATCTTTGTATATACATGTACAAACGGACCTTGTACAAAAAACACTGCTTCCATCCAGTGTTTTTTGTACAAAGTCCGTTTGTACGTGTACACAGATGGTCCCTAAAGAGTCTTTGTACACACAAATTTTAGAGTACTATAATATGATAAGGTAGCGATTTTAGTGTGGTTAAAACAGAGTTGTTCGACCTTTGGTAGTAATTTTAGCTAATTTCTGGGTTTTTGTGGGCAAAAATCACCAAGAATCGTCTTAAAACGGCGCGAAGCGCAAAAAATTTGACATTTTTCCTTTCCAAATGCAATTTCTGCCATCATAAAGATATATAGAACATACAACTACTCATTTAGGCGCGAAACGCCGAAAATTTCTGCGAATTTTAGACCTTTTTGCAATTTTTGTCTCCCCAAAAATCTTTAAACATGTACAAAGACGGTCCCGAAAAGTCTTTTGTATATCGGTGAAAATCTTTGCCGAATACTAAAAAACCCGTGCTTCCAGGTCGATAAGCAAGTAAATAAATGTCATTAATAGGTATCATCCAGCGCGTAGCGCCGGAAAATTTTGAGAAATCATGGTCACTGACAGCCAAAAATCATTGCAAATTGCATATCCATTCTTAATCTCGCCAAATATTTTCGGTCAATGGGGGCGGTACCCACCCCCGCCCCCTTGAATCCGCCCCTGAGCTGAATTGAAGTGAGGACGCAATCAAGCAACAATACTTCAGGGCAAGAAGTGTGTCTGGTAATACGAAAATATATGGTAAAAAGTTAAGATTCTATCCCAACATTCGACAAAAATATTTATGCCCAATTTTTCCAATAAAATCATTAAAAAACTTACTTATACCATGTGATCATTGCGGCAATCAAAATCGTGCCTCCGGGAACCTGGAATGACATTCTTCCCATTATATTTTGTAGTTCGCCCGTGTCCGGATGAAAAGCCGATTGATAAAGCTTTTGAGCCCTGTACAACTGTTCTTTCGTCGTACCGGGCGGTTCTTTGCGTTGTCTTGAGAAGAACAATTAAATGTAATCAAACGTGTAAAAGTCAAAATTTTGGAATAGGGGTATTCGACCATTATCGAGGGGGTAATGATCAGCGATTTTTACCAAAAATGGCAAAACCTAAAAACAGCCCAAAATTCCAAGTTCTGGCCGAAAATGGGTGTCAAAATTTTTTGACTTCTTAAGGATAGGGTAACGACCGACTTTGTGTGGAGGGATTTCCTACCCATGCGTAAAATAGGGGATGCGGACTTCCCCTTAAAGATGGTCATCCCTTCATGCCACTCAGTCAGAAAATTTTAGACCTCCCATTTCCGGTATGAACTCGCGTCCTTTATTTTTCAGTGTTTTTTGCCATCTTTAGCAAAAAATTTGAGGTAAAAAACGGATACCCATTTCGATCCGAAATTTGGAGCCGTTTTATGTATGCCCCATCACCCTATGGCACGCATGCCTGCAATTTAAATATCAGGCCCTTATCCAGGAATCCAGAATTTAATTTAGGGGATGGGAGACGCTATGCGAAAAATTTCGAAGATACTTCAACAATTACCTATCAGGAGGTAGGCAAACATAACTGCATTTCTGAGCGTTTCTCGATGAGTTCATTACGCCGGTCAAAAAAATTTCGAGAAAAATCTCAAGAAAATTTGTTCCATTCCTTCAATAGATGTACCAAACATAAACTGATGGCTCAAAAGTTTGCTGTAATTTGACTCGCAAAACTTAAAATTGGGGCCACTAATTTTTTGTAATAGTTCTTCAGTCATATGTATGTGATTTAATTTTATGATAAATGCCATCGCGCGTGTGAATATATTGTATGATTAACATACATAACTTAATTTTAAATTCAAGCAGCTGAAAACGGTGCTACATGCAAGTTGTCAAATATTTCTTATTTTCGGCATAAAATCTTCGAAAAAAACGGTAGAACGCAAAAGAAGTTCGAGTCTGAACAAAGACGTTTGAGGCTGTAAACAAATTGATTTTTGAGTGTTTAATGTATATGTACGCGGTTGAAAGTAAATGGACAGTAATTTTAGTATTTGGCAAGCGCCAAAATTTTTTTTGAAATTTTGTTAAAAAATGGGATCTAGTATACAATTTACCCACCACCGTTTTTTAGCCGATTCAAATAAGCTACAGTGACCAAACTTTACACAAAAATTATCAAAGGCGTTCTGACTCGCATCAATAAAAATAGTGCTGGTCACTGTAGCTTATTTGAATCTACAGTGTTGGTCACTGTAGCTTATTTGAATTGGCTAAAAAACGGTGGCGGGTAAATTGTATACTAGATCCAAAAAATGCTCAAAAAAGCGTTAAAATCACTACCATATGTAGCTTTGCCTCAACAGGTAAGTAGGTACACTTAAAGAATAAGAAGAAAGTATTCGTTGTCGTAAAAATATAAGAAGGGAATGAATAATTCGACGGAAAGCACAGGAAAAAATTAACATATTCAAAGCTTGTGACGCAAATTTAGGCTTCTTAAAACACAGGAGAGCAATGTCAGAACAAATGAAAAAAATAAAAATAATAATAATAATAATAATAATCATATTATTTATCATAATAACAATATTAATCATATTAATAATAATAGGAAAAATAATAATAAATAATAATAATAATAAATAATAATAACAAAAAGATCAAAAATCGAAATAAAATCAATTTAACTTATCATATGGGTACTTAAAAGAAAATTTTGTAATTATTCGGAAGCCCCCAATTTAATAAATGAAAATAAAGAATGCAAAAAAGTGCAAGGTCCTTTAAGCTCAAGTAAGTGCATTACAACCTAAATTACGAAGACGATATCTCCGTGCTATAAGCTCCTTGTTTCAATACTGCATATCTTGATGTACGTGTAACGGTTCAAAATTTTAGGTGGGGGTTCTCGACAATTTTAAGGAGAGGGGAAGGTAAATGACCTCAAATTTCTGGCCAAAAAACGGCAGAAAACACCTTTTTTCCAAAAATAGGGAGTCAGAAATTTTCTGGCAATGAAACTTAAAAAAACGAACAACTTTGGGTAGAGGCACTGTTTTTTTTACCAGACAAAGATTTTGAGGCACGTACACAGATTTTTGGAGCCATCTTTGTACAATGTACAAAGACTTTTTGGGGCAAAGTCATTGTGAGTTTAACGCTTTTTTGAGTATTTCTTAGCAAAATTTCGAAAAAGAGCTTCGCGCCGAATACCATAACTACAATCTATTTCGCTCCAAGCGCGGGCATTAAATACTCCAAAATTTATCTTAGTGTAATTTAAAGCATCTTTGTACAAACTTAACCATCTTTTACATCTATCTCTACTGTTTTATAAAGATTTTTTAAAGAGAATAAGAACTATTTGACAGCACTGTTTTCTGCCGCTTGAAGATAAAATTGACATTTTTATCTTTGTGTTGCATTGAATTCACAAGCGAATTGGTGTCTATTATGAGATTCAGTAAGCTTATAGCAATCGATGTATTATTCATGATTGTATAACATAAGTTATTTTAGGTGAGTCGAGTTTTATGTGTAAATCCAACCAAAAACTCATAAAAATTACTGCGCTTTGCGCCAAATTAATATAATCAGCTGAATGTAGGACACTTTTTGTGAAGTGTGCGGTTCGCGGATAACAGACCAGTACAGTAGTATGTAAAAATGTGTATATTTATTACTATATCTATATATCATATGTACAAAAAATTTTTCGCTCGTACAAAGAATTTTCCGGAGATCTTTGTACATGTACAAAGAGGCTCGTACAAAAAACAGTGGGTGGAGGGATCCCACTCCCTGTTACATGTATGCTTGCATATCTATACTAGGTATGTACCTAACCTATATTTTTCGACCAAATCTTTTGCCCTTTCTAATTCACGCTGTGACACAAAAGCAGCTCGTGGGTCAGTTATGTTTGCAAAATGATACAGCCTGCCCAAAAAAGTCGACTGATCCCAGCGAGGTTTATCGATATCTATTCTGTCGGACATTTCAATGATAAGATTCCTGAAAGAACCAAATATCCACGAATACACTTAACTACACTGAAGTTGACAAGATCTTCAAAGCTTCTTTCACTTTCCAGCAATTTTCCATCTTGTAGAAAATGCTGAATTTTGACTTTAGACATAGAAATTTTCATAATTGAAGCATAAATGATTTTCCATTGAAAAACTAAAAAAATTGAAAAAATTATATTTGTATGTATCAAGGATTTTGTTTCGAAGAAAGGGTGGGTACGACTAAAATTTTTCAAGAATATTTAAGTGGGACCAAAAAATAGAACTCATAGACGCCATACATGAGCATGGGAAGTGAAGGGGTATTACCTTACTGAGATTTAAAAACTGAGAGCTATACAGCGATTTTGACCGAAAAGCCATAACTGTATAGCCATTTTGGGCTCAGAAAAATAGCTATACAGTCATTCTTGGGCTCAGAAAACTAACAATATAGTATTTTTTGAGCTCAAAAGAATGCTATTTAGTTGTTTTTTTCGAGTTTCAAAAGGATATGTAGCTATTTTTTCTACTCCAAAATAGCTATTTTTAGTCCAAAAAGGCTATGTAGCTATGTTTGTGAATCGAAAAGGCTATTTAGCTAGTTTTCTGAGACCAAAAAGGCTATATAACTAATTTTCTGACCCCAAAAGGACTATTGAGCCGTTTTCACGAAGCACATAGCTATCTAGCAATTTTTGGTTTTCACCGCCACCCCCACCCTGAAAGTTTTGATAGATGCAAAATAAGCTTTACTTTATATAAATATAATATAAATATAACGAAACAAGTATATACCTCTTTACGTCTACTATTACAATAGTATATACATGCGAATTAATGAAATATAGTTGAAATAGAAAATTTACATCTTCCGTTTCGGCAGCAATCATAAGACAAGACGAGACAAGAGAATATTTATTGTCAAGAAAAATACACGAAATTTGGTAAAGCACAAATACATGATAAAACAACGACTGAGCAAAAGGACAAATGCCTATGCCCCGATAATAAAATTATAAAATCAATGTTTAGCAGCTTTTTTTGAACAAACCAACGTTAGGAGAAGCGACGACATGATCAGGTAACTTGTCCTAAATTTTTGAAACATCTTTGGGAACAGTCGTTAAGGTGAGCATTGGAACGGACAACTGGTAACGTAAGTTATAACGATTTTCAGCTCGAGTGATGTTGGAACTAAAAATAAACAATTCATTAGCATCAATACAAGATGAACCGCTGATAATTTGATACATGAGACATAGACATTGTGAAGACGACGAAGTTCTAAAGACGGTAGGTTAAAAAGCTTTAGGCGTTCAAAATAAGATATATTGCTATGAAAATCAAAACGACGTTTAGTAAATTTACGCTGAACATTTTCAAGACGATTTATATCATTCGCATAATATGGATTCCATACAGTAACTGAAAACTCAAGCATGGGTCTTGCATAAGTAGTATATGCCCTAATTAAAATATCTTCATCACGAGAAGGAAAAGCTTTGTGTATTAAAAAACAACGAGAAAAAGCTTTTTAATTATGTGATTTAAATGTTCCTTACGATTAATTTAAACTTGGGATATTGTGGCACTGTTTAAACTTATATAAAATAATTAGGTATTTTCTATGGCAAAAGCGAATCAAAAAGACGTTTAGTAAATTTACGCTGAACATTTTCAAAACGATTTATATCATTCACATAATATGGATTCCATACAGGAACAGAGAGCTCAAGCATGGGTCTAACATAAGTAGTATAGGCCCTAACTAAAATATCTTTATCACGAGAAAGAAAAGCTTTGTGTATTAGAAAACAACGGAGACAGCTTTTTTAATTATGTGATTTAAATGTTCCTTACAATTAATTTAAACTTGAATATTGTGGCACTGTTTAAACTTATACAAAATAATTAGGTATTTTCTATGGCAAAAGCGAAAATGGGAAACTTTTTATATTTGGCGATATGCAGGCCCGTATTCAAGATTTCGTTTCGGGGGGAGGGGAGGGGGGGCTGGCAGAAACAAATTTTTGTAAACATAAGGGAGAACAAAGGGTGAATAAAAAAGACGTTTTTCGGCCACTAGAGCTGCACAATTGCACAATTTGTAAATTTTGCTACCCAGATGCTTTAAACATGGAGAAAATCTTATAGACACACTCTTAAACAAATCTCATTTTCTGTATAAAACCTGTGCAGAACAGAAGAAATAGATGCAAAATACGTTTTAGATTGTATAAAAAATAAAAATGGAGTGATTTATACCGCGCGCTCAGTACTAAATAGACCGTAACTATAATTATGAAATTCGGCGCGAAGCGCCGAAAATTTTTCGCGATTTTAGCAAAGAAAGCTAAGGGGGGTAACGAAAGAAATCATTCTCATATTTCATTTCGGTGAGGGCGAAGGGCACGTGCCCCTATCTCCCCTGGATACGGGCCGGCAATAGGTAAAAAAATGCGTATTTTTAAAGTATTCTCACATACATATATCTGTTATATAAGGCATTGTCTACTCGCACGCCGGCGGTGTGGCCAGCTTTGGTCAGTGTTGCCAACTCTCAGAAGACCAGCTGGACGACAAAAGCGGTCAAGAGCACAGGCTAATTCCGGACAAAACCGGACAAATGATGTATGCAGTTTAAAAATAAGAAAGCGGCTAATTTATTCAAATCTTAAATATCTACCACATTAATCACATTGTGTACATTAAGCAAGGCTTCATCGGAAAGTAATAATGATTGATCAAGACTTATGATATCATCATCACAAATATGACTGTACATTGTAGTATTAAGCAATTTAAGCATAGGATCAGTAACAGAGAAGGTGCAACAATGTTCGCCCTTCCAACTCGTTAAAAAACGAACATGTAATAAGGCATCAGTAGTCTTGACATCTAAGCAATTTCGTAGTTTGGTCTTCAGGAAATTCAAAGCAGAAAAAGCGCATTCAACACTAGCATTAGAAAAGGGCAGACTTAAAGCAGACAATGCAAACGAGGTAATGTTTTGAAAGCGTGGAAGAACTCTATTGCTGTTATCCTCTTCAATGACTTAGGCCCCGAACAGAGCTAGATCATTTTGTAGCGCTGACTTCCATTCAGTCTTCATGAGAACGTTGTATTCAGATATGGCTTTATCGAAACCAATGTCAGTTGGCGCCGGCAGTAGGGCATTTAGAAGCTTCAAAAAGTTGAGTGTTCCATGAATGAACTGCAAAAACCTTAAAATAAGCCTATCACATAACATTTGAGTTCAGTTAATAATTGGTATGTTTTTCAAAAACAATTTGCGCGTGAAAAGCAAATTTTTGGACCTATTTCCGATTGTTTTTGGAATTGTTGGGGAACCGCCCTAATGTATTTTTTGTACAAGGTCCGTTTGTACATGTATATACAAAGATGGTCCTCAAAAGTCTTTGTACATTCTGTACATGCAAATTTTTGGTTACTATAATATAGTACAGTAGCGATTTTAGTGTGGTAAAACAGGGTTTTCTATCTTTAGTAGTGTATTTTAGCTAATTTCTGGGTTTCTGATGCCAAAAAGTACTAAAACTTGTCTCAAGCGCCGAAAAACTTGGCATTTTTCCATTCTAAATGCAAACTCTGCCATTTTAAATATATATATATATATATATATATATATATATATATATATATATATATATATATATATATATATATATATATATATATATATATATAAATATATATATATACAGGCCCGTATCCAGGGGGGCGGGGGGCCTGCCCCTCCCCGAAATGAAAAAAAATTTTTGTTTTTCCCAAGGGTCCCCCAAAGGGAAAAATGAAAAATTGGCGAAGTTGGTCTGAAACACCGCCAAAACAGGTTTTTAGCGTACTTTTGAGCTAGAAAACACAAAATTTTCCGGCGCTTCGCGTCGGATTCATTGTTTATGTAAGGTTTTGTCTTCTAAACCGCTGAAAATCGCTCAAATTTGAGTTAGACATAGAAAGTATGTCAATTTTTTCTATCGCTTTGCGCCAGATTCATTGTTTAGCTATAGTTTTTGCCTTCTAGCTCACTCAAAACAGCTCAAATTTGAGTTATGACATGGGAACAGGCCTGTATCCAGGGGGCGGGGGGCCTGCCCCCAAAATGCGGAAAAAAATTTTGTTTCTCCCAAGGGTCCCCGAAGGAAAAATGAAAAATTGGCGAAGTGCGTCTAAAACAGCGCCTAAACAGGTTTTTAGCGTACTTTTTGAGCTAGTAAACTCAAAATTTTCTGGCGATTCGCGCCGGATTTATTGTTTACGTATAGTTTTGTCTTCTGAACCGCTAAAAATCGCTCAAATTAGAGTTAGACATGGAGAGCATGTCAATTTTTTTCTAGCGCTGTGCGCTGGATTCATTGTTTAGTTACAGTCTTTGCCTTCTAGCTCACTCAAAACAGCTCAAATTTGAGTTATGACATGGGAAACATGAAATTTTTCCGGCGCTTCGCGCCGTATCTATTGTTTATATATGTTTTTTTGTCTTCTAGTCCGCTCAAAACCGCTCAAATTTGAGGTTGATATGCAGAGCATGTCAATTTTTTCGGCGCTTCGCGCCGAATTATTCATTATCCGTATTGTTTTTCTCTGTAAAGCACAATGATTAAGTACAAAGGCAAGAGATAAGGAATAATTCGCCGATTAGGTGATGAGAAATCAGCTTAAATGATAAATTTGCTGTATATCAAAATGAAACAAAGTGAAAATTTTTTAATTTTTTGTTGAAATTTTTCTTCACCGTTGTATAGAGCTCGCTGAGATACGCTCAAAACTGTCTTTATTTTCGCCTATCTCCTAATGGTTCTCGAGATATCTGGTCTCAAAAATTTTCGGCCCCCCTGAAATAAAATCCTGGATACGGGCCTGTATGTATATATATATATATATATATATATATATATATATATATATATATATATATATATATATATATATATATATATATATATATATATATATATATATATATATATATATATATATATATATATATATATATATATATATATAAAAGACAAACAAATACTCATTTCGGCGCGAAGCACTAAAAATTTTTGGGACTTTTACACCTTTTTACGGTTTTTATCTTCCCAGAAATCTTTGTAAATTTTGTACACACGAATTTTCGGGTACTATAATATGGTACAGTAGCGATTTCAGTGTAGTAAAAACAGAGTTCTTCGACTTTTGGAAGTGCATTTTAGCTAATTTCTGGGTTTCTAAGGGCAAAAGTCATTAAGAACAGTCTTAAAACAGGGCGAAGCGCCGGAAAATATGCCGTTTTTCCTTTTGAAATGCAATTTTCGCCATTATAAAGATATATCGAACACACAATTACTCATTTCAATGCGAAGCGCCGAAAATTTTTGCGAATTTCAGGCCTATTTTGCAATTTTTGTCGGAATTTTTTGAGAACATGGTGACCTTCATGTTTTTTGTCAAATATGCTATTTTCCTGGGTTTTCGACACTGCTGAATCCAAAAAAGGTGGTTTTATCGATCGGAATACGGTTTTTTCTGCATTTGGAGAAAAATTCCTTTTTTAGTTTTCAATTTGTGGCGACAGAAATTGCTTGCAGATTCAGATTGATGTCAGACATGGGCTAAGCCTAAGGCATAAATGAAGCAAAAATTGATCCGCTTGCTTTGCTTGCTCTGCAATTTTCGCTCCATTTATCTCAGGCTTAGCCCATGCGCTGGCATCAATGTAAATGCACATAACTAAGCCTGAGCCTAAGACATTGGTAACCCTGCTCAGTCACCTGCTCAGTCACAGTCCCCCAACGCTTCCGAGACTAATCTGAAATATTCCCAGAGGCAGAACTTACTTTTCGCCTACACTTAAACATATAAAGTTCAACAGCCTGTAACTCAGCCAATAATGCTGACTGCCACCAAATTCTTTCAGATTTGAATTCCTTGACCCTTAATTAGATTAAATCAACCAGGCAAAGTTAATTCCTAGAAGGTCACGACGTCCTCAATGTTGGCCTTTTTGTCTTCCCAAAAATCTTTGTATATGTACAAAGACGGTCCCGAAAAGTCTTTGAACATCGGGAAAAATCTTAACCGAGTAAAAAAAACACTGAACAGACCCCTCCCTGACAAAAATCCTAGATCCGCTACAGGTCGCAGACAGGATTTTTCGATGGTGGAAAGGGGCAGTATCAAGAGTTCTGGACGGTAACTCAGGTGGCCAGGTGTGTGGTGCCTGAAGTGTGGGTAAAATCCGGAAATGGAAATAGAAATGGAAAAAGGGTCAAAAGCCGGAAATAGAAAATGGAAATGGAAAATGGAAAAATGGGTAAAAGCCGGCAAATGGAAAATGGAAAATGGAAAAGTGGATAAAAGTTGGAAATGGAAAATGGAAAAATAAGTATAAGCCGGAAAATGGAAAATGAAAAAATGGGTAAAAGCCGGTAATGGAAAATTCACCCTTTCGTGAAAGTTTTAATTTAAATTGCAGAAGTTTTGGTGTCCCTGTATATATTTTTCAAATTCCGTATAACCAGATGCCATAGCAATTTCTACAGTAATCTTGAGAATGTCTTATTAGGAGAAAAAGATAAACGTACCCATTCGATTTTATTCATAATGCAGGGCAGTCCAAATGATGTTGTACTCACCGAATTTCCTTATTTTCGAGTAAATTTGAAAAGCGCAAGTGAAAATGGAAAAAATTCAATAATAATGGAAAAATAAAATGTTTAACGGAAGATTGTTCATTTCATTGTTTTTTTTACTCAAAATACTTAACTTTTGCGAAAATCGACCTACCGGATCCGAAAAAATCGTCGTTTACTTTGACTGCAACGATTTTGTTGCAGATGGAAAATTGCCGGAAAATGGAAAATTAGGGTAAAAGCCAGAAATGGAAAATGAAAAAATTGAAAATTTTCTATTTCCGCTATTTTTGACAGAAAATGGTTCATTTTCCAAATTTTCTGTTGTACACGTCAAAAACACGTCGTTTCTCACCATATTTCCCTATTTTTTGAAGAAATCCCAAAAGCGTAACTAAAAGTGGAAAAAATTTAACAAAAATGGGAAAATAAACTGTTTAATGGAAAATTGTTCATTTCACCATCTTTTCACTCAAAATACTTAACTTTTTCGAAAATCAACCTACCAGATCCGATGAAATCGTCATCCACTTTGACTACAACGATTTCGTCGCAGATGGAAAATCGCCGGAAAATGGGAAAATGGGTAAAACCTGGAAATATAAAATTTTCCATTTATGCTATTTTTGACAAAAAAATATTTCATTTTCAATATCTTCTGTTGTACACGTCAATATCACGTTGTTTCTCACCATATTTCCTATTTTTGAAGAAATCACAAAAGCCTAACTAAAAATTGAAAAAAATTTAACAAAAATGTAAAAATAAACTGTTTAATGGAAAATTGTTCATTTCGTCTTTCTCACTCAAAATACTTGACTTTTGCGAACGTCGACCGACGAGATCCAAGAAAATCGTCATCCACTTCGACTACAACAATTTCGTCACAGATGGAAAATCGCCGGAAAATGGAAAAATGGGTAAAACCTGGAAATATAAAATTTTCCATTTATGCTATTTTCGACAAAAAATATTTCATTTTCAAAATCTTCTGACGTACACGTCAAAATCACGTTGTTTCTCACCATATTTCCCTATTTTTGAAGAAATTACAAAAGCGTAACTAAAAATTGAAAAAAATTTAGCAAAAATGTAAAAATAAACTGTTTAATGGAAAATTGTTCATTTCGTCTTTCTCACTCAAAATACTTGACTTTTGCGAACGTCGACCAAAGAGATCCAAAAAAATCATCATCCACTTCGACTACAACAATTTCGTCACAGATGGAAAATCGCCGGAAAATGGAAAAATGGGTAAAATCCGGAAATAGAAGATAGAAAAATGGAAATGAAAAATTTCCCATTTCCGCTATTTTCAACAGAAAATTGTTCATTTTCAAAATTTTCTGTCGTACACATCAAAATCACGTCTATTCTCCCCATATTTCCCTATTTTTTAAGAAATTCCAGAAGCGTAACTAAAAATGGAAAAATCTGGTAGGTCGATGTTCGCAAAAGATAAGTAATTTGAGTGAAAAAGACAAGAAATGAACAATTTTCCATTTTTCCCTTTTTGTAGAACTTTTTCCATTTTAGTTCCATTTTTGAAATTTTGTCAAAATATGGAAAGTTGGTGAGAAACGACGTGATTTTGACATATAAGACCGGAAATTTCCAAAAAAGAAGAATTTTCTGTCAAAAATGGCAGAAATGAAAAGTTCTCCATTTTCCATTTTCCATTTCCGGCTTTTACCCTATTTTTCCATTTTCCAGCTATTTTCCGTCTACAACAAACTCGTTGTAGTCGAAGTAGATTACGATTTTTCGGATCTGATAGGTCCATGTTCGCATAAGATAAGTATTTTGAGTGAAAAAATGTCTGTAGGCCCCAGAATCAGTATAAGAATCCTCCCATACCCCCATGTACCTACAAGTTGTTGTGACCTTATTGGTGCAGCTTCCATGCGAAAATGAAAAAGAGGCCCTCTGAGGTGAAAACTGCAAGAAATATAATGCTTGCCCTGTCATGCATTATGAATGAATCAAATAGGTACGTTTATCTTTTTCTCCTAACGAGACATTCTTGAGTTTACTGTAGAAATTGTTATGGCATCTGGTTATACGGAATTTGAAAAATATACATATGTAGAAACACCGAAACTTCTGCAACTTTAAGTAAAACTTTTTCAAAAGGATGATTTCCATGAATAAATGTAAAGATAAAAAATTTTCCATTTTTACCCACTTTTCCATCTTCCGGCTTTTACCCATTTTCCCATTTTCCATTTTCATTTTCCGTTTCCGGCTTTTACCCATTTTCCATTTCCATTCCCGGATTTTACCTTTCCCCTGGTGCCTGCCTACAGAAGCAGATGTGAAACAAGAACATGCAGCATGGCTGGCATTGGTGCAGCTGGTTCACATATGTATTAAGATAGCCACATTATAAGTACGTATAAAGCAAGTAGTATCTGGTAAAAGCTGCCACCTAACTGGTTTGATTTAAGTCAAGTCGAAAACAAATAAGGCAGTCATCAGATTTTTCCAGTAGATTCATGTGACTGACCAAAATGTTGGTGCCAGCTAGCGTTTAAAATAAGCCCAAGTAATGGGATGCAACTCGCGTCGCTCGCTTCGCTCGTCGCATCCCATTACTCAGGCTTATTTAAAACGCTGGTTCCAACATTTTGGTCAGTTCATGATACTAAGCCTAAGCCTAATCAGCTGGTAAACCAGCAAAACATCACGAATACCTTGCAATCTTTATCGGAATTAACCAGCGTTAGTCGATTGGTTATGGGGGCGTGTTCTAAGTGCATAATTTATTTAGCCTGCGCGCCTACCTTCGTCTTTTGCACTAATCTCGTATAAATGTACTTTAATTAATAATTTCTTGCTTTTAGAATATGTGATTTTGTATGATGATTCATGTCGAATGTTTATTTATAATTGTATTTCATTGTATATTAATGTTTCTTTTCTTATTGTGTTCTTTTTTTGTGCGACGAAAATAAAATATTTGTATTGTATTGTATAACTTTCTCTCGTTTTCTCAGATGCTATCGACCCCACACATACGCCCTTATAATATGACTATGTTAATACATATGTGAACCAGCTACACGAATGCCCAAAAGGTGCATCAAACACCGCAATTGCATGTGTACATAAAATTTTCTACCTAAATAACACTGATTTTTCAACAAAGGCGCTCTATTTTTAACGTTTTTAGACCTCCCAAAAATCGTGGGAAAAGGTCGGAAAAAGTGGAAAAAAATTTGGGAAAAAAACGGTGTTTCTGTCTAGGTATTTGCACCAGGTTTGCCAGGTCAAAATTTCAAAAAGTACCAAAACTATTCAAAAAAAGCCAAAAAACGGTTTAGGGTGCTCAGAATAACTACCACCCTGCAGTTCAGCATAGGGACCCAAACTACCAGATGCCTTCAAAAACTACCAAAATGTAGTAAAACTACTACCAACCTGGCATTGGCAACACTGATTCGCACAGACGTCTACAGTTAACAATGTACACTTTAATTGTATGAAAGACTCAACTTGCGGACCTAAAAATTTTTGATAGCCCGATAAATACATATACAGGGTGGGCCAAAAAAAGGCTACATTCCAATTCAACAGGTCATAACTTCAGCTGATGTTCACGTGAGATGTTAGAACTGACAACATTAAATAGATAAAAGTGTCTTCTTTTGAATCGTGTAAAAAATTTTGTCCAGATATCAATGCTTCGAGCGCTACGGCAATTAGTTTACACCCTACTTTATTATTGTTTAAAAGCCAATAGCGTCATTGGTCCTGCCATCAATTTGCATCCTATTTTCACGATATCCTGAAATTTTTGCACTCAGTAGGGAGCGTATCTACTCTGGGGGTTTAAAAAATGTGCTACCTAATTTTTGTGAAGGTATTTATTATCAAACAGGTCAAAAAAGGATTCATACATACGCAGTTATGTGATACAATGCGGAAACTCTGAGGTTAGAACAATATCAAAGTGAGGTGTAAACAAATAGCCGTAGTGCACGAAACGCTGGCAGCTGGCTAAAATTTTTTACACGATCCAAAGAAGACACTTTTATCTATCTAATGTTGTCAGTTCTAACGTCTCATGTTCACATCTGCCAAAGTAATGCCCTGTTGAATCGGAATGTAGCCTTTTTTTGGCCCACCCTGTATAATATTTATTGTCTAGAAGTAATAAACGAAATTTATTAAAACACGTCCATGATAAAACAGCGACTATAACGAATAGACATACCGATCACGGAGTGTGATACAACTATGTACTGTCTGTTTCACACCAGTTCGGTCATAAATTTTAAAACTATAGTCTGTTTCATTTATTCGAGAGCTTTTTAGTTCATTCTTTTAAGGGCTACAGTAAGCGAAACAAGACGAATTACTGTACTTCAGCAGATCAGCTCGGTGAGGGCCAGTGGCTGGAATTATTCCATTTTTAATGCACTAATCCGCCCATATAACTTTAATTTAGGCATTTAATCACTGCTGGGACATACAACAGTAAGTGAGCTAAACAAAAAGCTATCGGCTGGAATCGAACCCGGGTTGCTTCAACTGCAGGCAGAGGTTTTACCACTGAGCTATGCGGGAGTTCGCAGCATTTCTTAACATCCTAGCCGATTGCGTTTAAGGTGTCGACTCAAGCAGGATGCACGATTTTTATCAGCAAGATAATTGATCTGCTGGAAGACGAGAATAAATTATGCCGCAAAAATGTTATTGAAAAACCCTTGTCTGCTACCTAGCAAAAGTGAGATCTAGCGACTTACAGTAAATAAGAAAGAAAGGGTTACTGTAACCTCCTAAAACGTTTACTAAAAAGTTCTCGGATAAATGAAACAGACTATACCTCCTGCAATAAGCTGACAGATTGTGATATGATATACAATTATCGTAACCCTCGCCTTACTGTCGATAAAAATTCTTTAAATTTATGCACGAAGTTATGTGAAACACACTATCATAGGTTGCGCGATAGCGCTACCTATATGATACTTAGCCATCCTTTTTCGTACATGTTAATCACAGCGAGTGCGAAATTTGTGTCCCCCCTCACAGCAACAACGGCAAACACCTGGGAGGTGCGGTTTTTTTAATCGATGGATAATTAAAAAATTCGATGCCCGTCTTTTTTCTTTTGTTTACACTCAATACTGAGTTAGCAATGAGCGTGTAAAGTGTAAACCGAAAAATCAAATAATTTGCGGAGGCCAATTTTTTTAAAAAATGTTGCCCCCAGCTGTAGTGTACGAATCTGACCTTAAAATTTCGTTACACTCAATGGTTGTTGCACAAAAGTGTAAAGTATACGTGTTTTTTACTCTTTGCGTGTCCTTCAGCTTATCTAACTCAATTTTAGTTTTTGTGCAGTCCAATCGGTTTTATAATGTAGAGGTTGCCAAATCTCAAAAGCGAATTTTTTCTTTCTTCTAACGCAATATTTCTTGATCAGTGATCGTTTTAGTGTAGAAGGGTTCGAGACGAAAAACGGTATTTCTTCAACTACTCCGCTAAGTAGGCGGAACATGCTAATTATGCTTAAAAGGTGCCCTGACCTTAGCGTTACAGATCCCAGTTTATTTTGTTTCTATACACCCTATTGCGGTATTAGCACAAGTGTAAAGTTTACACCGAGAAGCATTTTTGCGATGATGAATTTTTTTAAATGTTCTCCGTAAGGTCAGAATAACGAAGAGGTGAACTTTGAATTATACCTACATCTATTTTATAATGCCGATAGATAACTCCGTATTGCTTGTTCTCGATCAGATTTTTCGTATTTCAGAGGTTTTTGACTCGTCTTTAATATATGATTATTTTTATCATCAAAAACGCACTGTTCTTAAACTTCAGTAGAATGATAAATATCTTTCAAAATAGGATAATCAAGCTGAAATCTGCTGATATGTCGAGTTGGCGCAGTGGTTGACAACTCCGTCCTCGGATGCGGTATTAAACAAAGAATGATGGGTTCGAATCTTCTAAATGCTGACTTTTTCATTTTTTCAATCCTCTTGGCAAAACCATGTACTTCATTTGACTCATATATCTATTTAGGTTCTGCAGATAACACTTTTTTGTTTTTGAATTTTGCCTCAGTTCTCGAATGGGTGTGTAAACAGTGCGAAAATCTGGGGTAGACACATATTCTGGCCGAATTTTCGACTTGTTTATGCCTGCCAACAACTCCGGTTATGAGTTTTAGGAAATTTTTTCTGACAGAAATGTACTAAGGATCAAGGGCTATCTTGTGCTTACCAGCAAACTTTTCTACAATCAATACACAGTTAGTACTAGGGTTTTAAACTGTACACTCTAGTGGATGAGTAAAAAACAGATTTTGTGCAAGATTTCTCTGCCAACTTTTTCGTTTATGATTTGGGATGAATTGAAAAACATAGAAATAAGGTTACTCCTAACGGCTACACGTCGAAGCAAGCCGCGTTCAGAAAAACGTAATATTGACTTGTTTATGGGGTGTAAAGTTCGAACTCTGAGGTGTAAAATGGGCGAAAAAACAGGTTTTTTTTCGTATTTTTGATTGATAAATCATATCAAATATATTGCGGAACATAAGTTTGGCACATACGAACGTACTACAATCAAAGGGCAACAAACTGGCGCGAACCGAATTCATTTACATTTAATGGGGCGTTAGGTTCAGATTTTAAAAGTTTACAATGTGGTGGACAGTGGAAAATACGTGTTTGTCCATTTTTTCACCTCTTTCTCTGTTCAGGAGTCGGGCGAGGTCGAATAGGATACAAATAAAGTACTTGCTACGGGGTACGCTTCACAGCGAATTGCGTTTGTTTACATCAATATTTAGCTTTTTCGGTAGGTGTAAAGTCAAAAAATAGGGGAGTTAAACGTGTTTCTGTCTTGTTTTTTCTGTAAAGTTCTGGGTTATGAGTCTGGACATAATCTCAAGTCTAAAAATGAACCAGAAACTAAATGTGATACGCCAGTTTGTTTGTGCACAACAGTGGTGTAAAATGGTTTACATGTGATATTTGTTTGTCCTCGGGCCATTGTGGAGACTTAATTTTTTTTCATAAATGTTAATCGTAATATCAGAGTAAATATCAGAATTACGTATCCGACTGAAATTTTCTTTACAATCTGTGGTTGTGTAAAATTTACACTGCATATTAACTTTAGTTCTATAGCCTTGTAGAAGCTTTACTTTTTCTAAAGTCTAAAAATGTTCCAGGAATCAAATGTGAGACGCTAGTTGAGCGCGTTTGCTTACACTCAACAGTGGTGTAAAGTAGTTTGCAACTGATGTTTATTTGTTCTCGATTTATTGTGGAGACTCAATCTTTTCATAAATCTTTATCGTAATATCTGAGTAATATTAGAATTACGAATCCAACTAAAGTCTTCTTTACACTCTGTGGTTGTGTAAGATTTACACTGCATATTAATTTTAGTTCTAGAGCCTTGCGGAAGCTTAATTTTTTTTGCAAAATGTTTCTACGTAAAATCAGAATTGGGCATCTGACTGTTAGTTTTCTGTATACCTAGTAGTTGTGTAAAATTTGCTTTATTCATTTGTTATTAATATGTAGTTTATACTACAAATTTATTTTCTTTCCAAATCTAAGCGTTACACTTGATATTTGCGTAAAGTTTTTTGAGTTTTTTGCTAAAAAACTGATCTGTTTAAATAATGTAAGGTTGTTTTGTTTAAAGAGGATAATGCTGATGTTAAGAACAATATTGTTTTCCGCGTTCTTGGACTGTTGTCATTATTGTGGCATGTTACTGTATGTGTTTACTGACTGATGTACTGAAATCACGCTAATTAAAAGTAGTAAACTAGCAAAGGAAAATGCTCCGATTGAACAAAAAAGATGAATATACTTGGAATTGTGGATTATTAAGGATGTAAAAGGAGAGGACTAGGAAAAATCTACCTAAAGTCGCAAAATCTGCTGAAAATCACACTTTCTCTAAGCAACGCAAAAAATCGAAGTATATTCTGCGGCCTCTGGAAAAGTGTCTTTTTTTAAATAATGTTCAAAGTTTCATATAAGAGTGTATAAACGAAATCTGTAATGATTATTTTTTTAAATTGTCGGCAAGTAGCAACGCTGACTAGCTTTGTATCCTGATTGATACAAAACTAAGTGGTATTGTATTTAAAGTTGTTTTATTTTGTTTTGAGCATTAAAGCAAGCAAAGCAGGGGCCGATTGATTAGTGCACACAATGTTTAAGGGTATGCTAGTGTACCTACATTTAGTCTGTTTCAAGTCAACTTATGCGCTTCCTACTGTTTTAAACCGTTCATTCAATTGGCTTAGAAAGACTTAGTTTACTCAACATCATTTCCCATAGCTACTACATAGCTAATGTGCTGCTTTTTCAATCATTTTATGTTTAAATATTTAGTTTAATCTGTTGGCCGCAGAATACACTTCGATTTTTTGCGTTGCTTAGAGAAATTGTGATTTTTAGCAGATTTTGCGACTTTAGGTAGATTTTTCCTAGTCCCCTCCTTTTACATCCTTAATAATCGACAATTCCAAGTATATTCATCTTTTTTGTTCCATCGGAGCATTTTTCTTTGCTAGTACATAGATATGCCCCGACAATAAATTTGTAAAATCAATGATTAGCAGCTCTTTTTTGAACAAACCAACGTTTGGATAAGCGACGACATGATCTTAAACCTTTGCGAAAAGTCGTTGAGGTGAGCATTTTGAGTGGACAACTTGTAACATAAGTTTGAAACGATTTTCAGCTCGAGTGACGTTGGAACTGAAAATAAAAAATTCATTAGCATCAGTACAAGATAAACCGTTAAACCTAACACTCCTATACGGCAATATGGGAAAATGTATGGTTTAAAGAAATCGACATATTTTCCTTTCCATTGGTCAGAAATCGTTAAATTTTATATTGTTAGATGCGCAAGTTGAGTTAAGGATGTAAAAAGGGAGGACATGGGAAAACTTCCCTATATGCGCAGAAACCATAGGAAAGTAGTAAACAGTTGGACTTCCTCTAAACACCGCAAAAAATCGAAGTATATTTTGCGGCCTATGCGCGTTTCTGCAGATTTTCCATAGTAATTTCGATTACGATGGCGAGTATTTTGATTACTTTATTTTGGAAAATTTGAAGAAATTTTTTGTGATTTATCATGCATACTATTGAGTTGGCCGTGCGAGTGTAAAGTTTAAACTATTATCTTTTACGCCAGAGCATTGTGGAAGGTCATGATTTCATTAAATAAAAAATACATTGATTATTTAATAGCAAAGAAAATTGCTCCGATGGAACAAAAAAGTGAATATACTTGAAGCGACTGTTCACTATGTAAGAGTTTTGAAACAATGAGCTTGCTAAGCGAGAGTTGTAAACAAAGAGAAAACTTAAAGTTTAAAGCATACCATTAAATTATGAAGAGAATTATAAAAGATTTTAAACTATAAGAAAATGAAAAAGGTGGGATTTTAGTAAATTAAAACAAATTTAGAGGATATGATGAAACATTATTGTTGAGAATAGGACGATCACGTGCTATGTATAATGACTCCTTGATTAAAAGATCAAAAGAGTTGGATGCTCGACTAATAACCTTGAAGCAATCTGATGTAATTGAATGATTGCTATTTGAGATATGTTTGTGAATAGCAGATAAGCTATCACCCTGAATTGGCTTAGCAACTGAGATGCCAGTATGCTCTGCAATTCTACTTCCAAAATGTCGGCGAGTTTCGCCAATGTAACTAGCCATACAGCTAGAACACGTATACTTACATACTAAATTTGAGAGTAGCTTAGCAGGTACAGCATCCTTGTTCTTGAAAAACCGGCTTATTCATATGACAGGTTTGTAAACAAACCTTACTCTAATCTGAGGGTAAAATGCAGATATAAGCTTTAGAATTCTGCTGCGTATATTGTAGCCATGCACACCAGTGTAAGGCAAAACAAGAGAATAGCATAATTTATCACACCCAACTTTTATTTCATCACTTTTATTATAAACCTTTGTCATAAAGTCGGATATGACCTTATCAATCAAGCCAAGGGGATACTCATTTTGCAGTAGAGTCTGCTTTAGCTTGTCAATATCAGAGACAAAAGTCTGATATGAGTTACAAATCATGTAAATGCGACTCACTAGTGTCCTTATTAAAGCAACTTTATAGGCAAAAGGAATGAAGCTAGACAATTTGGCATAAAGGCCAGAAAATGTGGGTTTCTGATATGATGATGTCACAAGATCATCGGACTTACTTTCAACAAGAACATCAAGGAAATTTAATTTCTTGTCACATTCAGTTTCAAATGTGAACTTCATATTAGGATGTTGCTGATTCATGTAATCACACAAAAAAGTAGGCTGATTTCTGCCAGAAAACACTACAAATGTGTCATCAACATAACGTACATAAAACTTGGGTCTGATCTTTATATTGCAGACACTCTGAGCCACTTTGTTTCATGATAGCTCAAGAGAATGTTGGCGAGAACTGGGCTAAGCGGATTACCCATAGCCACACCATCTATCTGTTGATAGATTTTACCATTGCACGTAAAGTAACACTCTTTAACTGCAAGTTCTAGAAGCAGTTTGAATTGATGACGATTCATGTTTTTACTAACATGACATTCTGATCATCAAATAGTTTCCTAATACATATGTCACTGGTCTCATTGAGTGGAATATTAGTGAACAAGCTTTGAACATCAAGACTAGCCATAAAATGATGGGTTTTGAATGTAAAAGCCTTAAGTCTTGTCAGGAAACTACCAGTGTCACATAAAGTTTATTCATTTGTACTTATGTCTTGTAGGATCGGGACAAAATACTTAGCCAACTTATAAGTTGGAGTGTTGATGGCTGACAAGATAGGTCTTAGAGGTAATCTTAGGATGTAAAATATCTCTTAGGATGTAAAAGGAAAGGACTAAGCAAAATTTCCCTATATGCGCAGAAGCCATAGGAATGTGCTAAACAGTTAGACTTCCCTAAACAATGCAAAAATCTGAAGTATATTCTACGGCCTGTGAAAAGTGAGGGTGTAGTCACAAAACGTTCTCAAGTGTTTCGCAAAAGAGCATTGAAGACACTTACATGACTATTAATTAATCAATGTATTATTTATTTAATGAAATCTTGACCTTCCACAATGCTCTGGCGTAAAAGATAATAGTGTACTTTACACTTACATGACAAACTCAATAGTCTGCATGAAAAACCACAAAAAAATCCTTTAAAATCTTCCAAAATAAATTAATCAAATACTCGCCATTGAAATCGAAATTACTACTGAAAATCTGCAGAAACGCGCACCGGCCGCAGAATATACTTCGATTTTTTGCGTTGTTTAGGGGAAGTCTAACTGTTTAGCACATCCCTATGGCTTCTACGCATATAGGGAAATTTTCCCTAGTCCCCTCCTTTTACATCCTTAACAATGAAGAACTTCAAGTATGTTCACCTTTTTTGTTCCATCGGAGCAATTTCTTTGCTAGTTCCCTTCTTTAATTTATGATTTTAAGCTATATATCCATAGGTGGGCAGCGCCGAAATTCTGGGGGGTGAGAGTAGCTGGAGAAATTTGTTTTTTCGTCTCGAACCCTAACGCTAAAATGATTATGGATCAAGACATATTGCATTAAAGGAGGAAAAAATTTTACCTCTTCAGATATTGTAGCCCTCTACATTATAAAACCAATTGGACTGCACAGAAACCAAAAATTGAGTTAGATAAGCTTCAGGATACGCTAACAATTAAAAACCCGTATACTTTACACTTTTGTGCAAGAAACCATTAGGTGTAAAGAAATTTCAAATTCGGATTCGTAATCTACAACTCAAAGGCAACATTTTTAAAAAAGATGGCCCTCCGCAAATTGTTTGATATCCAATGCTCTGGGCGGAAAAGTGCTTCTCAGTGTGCACTTTATACTTGTGCTAATTACGCAATATTGGGTGTATAGAAACAAAATAAACTAGGATCTGTAACGCTAAGGTCAGTGCACATTTTAAGCATAATTAGCATGTTCCGCCAACTTAACGGAGAAGCTGAAGAAATTTCGTTATCCGTCTCGAAGCCTTTACACTAAAACGATCACAGATCAAGAAATATTGCGTTAAAAGAGAAAAGAAACGGTTCTTGAGATATTGTAACCCTCTATATATTAAAAAACCAATTGGACTGCAAAGAAACCAAAATTGAGTTAGATAAGCTGAAAACATGCAAAGAGTAAAAAATCCGTATACTTTACATTTTTGTGCAACAACCATTGGGTGTAAAGAAATTTTAAGGTCAGATTCGTAATTTACAGCTCGGGGGCAACATTTTAAAAAAATTGGCTCTCAGAAAATTATTTGATTTTTTGGTTTACACTTTACACACTCATTGCTAATTCGGCATTGAGTGTAAACAAAAGAAAAAATGATACATCGAGTTTTCTGATTATCTATCATTAAAAAAACCGCACCTCCCAGGTGTGTGCCGTTGTTGCTGTGGGGGGGGGGGCACAAAATTCGCACTCGCTGTTATAAACATATAAGAAAAAAGGTGGCCAAGTATATTATAGGTAGCGCTATCGCGCTAAGTATGATGTTAAAATCCATGCAAATTTATGTCTGTCCATTTTTTGGAATGTATGCTGCTCATAAATTTTCTTGAATTATTTGCATTTGCTGACGCGTCGGTCGGATTGTCGATTTGTGGCCGGAATCGTTCGTGATGTCTTGCACGACTACTAATTTTTGTTGCTTTCTCATCGTGCAATGTTCAATTGCATGCGATTTTTGTCGGCCGACACATCATTGCTTTGGTTTTACAAACAGATGTGGCCTGACTTTCGCTTCCTGTCGATGCAGGATTTTACTTTAATTATTAGCTTATTAACGTCATTGACATAAATTTCAATTCAATAAATTGTATGACTACCGTTGTTATCTTTCTTTCAATGTCAACACTTGATATTTAAGCTATAAACTATTGAAGAAAAAGTAAAAACTGTTACCGTTAATCCTTGCTTATGCAAGCTCTGGATTTAACTTTCCTCGAACATTTATGGTTTAAAATACATTAAGAAAATATTTTTACTAATTTTAAATTGATCCAACGGGCAGTTTTACGCAGATTTTTTCTCTGATTAAGGTTAGTAGTTAAATTGCCTTTTTCTCTAATGAGAATGCAGTGTTCAAGAACAAAATTATGCCAAGAAAAACTAGAATTCTGGCAAGAAAAAATGCTCCGATGGAGCGAAAAAGGTGAACATACTTGAATTTATCCATTGTTAAGGATATAAAGGGAGAGGGACTAGAAACAATTTCCCTACTTTTCCTCCTTTTACACCCTTAACAATCAAGAAAGTAAGGTGTATTTACCTGTTTTGCTCCATCGGAGGATTTTTCTTGCTAGTAAATAAATAACTGTCATAAAATGAGAAATTATGCGCAAAAACCAAACAGTGGTAAGAAGATGTTAGAAAGCGTTATTTTGCGCCATTCCTTAGCACAACGAATGGTAATAGCATAGAAATTATTTAATGATGCAGCACGATCACTTCGATAAAAAAATTCGCTCTTTTTGACTCATCAACTCAATCTCTATCAGGGTGTGCATGCAACACAGGTTACATAACTATAGTCTGTTTTAAACAAGTTCGGTCATAAATTTCAAAACCATCTCCGACAATAAGCTGACAGATTGTGATTATAGAATTGATCTGATATATACATAATTATCGTAATCCTCGGCTTACTGTCGATGAAAATTCTTAAAATTTATGCGCAAGGTTATGTGAAACAGACAATAGTTTCTTTACTGCATTATAACATAAATGCCTATACTTTTGTACATGTGAGTAATATAACGAATTTATTGAAAAAATTAAAATTATTAATAAAAATAAATCTTCCAGGAAGACAAGTTAGCGTGGCACTTACAATACTGAGACATTCATTTTACCTTCGTTGAATGAGAAATTTAATACTGATACTTTTTATATGAGCCTTAGGTACAATAGGCTATTCACGCAGATACATATAAAACATTTGCCGTGAAACTACACATCTGTTCGTAATTTGTATTTCGCTAATTATTTGTCAGTGGAAAACTAACAATAGCCTGTAGGTAAGCTTGCTTGCGTGTAGGTATGTACATGCATTTCACCCTGAAGCGAACTATTATAATTAATATCAAAGGGAAAACGACTGATCCGTGCACTATAAATCGAGTGCTTTCGACTTGAGCATCTCTTTGCTGAAGATGAGTGCCTTGACTAATTCATTTATGAGAGTTTTTTAGTACCAAATTTTTTCCGATGCTGCAATATGTCCATCTTCCTCGTTAACTATAGGTCGATGGCAGGTAATCGTATCGATATATCGACTACAAAAGCGGTTTAAACTGACACGACGACTATGATATTATACAAACATGTAAATAAGGATCACAGAAAGTCTTATAATGCCAAATTTTTATTGTACGAGTTGCATAAATGGGAACCACATTTGGAGCTACTTTTTTCAAGTTGCCGGAACTTGATTTTCTAGCACAATGATTTGAGAAATATATAGGTCAGTCAAGTCCGCCGAAGCCATAGTATCTGCATTACTATTGTTGAAATTCCGTGCGTCAACTAAGTGGATATTACTTAATTAAACATTCAAATACTGTTTACACATTACAAAGAATCGAATCCCCATTTTGCAAATGTATCATGACAGTTCAGTCGGTTTGTGTTGTAACTGCGTTATATTTAATCGCTGATTCCACTGGGTCCATTCAAAAGCGTAGGTATACAGCACAGGCAGGTTCTCCAAATGATCAGTGGTCTATTTGCACCGCATCAAGAAGTTTAGCCGTTCAGAAGTTGGCTCAAAAGTTTCAGAAGCGTTCGGTTGCGCCAACGACTTCTAGACTCGTCAGTTCAGAATACTTTCAAATGTTTTAAATCAAAGTTAATACTTCGATTCGAATTTAGTTGTCAAAATTTTCTTGATTTTAAAAACATCCAGTGTAATCAGCTAAGTTTGAACGAGTAGCGAGAAAATAATATTTAGCAAAAAAATTTACATTGAGCGACGGTACAAAATATTTCACCAATAAAATCTCTCGATTTGGACAATTTTGGAAACCATGTACCTACATGGAAATCCATTTACAGCAACAAACGAGCGGACAAAAGCGGTTTTAAGGCAGTCTACAGCGTAGTAAAACTTTATAAGCTCATCAATTCATCAATTGCCTTGCGAAGCATCATGACTGTTGCTTCAATTTAAATTGCTTTTGTAACCGATTCAAATTGATCTAAATATTGCGATCCATGCAAAAGTTTCGTAAAGTAAACGTGTCTACCGGTCGTGGGCTTGTCAGAGATCGGCGTTAAAACTGAAAACCGATGAACTATTCATTACAAGCTTCATTTAATACATTCTATGCAAATACTAATTTATAATTTTGATCATTAATTTCGTGCATTGAATAATTGCATTCATTTGCTGAGTTTCCTACTTGTGATATTTACGTAGCTCGGACTGAAAAATGAAAAAGTGTTCATGATTTTCTCGTTATTGCGTCGTACTCGCACTTCCAATTATTGCAGTAATCTGATTTTAAATCATCTTTCAATGATTATTTTCGCAATTACCATAGTTGTATGAATTTTTGATGGCGCTCGTGCTTGATCGGTCATAAGTTCGCTCATATTTTTATGATGTACGTATCAGAGTTCAGACTTAGGCCTATACTAATTCGTAGTTCGAACCAGACGTGCACTGGGAATTTTTGTGGTCAAAACTTTCCTCCCAGAGGGACAAAGGGGATATTCTGCAGGAAAAATCACGGTAAATTAAGGCTGAACGGACCAAAATCAGAACATATTTACATGCTAGAAGTTACTGGAAATCGCTAGTTATGGCCCTAACTCAACTGTGCTTATGGTTTTCCCACAAACCTCAAACCCCCAAAAATTACAGATTTCAGAATTTTAGTCTTTGATCATTATTTATATTTTCCGTCAGAAAAAATGTCGAAGATGCCCTACCCGTCAATGTCTTGCCACATCTTTTGACCTTTGAAACTTTTTAGCCCCAACATTATGTTCTACTCATTGTATGATGCGCATACGTTTTTCCTACCCTCGTACGTCAGTCATTCAAAGTTGCACGAGATAAAGCTTACTAACTTATGTGAAAGCATGCTTACGTAAAATGCACAAATCCGGCAACGTTAGATTTCGTGATTGCATCTCTCACACATGAGGCAATCTTGTGTGCATTGCAGATTAGAAATTGGCTGAGGATAAACGCGAGACGCCGAATTCTTCTTGTAATGTTTATTTCTTAGAAACATAAGTCATGCAAAAAGTAGTAAAAAAATGATAAAAAAAACCATAAAAAATAGGAGGAAAAGGCATTAATATTATGTTCTACAGGAGGTCACTTGGGCAGTGATGCCATTTGAATTGGGCCCCCGGTAAAAAGCTTTCAGATTGGTTTTTTCTAACTTATTAATAAGAGAGTTTAAAGAATCTGAGCATCTAGTTTCGTGAGGTAATGAATTCCATCACTTGCATACTCGGTTGCCAAACCAATTTTTCCTAATTTCAGTTTTGGAATAGTTGATTTACCAAGGGCGTAGCCAGGGGATCATAGGGGGCATATGCCCCCTCCGAAATTTTTCTAAAATTTTGTTGATTTTCCTGGTGCAATAATTGTGATCAGAAAATTGAGTTTAAAGAGGTAAAAAACGTCAAAATCTTCCGGCGCTTGGCGCCGAGTCAGTATTATTTATTGTTATATAGATCCGTGAGTTTAGAAGCTTGAATAATCCAGCGCTTCAGATCACTTTTGTGATTTAATCCACTATTTGTTCGTTGAATGAAACTGTGCATGCTATTGAGCATAATAGTAAAAGTGTGAAAATGATTGCGTACTAGTTTGCTTATTCTCTGCTTTGTTTGTCTTTCTTTACAAGGACACATAATTCTATTGTAATCGAAAAGAATATCCGCATTTTCTTGTGTTTTTAGGCATTTTCTGTTTTCTGAACTACATCCTGTTAATAAGAAGGCTACAAATGGGTCTGAAAACGGTAAAAACAAAATTTTCATGGATACATTTTCCAGGGACCCGTTGTTGCATACTTAGCAGAGGTCGAAAATACATTTCAGCTCAGAAGTCTTGTGTGAGTCGATCAACTTTAGCTGTTTTTGGGCTTAATTCAGAAGTAAGATTTGGCCGATTTTGCAAAAATTTTAACATTAGTATTCAACATTGAAGTGCATTGTTTACAAAATTTTCCGGGGCATGGCAACGGACCTTGGTGTGGCCAGCCTTAAAATCTACTTCACGTGTAAAAAAACTTTTGGTAGGACCAAAAGGGGTAAAAGGGTTAGAAATTTCTTAAAGTTTCCGGCGGCGCTGGAAAATTTGTCTGTTCTGTATGATGTAAAGGTATAAATTAAGTTTAAAGAGCAAAAGCGTCAAAATTTTCTGGTGCATAGCTCCGCCGGTTACAGTTGTTTCTTTTTTTAAAGCTTCAGCATTGCGTTCAAAAGCCTGAATCAGTCAAAATATTCTAGTGCTTCATACTAAGTTATTTATGCGCAGTTTTCCTGCTTGAAAAGCCTGAACTTACGGCATTATGTAAAAATTGTTTCGCACAAATTCGATAATTTTCTGCTCTGTCAGACTGTCAGTATTCACAGGGCTACAAAATGTTAACGGCGGTAAAAATGATTTAATTTTGGGCATTTTGAGTCACTCATAATTTCCGATCTGTTTGTCTATAAAAAACCCGTAAATTCTACACCAAAACGGAAAAAAAATTTAAAAATTTCGGCGTTTCGCGCCACTTCACACTTTTTGTATTGTTGATCGTCAGAAACCCATAAATCAGCCAGGCTACACAACTAATGGTCGAAAAACTCAATTTTACAATACATCGTGCCACTGTACCACATCAAAGCATTTGATGCAAAGGTGGTCTTTGAAAATTTTTTGTGCATGCCCCCTCCGAACCAAAATCCTGGCTACGCCTCTGTGATTTACAGGATATTTTGATCAATTTTGAAGCGGTTCTTTGAAAGTTCGAAAATTTCAGAAAATTTCCTTTTTCGATGTTTTAACATATTTGAAAGCCGTTCTTCTAGTGAATCCAGGATGAGCCGGGCTAACCTCTCCTTATAATTCAATGCTCTATCCCTCAAAACACGACGAGTAAAATGTTTCTGAACATTTTCTAATATAGTAATGTCCTTATGGAAATATGGCGACCAAATAACAGAGCCATATTCAAGCTATGATCGAATATAGCTTTTATAGGCTGAAAGTAGATTTTCTGGGTTTTTTGATTGAAACACTTTAAAAACTTGGAATAATCTTAGATAAGCCGATTTTGTTAAACTCTGGCTGTGTTGAGTAAATTTTCCGTCGTCTCCAATCATAGTTATTCCGAGATCACGACAGTTTTGATTTACTTCTATTATTTCGTCATTAATTTTGTACACAAAGTTTTGATTATTTTTTCCCAAGTGCAAAACTGAGCATTTTTTGAAGGAAAGATATAGCTGCTAGATCATAGGTAGCGCGATAGTGCTACCTATAATATACTTGGCCACCTTTTTTATATGTTTATCACAGCGAGTGCGAAATTTGTGCCTCCCCCTCACAGCAACAACGGCACAGACCTGGGAGGTGCGGTTTTTTTAATTCGATAGATAATTCAAAAACTCGTTGTTGATTTTTTATTTTTGTTTACACTCAATACCTAATCGGCAATGAGTGTGTAAAGTGTAAACCGAAGAATCAAATAATTTTCGGAAGGCCAATTTTTTAAGAAAAACGTTGCCTCTGAGTTGTAGATTACGAATCTGACCTTAAAATTTGTTTACATTAAATGGTTGTTGCACAAAAGTGTAAAGTATACGGGTTTTTTACTGTTAGCGTGTCCTAAAGCTTATCTAAATCAATTTTGGTTTCTGTGCAGTCCAATTAGTTTTATAATGTATAGAATTACAGAATCCTAAAACGTACAATTTTTTCTCTTTTAATGCAATATTGCTTGATCTGTGAACGTTTTAGTGTAAAGGGTTCGAGACGAAAAAAGAAATTTCTTCAGCTACTCCGCTAAGTAGGCGGAACATGATGATTATGCTTAAAATATGCCAGCGTTACAGATCCTAGTTTATTTTGTTGCTATGCACCCAAGATTGCGTTATAAATACAAGTGTCAAGTTTACATTGAGAAGCACAATTAGCGATAGGGCCAATTTTTTTAAAAAATGTTGCCTCTAAGTTGTAGATTACGAATCTAATAATTAATGTTAATGTTATATTAATAGTCGTGAACAGAGGTGGGCAGCACCGAAATTCTGGGGGGTGAAAAGATTTTCAAAGGTCAAAAAATGGTCTTAAAAGTGGTCGTATGGCGAAAAAACACCATTTTTTGACGTTTCTCGTCGAACACTATCCAATGGCATCAAAAAATCGCCGAATAAGCAAGAAAAATTTCAAACTTTGAATTCTGGGGAGTATTTCAACTTCTGGGGGTGCATACTCCCAATGCCCATGTGTGGTCGTGAATGCAGCGAAGAACATTTATGGCCATCTTGCAAATTTCACTGCTTGCCATAATCCCTGTGTTGATCACTGTTTTTTAAATAATCCTATTAGTGTTGGACTCATACATTGGCAGCAAGGAAATTCTGGGGGTTTCGGCTGCGTGAAATCGCCAAAAATGATACTAAAAATAGAATTCTGGGGTCTAATGCAATCTGGGTGGGTTGTTGAAGTTATGTGAGAACGTAAACCCCCACGCCAATGTGTGCTTGGCCTACTGGTACTTTCTTTTGCCAATTTAAAAAAATGACCAAGCACATGCTCGTTATCCTTTGATTGATGACACACTCATAGTCCGTTTCATTTATCCGAAAGCTTTTTCAATAATTGTTTTCGGAGGCTACAGTTACCTCTTCTTTCTTATTTACTGTAGGTCGCTAAATCTCACTGTAGCTACGTAGCAAAGAAGGGTTTTTCGATAGCATTATTTGCGGCATAATTTATTCATGTCTTCCAGCAGTACAATTGACTTACAGATAAAAATCGCGCATTCAGCTTATCCTAAGTTGACACTTTAAAGACAATAGACTAAGATTTTAAGAAACTACGCGAACCCCCGCATAGCCTAGTGGGAAAACGTCTGCTTGTTGTCGAAGCAACCCGGATTCGATCCCGGCCGAGCTTTTTATTTAGCGCACTTACTACAGTATGTCCCAGCACTGATTAAATGCCCAAATTAAATTTATATGGGCGAATTAGTGCATTGAACACGGAAGAATTCCAGCCACTCGCCCTCACTAAGCTGATCTGCCGAATTACAGTAATTCGTCTTGTTCCGCTTACTGTAGCCTTTGGAAAAATTTACTAAAAAACTCCCGAATAAATGACACAGACTTTATAGGTAAAGTAATACAGTAGGTGCATAGATGTACATATAATCTGTTTCACGGAACCATGTGCATGGATTACAATTCCTAATGCAATGCAAATTGATTAAAAAACCGGTTTGATGAAGTAGTAATCGTGATATTGTGCATAGAAATGAATATTCATATAAAGTTCTATTATGCAAAAGTATGCTATGGTCAGCTGCGTAGAAACCACTTTCGTAGCTGTTCGCTGGATCGTTAAAAATGGAATTCCATGCACAAGGTTCCATGAAATAGACTTTACATAGTTTTTAAACTATGTACATATGTAGTGCATAGATCCGCTCGAAAAACATCCTAATTAAATTAGTGATCGATTTTCACTTGCTCGTCAGAGTGGGTAGCAAGTTTTGAAACTGGCGGAAAAAGTGCTTCAACGCTGTAAAATTGTGTTCCGTCCAATTTAAAAATGAAAATAAAAAGCGTAGCTTCTTAGGTCAAAAAAGACTCAAAACAAAAAGAAATTTGATGAAATAGAAGTGGATAAAGCGAAAAGTTTAAACTTTATTATTTCAAATACCAGAAGAAGTAAGAAATTTAATAATTCAGATAGAGTAAACAAATAGAAAGTATAGACTTCATTTCGGTCAAGAAAATTAATATGAAAATTGTGAAAAACGGGTGAACAAATCGAAATGTCGTTGTTCCGAAGTAGTCATCTCATCACGATCCAAAAACCTGAAAAACAAACCAGAAAAAATTAGATCCAAACTGAGTGTAAATTCAGAATTTATAGTGTAAAGTAAACGCTGTTATTGGTCGACGTAAACACCTTAAGCTGCTCCGACTCTACACGGCTGATAGCTTGGAGCTGTCTTACCTCTGACTTCATGGCGGTTGGTCGGTCATCTGGCACTAGTCGATCGGTCCTTTATCTGCAATTGGTTGGTCAGTCGCTTATCACTGGTCGGTCCGGTAGCTTAGGAGCGCGGGATATCAAGGATATCAAGGAGGGGACTCCAACCCTTATGGTTTCATTCCCCTAAGGCCACTTCCCTTTCCTAGGATAGCTGCGTTCCTCACGGCTGCTTCCTTCCCTATACCACGTGTTTTAACGCTATTATTTTTCAAAGGATATGTCCAAACTTGCGTAAACTCGAACGATCTTCCTTGTTCTTCATTCTTGTTTGACTGGCTAGTACGGATATATGCACACCTGGCTTAGAGGGGTATGCATCGCCCTCTCGAGAAACCAAAATACCCCTCAGAAACCAGATTCC